>JAWNMD010000244.1:0-116026 GCA_035044365.1 Drosophila neotestacea
AATAATACTTAAATATTTCTTGTATTAATAAAGTAGATTCTTCCTCTGATTTGTTGAAAATTCTTTTAGGAGTGCTTAACACTACTCTCAGCGGATTATATTTTATATTAAGTATTAAATTCCAAAGTTAATTAAGGTATTACAATATACAATTGAAAGTTCAATACAGTTACAAAAACCAAAAGAAAAGTAAATTTTTATCTTATAATATCAATTTTATAAATTTTTAAATTTATTATTAGTTTTTTAAATATTTATTAAATCTTTATGTATGTCTTTCTATTTTATACCCTGTGGGGTATATTAAGTTTGTTATAAAAAAAAGTAGTATGTAACAGCAGAAGGAGGCGTGGCAGACCCCATAAAGTATATATATTCTTGATCTGCAGCAGAATCCGAGTCGATATAGCCATGTCCGTCGAACAGTGTAAGATTTTGCAAAACTAGGGGGACTTAAATCAGTAGCAGTCGTATTTTTTAAGCTATTCGCTTGAAATTTGGAGTGAATGTACAAATATCCTCAAAGAAATTTTTGAACTAAAAATAAAAGTGGGAGTGGCACGTTAAAGGGCGTAAAATACGAAAAACCAGACATTTTTAATTTTTTTCACATTCGAATTCCAATTAAAAATAAAATACATTTTTTTTTTCAAAAAAGTATCAGGTTAGTATATTTTGTTCTAATTTTACCCAATTAAAAGAAATGTATCTTTTAAATATTAATGACAAAAATAATTTTTTTGCAATTTGATCAATTTTGAAAGATGCTCATACTTTCGGCTATAACTTATAAATTTTTTACCCAAAAATGAAAAGATTGGTTTTATTTTCAAGGAAATTATTTAATTAATGGAAAAAAGTGACTTTTATATTTTTCACTATTTTTTGATTTAAAAAAAAAAACAGCTCAAAGTTGATATATAAATTTTGGACAATTTTCAAACGATCTACAAGCGGTTCTTAAATTTTATTAGCATATGATTAAGTCACTCTAATACCAGAAGGATAGCACAATATTTATGACTTTTTGGCGAGATAATACCATGGATAAAACTGGACTGACCATTTCTAGTGACCATTTTCGGGAGCTGCCGTAAGGTGTTGTATAGGTGCACTGATAACATTGTGTCCACCATTAATGCAAGTGATTGGTCTGATGTTAGACGTTATGTGTACATTCTGGATTTCCTTATGTTTGTACCCGTTGTAGGGAAAGCATTTGCCAACTCATAAATTAACTTCGCCGAATCCCTTTTTGCGCAAGACCGCAAAGTCAGTTCAGTTGCTGCAATCAATTAATTGTCATCAATTTTTTACAGCAGATCTTTACATCTTCATTGCTGAGATTTTGGACAGCAATCAGAAAATGGAATTCAGCGGCTTGAGGTTGAAGGAACGACAAAACATCTTATAATCGACGGCATATATTGTGCCCTGAAGCTAGCTTGCATAATCGGTAAAAAAAAAATCTAGATTTAACTCTTCTAGATTTATTCCATCTCAATTCAAAATCATTGCACAGTTTTTTTTAGGTGCAACTTTAAATTTATATGGTCAATATCCTTGCCAAAAACCATCGCTGCATGCTCTAGGAGTGAATTCAGATAAAAAAAAGTTTCTCCCCACGACCAGAGAATCACCTTTAAATCTTTACAAATCGTCGGTCATCTGTTGGAGTCGTTTTCCAACTAAACCAGTCCTGCCATAATCAGGTCATGCCTTGCCTTCTGGCTAAAAGAACAGTTCCTGGCAAAAAGTTGAAACTCTTTTGGACTGGTCCATCTTACAAATAAATTTACACTAATGGTTTAAATAAAAAAAAAAATGTTTTACGTTTGCCGCTCATCAATAATGAGTACCGTTAGCGTTGGAACACCATGGGGAGGCGTCTCTCGCATGGCATCATGACCAAATGCAACTGGTTGTCATTGTCAAATGTGGAGGCATGCGTCAATAAATTACCTAGAAGCGCACCCAAGAGCGCTGTCAAGACCAAAGCCAAGAACACAAAAACACAAAAAAGCCAACGGACCACGGACAATGGACAATGGGAATGGCCAATGTCCAATGGCCAATGGACAACTTGGTAAACAGGCAACATGCAACTCGTAACTCGTAACTGGCAAGCAATAACGGTAACGCTACGTAAGCGACAGCTGACAAGTGGCCAACAAGAGAAGACGCCACACACCAACTAACGGGTTCTTAAGGCTCTGCCTAAGCGAAATAGAAGAAAAAGAAAGAATCGCGAAGAGATTCAAGAACTTCAAATGCAGGCCAATTGTCAGTTTATGCAAAAATTAAATAATATTCTTATAAATATAAATAAAAGTGAATGAAGTAGGTCTTTTGATTAAATAATATTTAAAATGCATGACAACATTATAGGAGTGAGGAGTATAGAAAAAAACATCGGAAGATATCTTTGGCGCACAATAGATGTGATGTATGCAGAGACCTGCATTCAAATTTCGACAGATGGCAGGCTTATGATATACTAGTCCGATTTCATCCAAATTTGGTCAGATTCTTTATAACGATACCAGACACACAAACTGAGAGTTTGGCTAAGATATCTAAAGAAACAATAACGTTGTTCATCTAAAGGTTGATTTTTAACTGAAGGTTCCTATAAAATATCTATATGTATATATATAGAGAAAATTTAAATTAAATTCAGCTTAACGGCTCTTACGTTGCTTGACCAAATCTCGAAAAACTCTGCGCGTGTTATTTCACTCATTGCTAAATTGAAGGTCTTTCGGCAAAATACGGGCAAAATGTTATTTCTGATCCTGATTCAGATTGATTTTCTGCAATATATATTCTGGCCAGATAGAATAACGCATAATAATTCCATCAAAAACAAAATATTGTTAAAAGTCTACTAACTTTTTGGCACTTATTTCAAGAAAAAATATAGCACAAACTAACTTTGGCGCGCCAAAGTTTGGATACCCTTGCAGTGCCCCGTGTGAGCCGCCAGATTTTTTACAAAATTTGTAATACATACTAAATGTTGGTTTCGAACCGATCGCTCCTATGTCAGCTATATGATATAGTAGTCCGATTTACATCAAATTTGGTAGGGATGTATAAAATTATACCAAACACACAATGTGTATGTTTGGTTCAGATATTTTGAGAAACAAAAAAGTTTTTCATACTAAATGTTGTTTTCAAACCGATCGTTCCTATGGCAGCTATATGATATAGTAGTCCGATTTACACCAAATTTGGTCAGCCGGCTTAGAACTTAATCAAACACACAATGTGTATATTTGGTTGAGATATCTTGAGAAACAAAAAGTTTTTCATACTAAATGTTTATTTCCAACCGATCGTTCCTATGGCAGCTATATGATATAGTTATCCGATCCGGCCGGTTTCGACATATGTACTGCGTGCAGCAAAAAGACGGACCTGTACCAAGTTTCATCAAGATAGCTTCGAAACTGAGAGACTAGTTTGCATAGAAACAGACGGACAGACAGACGGACATGGCTATATCGACTCAGCTCGTCGCCCTGATCAAGAATATATATATCCTTCAATGCGTTACACATTTCGTGACAAAAATATAATACCCTCTGCAAGGGTATAATGACAAAAATATAATACCCTCTGCAAGGGTATAAAAATAAAATTTTTTAGGCCACTTAAAAATCGTTTTTATAGCGATAAATTCGAATAATGATGCAAATATTATGCAAAAAATAAATATGACAGCTTTCAGTGACCACACGATACAATTCAGAGGACTCAACTTTGTCAACCGTTGCTCGCTGTCCGATGCAATTTTTGCATGCATTTCAAATGCACCGGTTCAAGAACCGTTATCTTCTGAACAAAAAATTTTGTTTTTCTTTTGTGCTTGTTTTCATAATATTTGAACATTTCTAAATCGACTGCTTAAAGCTCTTTGACCTTAAAAATATTTTTTTGTCTATTAAGTCCCCCTAGACTGCCAAAATCTTACACTGTGCGTCGCACAGTGGGGCGAAAAAGTCAAAATCGCGCCATAATTCAGCGGAGCCCTATAGGAAAAATATTTTGATGACATCTTTTTAAGAGAATTAAAGTATTACAAAAAAACTTAAAAGTTACAAATATTTAGTGGAATGTTCATTTATTTTGTAAAAATTCTTAATTCAACAATTTTTTTTTTTCGTTATTCCTCATCGCTACTTTCCAAAAAATCGCTTAAATTAGAGTATTCCTCTTTAACCTCAGGTACATTTTGTAATAAATCTAAAGCTGATTTTGGCATTTGATTTATTTTTTTTTCCTGACTATTGTAATGCCTCGATACTAAAGGATCCGAGGTAATTAACATTTTATTCAGAACATCGAGGTTGCACTTTTCCCGACTGCATTTTCTCGAAAAATGTTCTCGGTAAAACTTAAAATCTTTGTTTCGTGCTTCCTGGGCCTCCTCGGTTAATTGGCCAATTGGGAGCAACGCATACTTAATTATTTCCGGGCCATGAATAAAAAATTTATGTAAAGTTGGCGACATATTATACCAAGGGTACAAATTTACGAAATGCCTTGCAGTCTCTAAGGCGTAATTTTTAAATTTGTCCACATTAATATTATGGTTGCATGAAACAACTATTAATATAGTGTGCATTCTTTCAAGCAGACCGATGTCTATCTTTGTTATCTCTGCAGACAATTCGGCATTTTGAAAAAATCGCCTTGCAGTGTTACCATCATTACTACTGCCAAATCCAGGTTTCGGGAGATCAATCAGTAAGCCTAGTTTTTCCTTAAATTCGTTCCGAATTCGATTTTTTGTCTTGGCAACAATTTCTTTGTCCTCCACCGATCTGGCTTGCCACCTTCTTATAGGCAATTTGTAGGACAAATGCAGAAGGCATTCAAAAAACCGAATCCATCCATGTAAAGTTGAAAGCCCGAATTTTAAATTCTCTGCTTTCACTTCTTTTAGCAACATTTCATCAATGTTATTGAATTGTTTGCTTGTTGCTCCGCAAATGTAACACTTAAATGTTGATGTCGTCTCCGTCAATGCATTACAAGCTTTTTCGTCAATCATTGAAAGAATTAGCTGATGGCTAACTTCAACTTCAGCGCCTTCAACTTGTATCACCGTATTAATAAGTCGCTGAATTTCATTCTCGACTCTATCATTTTCTGCCAGCAAAACACTGGGTGTTTCCTTCACAAATTCAATTTTTAAAGGTCGACAAAACCGTGTAGAGCCGGGTCGAGGGTTCTGCCAAATAACCACGTCTTCACATCTCATAATAATTGGCACAATGGATGTAATGAAAACCGAGGAATCGCTGGTATCTGTGCCATGAAACGCCTGCTTATAGGAACTGTGTCCTGAGCTTCCATCGAATCCCCACTTTGTGAAAAGACAAATCCGTTTTCTCTGGCTTAAGCTCAACAGCTGGATCTCGCTACTTTTTAAAAGCGCAAGGCGCTGCGCGGTATGGTTCAGAAGAGCTTGAAGGCTCACTTCTGCCACTGTCTCACTAACACGAATGTTCTCTTTTGGTGGATAGCACTCCTTTTTCGCTGATTGAACAGCATAGTAAGAAGGGAATCTCTCTGGCGCCGAATTTCTAACAACATTGTATTGAAATCGAGACAATCGAGCCTCGACCAAGACAGCTAGTGCTTCTTCTTTTGACATTTGATTGTCCGCACATTGCGATCTTACAACAGTCTCTCTATTGCCTACTTCGGTTGCAAAAGCTAGCATACTCTGTGAATGACTGTCCCGCAAATCTTTTGTTTTTCGAAGCTTTGATCTGTTACTGCTTTCATCAAATGATAGTTCTTTGCGGCCTCGCTTCGGCTCGCACCCGAAGGGGATGATTCCATCTAGACAAGTTTGATGGACTCTGAGAAACCGTTCTTCCACTCTATGTGAACGCGTCCACCGAGGTTTAAATTCCGAGATAAATCTAATAAGCTTCCGCTTGAGATCAATCAAATTATCCCCAGCAAATGTTGTACGCTGCTTCATCTCTTCCTCCAGGTGTACGAACTTGTCTCTCATCAATATACTCTCCGAGCTTTGCATGATGGCAAAAAGTTCTCGTTGACTATAGCAAATCGATTATATTCCTAAAATAGCTTAATTCTTGTAAACTTTGCTGCGGCATTAAATACACACATAGGCTGTCAAATTACCGACAATATCACAGTGACATCACGAAAGCTCTAAACACTTGTAAATATACGTATAAACATATTAAACATATTAAAAACAACACATTTCATGTCACGAGCACAAAATAAACACTACCTGCTTCATTTTCCAAGATTATTTATAGAAAAGTGTTTCCAAATTTAATCCACTCGCAAATATCAAGAAAGTAAACAAACAAAACAGATGTTTAAACCAGGGCTTAAAACAGCTGACTAATGTCTTTCATTAGGGCTTCGTATTGTAAATGCGCGCTAAGGTTCCAGGGCTGGCGACATTTGAATTTCGGAAATGACTTCACTTACTAAAATTCAAATTTCTCAGAAAAGGCAAAAAACGGGCAAGCTTATTTTTTTAGGACATAAAGTTGAATATTAAATCTTGTTTTTAAAAAAAAATTTAAAGACGGATCTTGCCCGATTAATTACTTTATGTCCATCAATAACAAAAAAAAATTGGTTTTTTTAACATTTTTTTTAAAGTTAAAAAAATATACAAAATGTTTTTACGAAAACTTGATTTGTACTAATGAACTGAGAAAAGTCAAAACTTATACTTTCAGTTGCCACATATGCCCATAATTGTTTCATGTTTATGAAAAACAATTGCGAACAGACATTAAAATGACATACTCTGTGAATTGCTTAAAGTCGAGTTCGAAAGTTTAACTTTAAATAAGTGTTATGCGAAAACCAAATATCCTAGACTATTTTCCTTTCAGATTATTATGCAAAATTTTATCATCTTTAAAGTTGCATTTAAACTTTCTTGAATATCTTAAAAAAAAAATCAATTTTAACGCGGAATTTGCTCTAGGCACCCCAATGTGCGTCGGTTCGTCTGTCGAAAGGATCTCAGAGACGGTAAGACCTAGGAGCACCAAATTTGGTATGAAGACTTCTTATATTTGCACGCAGATCAAGTTTATTTCAAATGTTGGATGCAACGCCCCCTTCACTCACAAATCGAAAAAAACGATATATTTAAAGCCATTTTAAAGCTACAAATTTGAGACTTGGCACGTGTAAAAGTTAGAAGAGTCCGGACCTACGCAAAAAATTTCATCAAGATCAGATAATAAACACGGAAGATAATCGCATTTTTTCAATTCTTCAATTCATCTGTTTGTTGTTGCTCGCTTTGCTTATTCGCTTAATGCATGTATAAGTTAACACGATTTGTCAAACAGTTGACTCAGGTTGCAACCGCGTCAGCAGCGTCAGAAGCTTGGGCAACGCCCCGTCTTCTGTGGAACTTCAGCGAACACCGTGGGATCTTTCGCGTTCAATAATTAACAACAAGTGTTATACGTGACTCAATAACGGAGATAAGACCCTACACCGTAACTACAATAAAAAGAGATTGGACCCTAATTAGCGCCCAACGCGATAAAGAATCCTAAAAAAAAATATACCAAAAGGATCAATAGCCTCTGATAACAAAAAAACAACAGCAAACAAGCCCACAAGCCTCTGTTAGATAAATCGACAAATAACAAGCTCACAAGCCTCTGTCATAACCATCAACCGTTATCAAAAAAATGCAGTAAGCTACAGTGGAGCAAGCTCGACAATAGGAGACCCAGAACTTTTTGAATGAAAAGCGTTCACTAACACAGAGGTCGCTAGCGTCTCTTCTTCTTCCTTTTGCCCGTAACATTGCTAGTTGAATAACTTCCGCGTTTGTCATCTGATTGGACTGGTTTGGACCATAGTGTATATTTTATGTACCAAAAATCAAGGCGCTAGCACTAAATCGGCTCTTGAAATTAGACTTCGAACTTTTGTATTTCAATTTCCGGGGATTTATAGATGAACGTACATGCCAAATTTGGTGTCTCTAGCTCTTATAGTCTCTGAGATCTAGGAACTCAAAAAAGGGACAGACAGACAGACGGACAGATGGACATGGCTATATCGACTCGACTGTTGATGCTGATCAAGAATATATTTACTTTATGGGGTCTGCCACGCCTCTTTCTGCCTGTTACGCACACGATTTTTTTCACAAACTTAAAAGATTCATTTGTACTTTTTAAAGTACTGGGTCTAAAAATATAGAGCAAACTAACTTTGGCGCGCCAAAGTTTGGACACCCTTGCAGTGCCGTGTAAGTAGTGATATAGTAGTCCGATTTACACCAAATTTGGTAATGATGTATATAAATGTGTTAAACACACAATCTGTGAATTTGTTTGAGATATCTTGAAAAACAAAAACGTTTTTCATACTAAATGTTGATATCGAACTGATCGTTCCTATGTCAGTTATCCGATCCGGCCGGTTCCGACATATGTACTGCGTGCATCAAAAAAACGGACCTGTGCCAAGTTTCATCAAGGCAGCATTAAGACTGAGAGACTAGTTTGCATAGAAACAGACGGTCAGAAGGACAAACGGACATGGCTATATCGACTCAGTTCGTCGCCCTGATCAAGAATATATATACTTTATGGGGTCTGTGAGGCCTACTTCAATGCGTTACACATTTTGTGACAAAATTATAATACCCTCTGCAAGGGTATAACAACAACTAACAATCCCACAAGCCTCTGTTAGAGTAACCAACAAATAACAAGCTCAACAGTCTGTGTTATAAAAAATGCAGTAAGCTACACTGGAGCAAGCTCGACAGTAAGAGACCCAGTACTTTTTGAGTGCAAAGCGTACTAAAGATAGTTCTTCAATATTGCGTACCATCAATAGATGGCGCCACTTGATAAACATAGAGGCCGTTAGCGTCTCTTCTTCTTCCTTTTGCCTGTAACATTGTTAGTTAAATAACTTCCGCGTTTACCAACCGATTGGAATGAAATTTTTAGGGCAGGTTTGGACTATAGCGAGTACCATATACTTGTAATTCGTCTTTAAAATTTTGTTTTTCAATTTCTAGGGGCGGAGGAGGGCGTGGCAAATATCTAAAACAAACTTGATCAATGCAAGATATAGATAAACCTTCATGCCAAATTTGGTGTCTGTAGCTCTTATAGTCTCTGAGATCTAGGAACTCAAAAATCGGACAGACGGACATACGGACAGACAGACAGACGGACATGGCTATATCAACTCGGCTGTTGATGCTGATCAAGAATATATATACTTTATGGGGCGTGCCACGCCTCCTTCTGCCTGTTACACACATTTTTTTTTGGACAAACGTAATAGACCTATTTGTACTTTTTTAAAGTACTGGGTCTAAAAACTACAACACCAGTAACCAACAACATCAACAGCACATCAACAACAAAACCGGAGAATCTCAACAACCAGGAGCAGAATCCCAACAACCCGGAACAACAAACAGAAACAACAACTACTACAGCTTTACGATTTAAATTTTAAGGAAATTAACAAAAACATGGAAGTGTAAATGTTCATTCAAATTTTCTAAACAAAGATTTAAAGTAAACGATTTTTAATTAAAATTTAATGTTCTGGCATTCCAAAATAAATGGTCATTGGCATCATTAACATAAACGAACAAGGAGGAATAGTATCGTTTTTCTGAGGATGTCGATCGTATTTGGATCACCATCGACATCCTCAGAAAGACGTCATTGTCCAAACGCCCATCCCGTCCCAAGTAGGTGATTTACTCTATTTCATAGATAAAAAATACTTTTTAACTTGCGTCGATAAATCTTCCAAATTCGCTATTGATCAACCTATAGCTCCCAGGACTATAACAGACATACAGCCGTCTATCCTACAATTATGAAATTTTACCGCCATTCTAGAACTGTGTACTGCGACAATGAACCATCCTTAAATTCAGGAACAATAAAAAATACAAATTATAAATTTTGCACCACTTCACAGCACGTCAAATGGATTCCGTAGTACGCTCGCGGAAATCGCTAGGTGCTTAAAATAAGGAAAGCACTTAAGTGGCAGAGTCGAATTGATACTACAATCAACAATAGAAGACAACAAAACAATACATTCTGTCACAAATAAGAAACCCATTGACGTAGTACATTCGTCGATACCACAATTCAAAGCCAAAATAAGAGACAAAATTTTAAAAACCAAGAAATCCAGAATCAAAGACCCAACGAAAAAAGAAAAAATTTAATTTTTCGAGTTGTCGATAAGGCAAGGTAAAATCAAATAAAAGGCTAGGTAACAATCTAAAACCCATATATGAGGAAGAAACTGTTGAAGCCGATTTGAGGACAACGGTTCTAATAATGGGGAGGTGCACAAGGACAATTTAAGATAGATTGAATAAAATTAAGTTCGAATTAATTCCTTTTTATTCACATTTCAGGTTTTGGCTCATCGATGAAGGCATCATAATTTTCAACGAGAACACAGCTACGGTCAACGAACAAACAGTGACTGGAACATTTCTCATTACCTTCGATAATGAGGTTAGAGTGAATGGCACAGTATTCCGGAACTGGAAAAATTTCGTGAAGAAATCCTCTGGCCCAGCATCATCTTTGCTCCTCAATGTAACAGGCCACCGGGAAATACTAATCCTGACATACATCACCCAGACATATATCACCCAGATGGAAGAGGGACTTAAACAGCGACCCATAATATCTGGACTGGCTGCAATTACCTTCTTGGTCTTCTGCTATACAACACTTCAACAATACAAAAAGCATCATAAGGGTCGACGTCAACATGACCTTCAAGCCGTGATCGATGGTCTAAGGAAGACCGAGGACGCCCCTCACTTAAGCGAGGGAGGAGTTAACACGAGTTGTCAAACAGTTGACTCAGGTAATATAACAACATGTCATTGACCGGATCGGTCAGCGTATGCAGCTTATGCAACGTGAGCCGCGCCAGCAGCGTCAGAAGCTTGGGCAATAAGTTCTGTGGAACTTCAGCGAACACCGTGGAATCGATTCAGCGTATTTATGGCACTAGGGCTAGCTTTCCTTCTAAGTGCACTTTGTAATTAGCTTTAGTTCATTTTTGACAATAAAACTTGCACTTTAAATAATTAACAACAAGTGTTATAAGTGACTCAATAATGGAGATAAGACCCTTAACCGTAACTACAATAAAAATAGATAAAACCCTTCTCGAAACTTTTTACATACATATGCATTTAAGTGCGCGCTGTGCTAGAGTGAGTTTTCGGGTTATTTCCCTCTCTCTTTCGAGTTATCTCTGTTTGGATGTTCAATGAACATTGTTCATACATGCATATTCATATTATACAAGAAGTGGGATGGTGTAGGTGGTAGGGGTGCCGAGTAGGCAGAAAGGAGATCGGGGTTCGAGCCCCAGTAATGGCGCGCTTAAATTCTTTGCTTGTTTATTTCTTAATTTTATTTTATACATTCAAAAATTGTTTTTTATGTTTTTATTTAATAAGTTTGAAAATAATGTGCTCATTGTTGCTAAGACTTTTAAATACAAAACAGACAGCACAAATAGAAAAAACTAATATAATTGAGTGGCGTTCTCTACTACCACAGGGTATTCTACTGTCGGGCTCTCCCGACTGAATGATATATTTTTAATTTTTGTAATTTAAGCCGCTTCTGGTTTCTCTTACTAAATAAGTACATATATCTTGCATTTGACACGAGAATTAATTTTTCTACATTTTAAGAAGGGCCCAGATTTCAGAGGCAAGGTATCACTAAAGCTATTGCTCTCCCACTCCCACTTGCCACCTTACCCACCTCATAAATAAATAAAAAAATAAAGTCGCTGCGGCCGCAGTACACAAATTTCACATGAAGAAGGGATCGATCCCTCAAACTTCAGGCTTTCAGCAGCGCGCTCTGCAGCAACTTCCGCTAAAACTTCCCTAAAGCAACTTCCACTACGAGCTCAAATAGGGCTTTCATTTCTGCTGTAGGGAAATTATAGTTGGGAATTCTTCATTATTTTTAGACCCTGTACTTTAAAAAAGTACAAATGGGTTTATTAAGTTTGTGCAAAAAATAATGTGCGTAACAGGCAGAAGGAGGCGTGGCAGACCTCATAAAGTATATATATTCTTGATCAGCATCAACAGCCGAGTCGATATAGCCTTGTCCGTCTGTATGTCTGTCTGTCCCTTTTTTGAACACCTGTATCTCAGAGACTATAAGAGCAAGATATACCAAATTTGGCATGCACATTCAGCTATATCTTGCATTGATCAAGTTTATTTTAGAATTTTGAATCGCCTCCCTCCGCCCACGAAATTTTAAAATAAAATTTTAAAGAATTACGAAAGCACCTTTAGTGCTAGCGATATGATTTGTAGCACACATAATAAACTCTATAGTCCAATCCAGTCCTGAAAGTTTTATCAGGATCGGATTATAAACTTATAGGATACGGCTGTTCGAAATTTTGAAAATATTAACACCTAGATCTTAGAGACTATAATAGCTAGAGACACCAAACTTGGTATGTCGGCTCATCTATATCTGGTCCAGATCAAGTTTGTTTTAGAAATTTGCCACGCCCCCGCAGCCCGAAGATCAAAATTTCGAAGTCCAACTATAAGAGCACCTTTAATGCCAGCACCTTGATTTCTGGTATATATAATACACACTATGGTCCAAATCTGTCTTGAAAATTTCATTCCAATCGGATGATAGTTGCGGAAATTATTTAACTAACAATGTCACGGGCAAAAGAAAGAAGAAGACAAGCTAGCGACATTTGAAATAAATAGCGAAATACCGATATTTCTTGTACGTAACATTAAAGAACAATCTATAGTGAACGCTTTGCACTCAAGAGGTACAGGGTCTCCTACAGTCGAGCATGATCCACCGTAGCTTACTGCATTTTTAGACCCTGTACTTTAAAAAAGTACAAATGGGTCAATAAGGAGGCGTGGCAGAGCCCACAAAGTATATATATTCCTGAACAGCATCAACATCCGATTCGATAATACGTTCATCTATATCTTGCATTGAACGAGTTTGTTAGATTTCAAAAGAAGATCGGCAGACTATGAACTCAGATAATCCCTCATTTACGATATTTATACCGTTGCAGAGGGTATTATAATTTTGTCACGAAATGTGTAACGCATTGAAGGAGGCCTCACAGACCCCATAAAGTATATATATTCTTGATCAGGGCGACGAGCTCAGTCGATATATCCATCTCCGTCTGTTTCTATGCAAATTGGTCCCTCGGTTTTGAAGCTACCTTGATGAGACTTGGTACAAGTCCGTGCAGGTGCATGCAGTATATATGTCAGAACCGGCCGGATCGGATCACTATATCATATAGCTGTCATAGGAACGATCGGTTCGGAATCAACATTTAGTATGAAAACATTTTTTGTTTCTCAAGATATCTCAACCAAACTCACAAATTGTGTGTTTGATACAGTTTCATACAGCCTTACCAAATTTGGTTCAAATCGGAGTACTATATTATATGGCTGCCATAGGAACGATCGGTTCGAAATCAACATTAAGTATGAAAAACTTCTTTGTTTCTCAAGATATCTCAACCAAACTCACAGATTGTGTGTTTGGTATAATTTCAAAAAGCCTGACTAAATTTGGTGCAAATATGATTACTATATCATATAGCTGCCCTATGAACGATCGGCTGGAAATCAACATCTATAAAAAATTTTAAAAAATAGGACCGGTTATGGAGATTTCCGCTTTTAGTAATGACACAGTATGTGTGTCTCTGTTCGCTTTAAGTACACCGAATGATTTTAACATTACAATCATTCTGGGACTCCAAAACTTTCTTTTTAGTGTAGACCTGTTATGGTAGCCCCTGGGTATCGAAATATCGATATCTGCTGCTAGCGCCACCTAACGTCATCAAGCGCGTGACAACAACAACATATCAACAGCTGAGCCAATCAGAGACTAGCAAAACTGCTCAAGTTAAGAAAAGGAGAGGATCAGAGAATTGAAGATTAGGCCGAGAAAATAGGCAGAAAAAAGACTTAGGAAGGTTATGTTTTTAGACGATTTCCCCACGTGAATTGCTGCGAGTGCGGTTGCTGCTAGGCACTATTTCAAATTTTTTTTGTAAATAAAACGCGCATTCCTCTGTACAAAAGTACATTAGCAACACAACTTATACGCCATACGATTTAACTACTTAAAATCAACCGCACACACACACAATCACAAGCAGCAGCCAGCCTTTTAAGGGACGATCAGCCATAGGTGCCCCACGGCACACAACACTCACCAGCAGCCGCCCGAGCCAGTGGCGTATATATGACAGGCAGACAAACACATGCTCACAGGATCACACATAACCCCGCAGTGAGTCCGTACCTGTAACCAACGTGGTGCATGTCATGCCCTTAGCGCCACGTTGTCCATGTCCTTAAGACGACGCCGGTCACCAGCTTGCGGCTTCGGAGGCACCAGCGTTGTGCGTTTTATACACTGTACGTGGCCAGCCAGAGCAGCCAGCGGCTATTAGCCAATAGCCCAAACATTTTATAAGCGCTAACTCCATCGCAGCCGCTATTAGCTTTGAGGCCAGCGGCCTTTGGTTGAGCAATCCCAAACCCAAACCGACTAACTCGTCTATTGGCACCATTCCTGCGATTACCAGAGCAGCGTCGTCAGAGATGGTGCGGAAAGCACTGCATACTCTTATTGCGGTTAGTCAATACGTCGTGCAGATTCCTCGCCTGTAGCTTGGGACCTCCATTGCACTGGCCCGGATGGGTGCAGCGTACAGGATCGTGGCTCTGGCTACGCTTATAATTAACTTCCGCCTTTGCTGCTTTGGCCCTCGCGTATTAAGCATGATGCGTGAGAGTGCTCGGTTCAGGTCATCGACCTTTTGTATATGTAATCCAGGTGCTCCCGGAACGTCAACCGCGTGTCAATCATTACTTCCAAATATTTAATTGCCCGCTTCGAAGATATAACTGAGTTTCCGAAAGTTACCACCTCCACCCTTTTCCGGCTGCTGATGAGGACAGCTTCTGTTTTGTGTGCTGCCAGTTCTAATCCTGCTGACGACAGCCATATGCAGGCATTGCAAGCTGCTTCGGTCGCGTTGAGCTTCTTGCTAACTACATCACTCCTTATGGGTTGGCGGCGTTCGAGACAGCCGTGAGCTTTTCGTAAAAGCCCGTCCTCCTCCATCCTTTCCACAAGCAGTCTCCAGGAGCAGCTTCTCAGGCAGTCCCTCGCTGGCCAGAGATTTCCCGAATGGCAGAGGAGGAGCTATACCGCTCCAACTAGGTCACCAGAGCCCCATTTATGAGCACCGCCGCAGCGGAGGTGTTGGTTAAAAGACTGCTCCTTGACCTTATGCCCTTATGCTGCACCTGAGAGTGTGTGTGTGTGGTGAGTAAGTCCAATTGGTAGAGCTCAAATTCAAATTCGAATATTAAACTAGAAGAAATCCAAGCTCGTACAGGACAACGTTTAAACTAATTCAAATTTAAAAAGAAACAAAGATTAAAACCAAATCAGGATTAAAATCAAAAAACATTCAGAATTTTACCAAAATAGGATTTTATCAGAAATTTATATATTTATATTCAAATCCAATTTCCGATTCGATTAAAATCAAAGTTAGATTTTATTTTCCAAATCAAAGTTAAAGCCGAGCTCCAATTTAAATTTAAAGTCACAATTTAAATTCAAATTCAGAAATACCGTTTGGCGCCAAGCGGATACGAGCCGATCAAGCTGAAGCTCGCTGATGTGACACTCGTGTCTATCGCGATGCAGCTCTGATAGGCAGATCGCACAGCTGTTTGACGATGGTGCTTTACAGCCCTGGTAGCATGAATTGCATTCAGCGGTGTCGTCAGTGGTGCCATTTCCGCTTTTTTTCGTCAGATTTGGCTTTTTTTGAAGTGTGATTGGGGGTAAAATTTGAAAATAGCGGGCAGCGGGAATTCTAGATTTTTTTAGCAAATTTAAGCAGTTTTTTTAGACCCAGTACTTTAAAAAGTACAAATGGGTCTATTACGTTTGTGCAAATGTGCGTAACAGGCAGAAGGAGGCGTGGCAGACCCCATAAAGTATATATATTCTTGATCAGCATCAACAGCCGAGTCGATATAGCCATGTTCCTCTGTCTGTCTGTCTGTCTGTCCGTCTGTCTGTCTGTCCCTTTTTGTGTCGCCTAGATCTCAAAGACTATAAGAGCTAGAGACACCAAATTTGGCATGTAGGTTTATCTATATCTCCCATTGATCAAGTTTGTTTTAAATTTTTGCCACGCCACCCTCCGCCCCCGGAAATGTAAATACAAAACTTCGAAGTCGAATTACAAGAGCCCCTTTAGTGCTAGCGAACAAGCAATGTAATAAAATAAAATGGTTTAAATATCCGCGCCAAGCGATGAAGTTGAAACGGACACTATACAGCACTGCTGTATGAAATACTATCGGTGTCTCGCTCTAACACAGTGCAAAGAGCGGCTGGCACGCTGACCAGTTTGTATGGGAATCGGCAACTTATCGGTACCAATATCTCGAGAACCGAGCTGAAAATCAAAAAATTGTATTTAATTTTTTCGTCTTATTTCGACAAGTTCTACCGGAATTCATCATCAGATCTGTCCGCCCCAAGATTCGTAGAACTGACAATTTTAGGTATGGTCAGCGCCGAAACAATAAGTGTTGTTTTAATTACCAACTACCACCCAGTTGACTAATGTTAGGTTTACATTACTGCCACATTGTGCTAGGGTAGCTGTGCCTGTATTTGGCCTGTGCAAGAGTGTTTACATTGGCCGGCACATAAACTGTGCACCACAGACCTGTGCCAGCCGCCAATGTGAACGTTACTGTAATTTTCGCACAGCGCCACAAGGCGACACAGATTCTTCAAATGTTCTCAGCTGTGGAACTTATAACAAGATCGTGAACAAAGAGCAAGTTCCACAAAAAGAATCAAAACAAACTTTTGCCGCGCTTATTGAGAAGTTAAACATTCTTTAATAATAAATATGGATTTTTTTAAAGGAAACAACCGTGATCACCGTGGGACTATACATTGGCATTCAAAATCCATCCACAAGCTAATTGGAGCCGTGGAGGAGTCGGAATGCCTATGTATAGTCCCAGTGACAAGCGAGAATTACAGGAATCGCGATGCGAATGAAGCAAACTGGAGCAGCTGGGTGTCAGTACCAAAGACGTGCAGGTCAAATGGAACAGCTTGCGGAACTCGTAGCTTTCCTTTGAATTAAGGGCGTGACCCAAATTACAAGCTGAACGAACGTAATCGTAATCCATGCGCACATAATTTTTAAATTTATGTGGAATACTACTTTGCAGCTCTCCACTTAGCTTCGCAAACATTCCTTCCTCTGCCCGAGTCCAATTAAGTTTGTCAACCCAGCAAGAGCGCTTTGCCCTGGTTTAGCTCTGCTCGTCATCATCGTTGAGCAACCATAGACCAATGCAAGCCATCGCCGCTAATTCCATCTCGTCATAGGAACTCATATATTTCACCCCAATAATAAAATATATAATAATTAATTACAAGAACACAAAAAATGAGTTAAAAAAAAAATGTAAACAAATAAATTTATGTTGTCTTCAAACTCCACTTTCATAGATTACTCGCTAAACGATAAAAATGTTGTCTAAATGTGCTGGAAAATATTGTTCATTTGAGCTGCTTCAACTGAAACAGCTGTTCAAATAATTTGTGTATCTTCTGTGCCAGCCTCTGCACAGTGGTTGCGCCCATAGGCCAAAATTAAAAAAATGCAGGAAGAAAAAAAATTACAAAAAGTAAGCAAACTTGTTGTAAAATGTCCAAACCTTTTAATGGCAAACCTTTTTTCCTGGATATCTAACGGTACTTTCTAGAAATAGCATTGAAGACTTGAGCACGTGCTCATTTTCAAAGAGCAGCTGCACGCAGTGCGAATATTTCACAACAAAAGCGCACTTTAATCACTTTAGTCGCTTAAGTAAGTTTATGAATTTGAGTTATTTTTGATGGATATCAAAGTTTAAGGTATTTATTTTATGTTCTTAAATTGAAAAAAGTGGTTTGTGTTGTAGCTGTTTTAAAATTAATGTTTCAGTTTACTCTGCTTTTGTACGTTTTGTGTGCGTCTTTATTATGTTTACTTAAGGTTTTAGTTGTCTTCCCCTATGATTCCCCCATTCTGTTCTTTTGCAGTATATTTGTGTGTCTTAAGGTAATAAGAGAGTTGAAATTAGCTGCAGAAATTTGCAGATGCGTGTGTAATCATAAATATACTAACGGCGTCTTACGTTTTCCAAGGTTAGTTTCGCCTTGCAAAAAAGATTTTTTTTAAAAACTGTGCTGTTTATTTTTTTTTTTAATATTACTTGGCTTTTATTTATTGGATCTTCTTTAATTTGAGACTAACAATAATTTTGCAAATCTTATAAATTAACAAAAGTTAACAGTCTTCTTGGACTGTAGATTGACACGCGGCCCTAAAGTCTATCGTTGGGTTGGTAGGTCAATACGACGAAGACGGGATCGGCTGCACAACCTTATTAGGCCTCTCGCGAGGTGGTTGGGGTGCGAGGAAAGCTTGGCAAAGTACTTTGTCTTCTGTTCTGTTATTACATCTTTGACCGGCTGGATATTCAGGTCGCTTTGTATGTTTTCGTTTCGAACGTACCACGGTGCCCCGGTGATGGTTCTCAATATCTTTGACTGGGCTCGCTGAACAATATCAATATTGCTATTGCAAGCACTCCCCCATAATTGGGAGCCATAGGTCCAGATAGGTTTTAGCACAGAATTGTAGAGCAGAACCTTGTGATCAAGACTAAGGGGCGAGCGAGCGTTAATAAGCCAGTGAAGACTGTTGGCTTTTAGTTTTAGGTGTGTTCTCTTTGCTTCGATGTGTCTGCGCCATGTGAGTCTTCTGTCGAGGTGAACTTCTAGGTACGTCACTTCGTTTGCTTGAGGGAGTGTTGTTGTTTAATGTTGTTTAATCTGAGCGGTGGACAATTTTGCCTGTTCAGGGTAAACGTAACGTGCTTGCATTTCTGTTCGTTTATTTTTATCCGCCAGTCGGATAGCCATTTTTCTACGTCGACCAGGTGAAGAGCCAATTGCGCAGTTGCTTGTATTGGGCATCTTGAGCGGCTGAGAATAGCTGTATCATCAGCGAAGGTAGAAGTTGTTAGTTCCCTGCTTGTTGGAATGTCTGCTGTGTAGAGGACGTATAGTGTCGGCACAAGTACGCTGCCTTGTGGAACTCCGGCTCCAATGGTGTGATCGTCGGATAAAGATGTGTTACATCTGACTGCAAATTTTCTATCGTAGAGATATGACCTTAGAAGCTTGTGTGTGTTATTTGGAAGCGTTGATTTAATTTTATGCATTAGGCCGTCTAACCAGACTCTGTCAAATGCTTGAGAGACATCTAGAAATATTGCTGTGCAATATTCTCGATTTTCGAAGGCGTTTCGTATTTCTGATGTTATGCGGTTGACCTGCTCAATAGTTCCATGCTTTTCCCGAAAGCCGAATTGATGCGATGGGATTTTGTTGTGGAGTCTTATAAATGGATTTATCTGATTCAGCAGACATTTTTCGAAGAGCTTTGATAGACACGATAATAGGCTTATAGGTCTGTATGACGACGGGACAGTGTGATCCTTTCCTGGTTTTGGTATCATTATAATGACCGACTTTTTCCATCTCTGTGGGAAGTGGCCTAGTTTTGTGATAGCATTGAAGAGTTGTGCGACAGTGCATACCGCACAATATGGGAGCTCAATAATCATTTTGGGGGTTATTAGATCGCAGCCCGAAGATTTTTTGGGGTCCAGTTGCATTTTGATGGTGTTGGCGATCACATTTGGACGAAACTCGATTGGTGCATGTTGAGGCTGAGAGTTACTTCTTCTTAATGTTGGTAGTGTAAACGCATTTGTTGCGGGATTTGGTTGGAACACATTTTGAAGATGAGCCGCAAATGTGCTGGCTCTATCTTCATCGCTGCGGGCCCAACCGCCTACGGAGTTTCTGATGGGCATCACGGTTTCTGTCGGTGGAGAAAGGGTGGGGTGAGCTCTCCATAGTGAGTGTTTTTTACAAGATGTTGATAATTCTCTATATAGCGCCTTGAGCATCTTCTTCCTGCTTTAAGGCTTTGGTGAGTTTACGTGTGGCGTCTTTTAGTCTTTGCCGTGCAAAAGGCGATCTGTAAAATTGCCATTCTCGACGTAATCGTCGCTTTTCTTGGACGAGCTGTTCGATTTCTAGATTTGACTTCCTTTGGATGTGTAGTACTTGTGTAGTTTCAGGTGTTGCAATACGAGCTGGTGACGAGGACGGACACCAGTGTATTTACACGGTGTTCGATGTCAACGTTAAGGAGAGGTTTTAGTTCGATATGTGAACTAAAATATTTTTTGTATCGAAGCCAATTGGTTTTATGTGAAGTCAGTCTAATCGGTTGATCTACGGACTCTGTTTGTCGAAGTAGTTTTATTAGAACAGGTGAGTGATTAGATGAGAGATCTGAAAGACATTCGGCGCTTATCAAACTTCGAGGAATATTTTTAGCAATTGCAAAGTCAATTAAATCGGGTAGTTTCTTGGAATCTGTTGGCCAGTATGTTGGTCTACCGGGAGAAACGTGGTCTAGCTTATTGTTAGCTTTTATAACGGCATTGTAAAGCTGCTTTCCATTTGGGTTAACGAGTCGAGCTCCCAGTGTGTGTGCTTGGCGTTGTAGCCTCCTCCTGCTATAAAGTGTTCTCCAAGTGAGTTAAAAAACTGCGTAAACTCACCTTCAGTTATAGTAAAGCGAGGGGGCGAGTAGCTGGAGTAAGTTGGTTACCGTTGTCCAGTCTTATGTTTATAGATGTGGCCTGTAGGTGGTTTTCAGCAAATTCTTTATGGCAGTGGTGCTTTGGATTTTCGTTTGTATCTAGACTTGAGTCGCCACGGATAATTTTTGGCTTCGAGTTTAGGGGGCTCGACTTTCTTTTAATTTGAATGTAGCGATCCATACCAGTCTGAACACCTGGACCCGATTATGGTTTTTGTTTTGATTCTTGTTTGTTAACGTTGTTGTTCTTGGCGGCGATGGGGCTTGAGCTAGACGTTGTTGTCATAATTGAATGAATCCGCTTGCGTTGCAGAAATCGCTTTGGGTATTGGACGGATACAGTTGCAGTTATTGTTGTTGCTGCGATTGTAGTAACTACTGAGGTCATTGTACTAGTTGTTGGAGAGGTGTGTGTCGAAATTAATGCGACCACCGGTGCTGGAGAGCTGCACTGCGAGCTCCATGAGCTACAGGTTACAGTGGGGAAACCCGGAGAGCAAGATCGTGGTCTCTGGCCGTCAGCGGCCAAGAGAGCTGAATTACGCTGCAATTCGGTATCACGGGTTGAAAAGTACGAGTAGAACCCATTTCTCTGGTCGATAGAGCTTCTTCGCTCTTTTTCTTGAGCATCGCTCATTTTGCACGATTTGTGCGTGGCACTTTTTATGTTTTTATTAATTTTTCACATGTGTTAAGAATAACAACTGGTGTTAGAGTTATGTACAGCGTCTTGGCGCTATTGCTGTATTATTCGAATACACTTTGTTTTATTTATATATATATATATTTATTTTTTTGACTGTCACTATGTCCACAGTTGTGGCGCTTTCGAAGCGCGTAAAATAACACGACCGTTCACCACGAAGGTTGATTTTTAGACCCAGTACTTTAAAAGTACAAATGGGTCTATTAAGTTTGTGCAAAAAAATGTGCGTAACAGGCAGAAGGAGGCGTGGCAGACCCCGTAAAGTATATATATTCTTGATCAGCATCAACAGCCGAGTCGATATAGCCATGTCCGTCTGTCTGTCTGTCTGTCTATCTGTCTGTCTGTCCCTTTTTTGAGTTCCTAGATCTCAGAGACTATAAGAGCTAGAGACACCAAATTTGGCATGTACGTTCATCTATAAATCCCATTGATCAAGTTTGTTTTAGATTTTTGCCACGCCCCCTTCGCCCCCGGAAATTGAAATACAAAATTTTGAAGTCGAATTACAAGAGCCCCTTTAGTGCCAGTGCCTTGTTTTTGGTACATAAATGTACACTATGGTCCAAACCAGTCCAGAAAATTTCATTCCAATCGGATGATAAACGCGGAAGTTATTCAACTAACACTGTTACGGGCAAAAGGAAGAAGAAGAGACGCTAGCGACCTCTGTGTCTCTTAACTTATCTTCGTAGTGGCGCCATCTATTGAATGGTACGCAACATTAAAGAGCAATCTTTAGTGAACGCTTTTCACTCAAAAAGTACTGGGTCTCCTACTGTCGAGCTTGCTCCACTGCAGCTTACTGCATTTTTTTATGTTTGATGATGTTATTATTGTTAAAAATATTATTCTTATATTGATATAATAAAAATAAGTTAATTATCGAAGGCGAATCAATTATTCTGGAAAGTAACACGATTATTAAAATTCATCCTGATTGTTCATATGGCAGCTATATGATACAGTTCTCCGATTTGAACCAAATCTGGTAGGAATGCACGAAACTGTATCAAACACTCAATCTGTTAGTTTGATTGACATATCTTGAGAAAAAAAAAAGTTTTTCATTCTAAATGTTGATTTCGAACCGATCGTTCCTATGGCAGCTATATGATATAGTGAATGTTGCTATACGAATGTTGTTTTAGTGAAATATTATTTATTTATTCATCGCCTTTATATTTATTATATTTACTTATTTATTTATCTATATATATAAAACTCTTTGTCCTGACTGACTGACTGACTGACTGACTGACTGACTGACTGAGTCATCACGCTGTAGGCCAAACGGTTCAAGATATTGAGATGAAATTTTTACACAACATAGCTGAGACATAATTATCGTGCAATAAGACGGGATTTTTTGATATCCCCACTGGAAAGGGCTAAAATGGGGGGTCAAAGGTCAAAATTGCTTAGTATAAAATTTTTTTTTGTTTTTTGAGCTACCTTAACCAAACTCACAGATTATGTATTTCTTACTCACTGCTACATCCTAAGAAAATTTGGTCAGGATCGGACCACTATATCATATAGCTGCCATAGGAACAACCAGATGCAAATTAAAACTTTGGATGAAGATCTTTGTTATTTTTTGAGATATCTCAACCAAACTCACAGATTATGGATTTCTTACTCACTGCTACATCCTGAGAAAATTTGGTCAGGATCGGACCACTATATCATATAGCTGCCATAGGAACAACCAGATGCAAATTAAAACTTTGTATGAAGATCTTTGTTATTTTTTGAGATATGTCAACCAAACTCACAGATTATGTATTTCTTACTCACTGCTACATCCTGAGAATATTTGGTCAAGATCGGACCACTATATCATATAGCTGCCATAGGAACAGCCAGATGCAAATTAAAACTTTGTATGAAGATCTTTGTTATTTTTTGAGATATCTCAACCAAACTCACAGATTATGGATTTCGTAGTCATTGTAACATTCTGTAAAAATTTGGTCAAGATCGGATCACTATATCGTATAGCCGCCATAGGAACAGTGGCTTTTAATGCTATTAATAAACAATCAAAAGAAGATGGACAGGGGGATGGGGTGGAGGAGGGGGGGGGGGGGGTGACTATTCATTAGTGTTGCGACTTTCAAAATCAATTTTCAGTATATGGCACTGTTACTCGCTCTTGCTGCCATAATCCAATTGCAGCGAAAACTTTAAAACAGCGAGCAGCGAAAATGTAAATTCTCTATATTATATAAAGTACTACTTATTACTATTATCTTAAGTCCAACTATAGGGAAAAATTGAATTTACAATTCCCGATATCTAATTAGAAATGACATAAGGTATGGCTATAGCTGTGGGAAATGTTTCCTATTTTCACCCCACATTTTTCCCCGAGATTTCAGCGAGCGTAGCGAGCCGGGGGTTGGCGAGCGAAGCGAGCACGGGGCAAACCCCCTAGTTTACATATATTTTATTAGCACTTTATTTGTGTTATTATTTGTTAATTACCTTTTCTTGTTTTTCGCCCATCTGTTTAAGGGTTTCCAGTCTGTTAGTTTTATATATCGTTAGCACTGTTGCCAATTTAGCTATTTTTTCAACTGTTAAAAAATTTTTTGATATTAAAAATATAGCGCAAGCTAACTTTGGCGCGCCAAAGTTTGGATACCCTGCAGAGCCCTGCAAAGGCAGTCCGATTTCTTACAAAATTTGTTAGATGTTGATTTCGAACCGTTTATTCCTATGGCAGCTACATTATATAGTAGTCCGATGTGCACCAAATTCGGTCAGACTATATTGAGATATCTCAAGAAACAACAACAGAACAGAACTGAATCAAACACACAATCTGTGAGTTTAGTTGAGATATATTGAGAAAGAAAAAAGTTTTTCATACTTAATGTTGATTCCGAGCCGATCGTTCCTATGGCAGCTATATAATATAGTGATCCGATCCGGCCAGCTCCGACATATGCACTGCGTGCAGTAAAAAGACGGACCTGTACCAAGTTTGCATAGAAACACACAGACAGACGGACATGGCTATGTCGACTCAGCTCGTCGTCCTGATCAAGAATATATATACTTTATGGGGTCTGACACGCCTCCTTCAATGCGTTACAAACTTCGAGACAAAATTATAATACACTCTGCAAGGGTATAAAAACACGTAAAGCAAAAATGTTGTTTATTTTTTTTGAGTGCATAATGGCTTAGTTGTTTTTCTATGTACTTTCTTTACATTTCTTTTTTTATTTTTATTTACAAATCTAGCTATAGATACGGTCAAAGTTGGCAACGCTGATCGTTAGTGAGCTTTGTTCAGTGATTTTTCGTGTTGTTTTATACTAGGGGGTTTGCCCCCTAATCGCTTCGCTCGCCAACCCCCAGCTCGCTACGCTCTCTAAAATCTAGGGGAGAAATGTGGAGAGAAAATAAAGAACACTTCTCACAGCTGTAGCCAGACCTTATGTCATTTCTAATAAGAAAGCGAGAAATGTGAATTAAATTTTTCCCTGCAATTGGATTTAAAATAAAATTATTTTATATAATATAGAGAATTTACATTATCGCTGCTCGCTGCAATTGGATTATAGCAGCAAGAGCGAGAAACAGTGACATATACTGCAAATTTATTTTGAAAGTCGCAACACCAGTGACAACACCAATATGATATAGTCATCCCATCTTGACCAAATTTTCTCAGGATGTAGCAGTGAGTAAGAAATACATAATTTGTGAGTTTGGTTAAGATAATTTCATACTAAGCAATTTCGACATTTGACCCCCCATTTTAGCCCCTTTCAGTAGGGATATCAAAAAATCCCGTCTTATTGCACGATAATTATGTCTCAGCTATGTTGTGTGAAAATTTCAGATCAATATCTTAAGCCGTTTGGCCTACAGCGTGATGACTCAGTCAGTCTGTCAGTGAGGACAAAGAGTTTTATATATATATAGATATTGCCTAGGATAAATGCTGCAGATTAATTATGAATGAAAAACGAGCAATCAAATTATAGAATTAGATAGTTTTGCAAAATTATATGAATAGCATTATTATAAAAATTTGCTAAATTTGATTTGTTAATTTGATACATGAAATAACATCTGTCCATCTAATCCTTGCCAGCAATTTGTCCGTATAGGCGTTATGAGACCGAAGTATAAATATATTTTCGAAAGTAAAAATATAAAAAATTTTGTTAACCCGACTCGTCCAGTATCGTGATCGTACTCATCCCTGCGTAATACCGATAGCTAGCCGGCAAATTGATACTTAGCTGCGATCATAACAGCCCTTTTTTAATTCTTGCTTGTACATAATAGCGTTCTTACACTGCCGCCGGTATAGCACCGTAACGAAAAATTGCCGCTTTGATGCCAGCAAATTTGTCGCTACCATACAAAAATTTGTGACAGTTGGGTTCAAATATATCGGTAAAACGGTGAGCCGCTGTCTGTGGGGCAAAAATTTCGGCAAAATTGTTGACGGAAAGTGTGGCAATGCTGGCTGTTTCCGATTAAAAGTTAGGTAATCGACAACAAAAACACCTGATAGGGAATATTGAAAATGGCACAATTATATATTTGTATGTTATTTTGTTTTATTTCTATTACTTATATTTTTTAAAGTAAGAGGAAACAATAAAAAGGTTAAATGATGCGCATGGGCACGTTTTTTATGAAAATATGGTGGACGTATTGAATGATCTGAGTGGGGCCAGAAAAATATGAGTATATATGCAGAAATAGTCAACACAATAAGAGAATATGGTCTATTTACGATCAAGGGCCTATTCACGTTTATATATGCGAACACAGTCTGCGAAGCAAATTCGCTGCATCAATTACGTTTTTGCAATAAATTATATGACTGTTTGATATATAGAAAACAAAAAACAGCTGCTACGTCAAGTTGGCGGCATTTTTATCGGCATTGTGTTCAGTGTAAGCAGCTTTGCCGGTAAGATATCGGTTTTTGCTTAGCGGTGGCAGTGTGAGGACGCTATAAGAGTAGGTAGAAATATTTGGTAGACTCTAACCGGGTTGTTCTTGTTGACATTGTTGCGGTTGTTGTTGTCTAACTCCCTAGTTGAGATCTCGTGCCCACCGCTGCTTTAAGCAAAGCTGAACAATAGAACAACAAAAAAGTACTAGTAATGTGTTCACTCACTTTATACAACTAGATAGGTATTTATTACCACATTCATACGGGCTATTTCACGTATTTCTAATATCGCGAAATTAAAATTGCCCCCTGTATATACAGCAAACAAGAAATTCACGAATTGAAAATTGCAAGGCTGCCAGATCTGGACATCATTTAAAATAGGGCGCAACGACTTCTTTGCATTTATATGTTTTAAGCAGTATTTACACTCAGATTAAAAAGAAATCGTCAAAAATCGGTTTTTTTTTCACTCAGCTAACAGAATATTTGTATTTTGTTATCGATATACGTGCTATCTACGCTGTTATTGTGGCCGCTTTGTATAAATCAGCTGTTTTTGCTGCTCATAAGCAAAACAAATTTAACGCTGCCACTTTAAAATAAAATAGTAAAATAGTCGCTTCTGGCCTGCTGATACATTATAATCAATTAATATATTTATTTTGTTGGGCATATCATTTTTATTAAATATAATAAGGACTAATTAACTTGTTTAGTCCTTATGACTTTTGAAAATCTGCGGTGTTAAAGCAGTGACCTCCAATTGAACGTCGGTAATTCCCTCACACCACATTTTCCCCAAATTTCATTATTCAAAAGGTCGTAATTTCATCATTTACTGATGAAATAAGGAGTGGAGGCTTATTTCATCACATCAAAATGAAATGGCCCGCTAACAGTGCCATGTTAAGTCCTAGCATTAGGTTCACATTGCCTGGCACAGCATTTGGGCATTACAATCGTTAATTCAAATTTCGAAGACTCAGATGTCCAAATGCACCACTGACGCGCTGTGCCAGGCAATGTGAACCTAGCATAACAGTGTCATTTGAGTTTTAGCGGAACGAAAGGCACTTACCAAATTTGAAATGAAAAACTGAAAAAAATTTTTCTCTTATTTTTTATATGGAGTTGTTCATTTCCACAGCGTTTCAAAGCGAGTGTAAATACTGCTTTACCCATAAACACTCTTAATAAAAGCAGCAAGCGATCCTTAACCGTACACAGTTATTATTTTTGGCTATTTTAATTAGTTTGCAATTAGGTGCATTAAGTTCTGCTTAACATGTTTGGAAACTAAGCGCTGCCATCTGCTTTGAAAAAAACGATAAGTTGGCTGCAACTCAGCATTACACGCATTGTGGCATGTTTTCACGCTTTTCGCTCCGTATAAACCTTTAACATCATTTCCTGAAATGATTTCACGCATTTTGCTTCTTGTAATCGTAGTAAAGTAATTGAAAGAAACTAATCGATTATTGTTATTTTTCGGGTATTCATAAAACAACACACGACGAACGTGTTTGTTTTTTGTATTATTTATTTCTGTTTGTTGTTTATTTTTGTTTACTATTTATTTTTGTTTATTATTTAATTTAAAAACGATTTTTCGACGTCCTGGTTGAGGTGGTGGAAGAGGTTTGTACAAATACAAAATACATTGTAATTTGATGTTTATATATTCATTGGTTTTCGCGTAGCTCTGGTGGTAGACGAGGCGCTTGCGGATTCAGCAAGCCCGGTGGAGGTGGTGGATTTAAAAATTTCGGTGCATGCGGAGGTGGATACGCCTTTGATCAGGGCCAGCCAGAACCTGTTATTTCGTTAGGAAACTTTAGTTATGCATGTCAGAATGATCTAGTTTGTAAAGACGAGATAGATGACGAACCATATTTTAATGCACCAGTATTCCTCGAAAATAGGGACCAAATTGACAAAGTTGACAAGGGGACTCTACGAATCTTGGGGCGCTAAAATCTGATGAAGGATTCCGCTAGAACTCGTCGAAATAAGACGAAAAACTTATTCACAATACTTTACAATATGTGACGTTGTTAAAGATGTTCGCCTTCGGCACACCCTGTGATATACTAATGTCTCCTGTACGACAAAAAATAGCAATAACAATAATAATAACAACAACCGTAAATTTATTCGATTGCCATATATAAATTAGCAAGAAATGTAATAAAATATACCCTATACAGCACTGCTGTTTGAAATACTATCGGTGTCTCGCTCTACCACAGTGCAAAGAGCGGCTTGCACGCTGAGCAGTTTGTACAATATCGGTCAACTTATCGGTCCCAACATCTCGAGAGCCGAGCCAAAAATCAAAATATATTAACTAGTTCTACCGGAATCCATCATCAGATCTGGGCGCCCCAAGATTCGTAGAACTGCCGTTGACAAGATATTTGTCACTGTTCGAGATTCTTCTATCTCTGTTAAACTGTCTGATAATATTTACGCAAATAGTTTCAAGCCTAGCCAAAGGTTGTTCACTGACCCGGAAAAGCTATGACCAACTTCAAGATTTACACCTAGACCACCTCAGCCGAAAGGTTCCAAGAAGAAAAGTGAGCCTTGTGGAGGAATTGGTGGCGTTAGGAGGCGTGGCGACGGAATGGGTATGTTATTATTTATTGAAAACATATTTGTAAAAAAATTTGTTTTACCCATTTCATAAAAGGTAACCGTGGTGGTCGTGGAGGTGGTGGTTTTAAAGGTGGCGCAAGCCGAGGAAGCGGCGATGCTGGTGGATTCAATAGAGGACGTGGACGATGGTATTTCAAAATGGAATTCAAAACTAGAAAAAATTAAATTGAATTTGCTATAGTATAAAAAAATCTAAAAATTCGAGCGGTTCAATATTTATTATATTTGTAAATACTGATCACGATACATGCAATATTTTAAAGGGTATATTTACATGTGTATATATTTGTGCTATTGTTATTTGAAAGTAAGACTATATTAATGTGTTGAATTTTTATAGGCCTTTAAATTTCGTATCATTCATATGGGCTTTATATTTGTATTTAATTTGGGCCGCCTTGGCTGTTTTGTTAAGAGAGTCGTTTTTCTTACTTAATAATCGATTAACACCTGAAGAATCGGAGTTAGCTTTGAACCTAAATACATTTCTATCTGGAGTCGTATTTTCCACAATTTTGTAAACGCTGTCACTATAATTTATATTGTAGCTAAAAGAGCGCGAATATAATCTTCCAGGCCACAGCTCAGCACTTTTCGGTCGCTGTGCCTCAGGATAGATGTGCTACGAAGATCAAGAAAAAGTAATGTGATCTTTTTATATTACATTTAAAAAATTTAAAATATTTTTACCGTAAGACTATCCCCTTCGGTAAACGCACCGCTATTCCTGATTATATCTTCGGAGTGGTGATGATAGTAATGTTGAGGCTTTTGGGTCTGGGAATATCTTCGCGTGCTGCTTATCACATCGCCATTATGGTGCCCGATATTGCTATTTGTGGCATTAATATAGTTACTTCCAGTACTACCAAATATATCTTCCACAAAATTAAATGTACTAAATTCGCTGGGATATAGGTAAAATGTTGCAATTAATGTCGCATATACAGACAAATGGAACAGTATGCATGTCCAAATGAGGTTTATCTACAATTATAGTACAAAATTACTCAGATAAATATTATTGTATCAAATAAAATTTATTTGGCAGTTTACCTTCTTTTTTCGTCCGTATTTCGTAAAAGTGGTAAATGGAACTAATGATATTGTCAAAAAAGCCCCGCATGCAACACCAGCTAGCAAACCAGCGAAATTAAGCTGGTATGGCAATGTGCCAATACCGAATAGGACCGTGCATAAAAGTAGTAACTTGAACAATGCCACATAAGGCTTATGCAGATGTTTCCAATGCATCAGTAAAAGCAGCGCAATAAGAGCGGATATTACGCCAGAGAGTGAGGCAGATGGTCCCACCTGATAAATAAAAGTAAATGATAAAATTAACTTTAATATACATTTATTTACTTTTTTTTGTAAACTTCAAGCATTCGAAAAATAAAAACTTTTGATTTCCCAATAAAATAAGACAATTTGAATTGCCAATATTAATGCAAAGATGTACCCCTAATTACGCAGGACAGCTAGCTTCCCAGGCAATATTAATTCAAGGTCAAATTTTTAGACCCAGTACTTTGAAAAAGTACAAATGTGTCTATTACGTTTGTGCAAATGTGCGTAACAGGCAGAAGGAGGCGGGGGAGACCCCATAAAGTATATATTTTCTTGATCAGCATCAACAGCCGAGTCGATATACCCATGTCCGTCTGTCCCTTTTTGTGTCGCCTAGATCTCAGAGACTATAAGAGCTAGAGAGACCAAATTTGGCATGTAGGTTCATCTATATCTCCCATTGATCATGTTTGTTTTAGATTTTTGCCACGCCCCCCTCCGCCCCTGGAAATCGCAATACAAAATTTCAAATTACAAAAGCCCCTTGATTTTTGGTACATACATATTTCATTCCAATCGGATGATAAACGCGGAAGTTATTCAACTAACAATGTTACGGGCAAAAGGAAGAAGAAGAGACGCTAGCGACCTCTGTGTTTATCAACTTGGTGCCATCTATTGCATGGTAGGGAACATTGAAGAACAATCTATAGTGAACGCTTTGCTCTCAAAAAGTACTGGGTCTCCTACTGTCGAGCTTGCTCCACTGTAGCTTACTGCATTTTTTTGAACCAATTTTGAGAACAAAATGTATCATTCAGTCGGAAGGGCCCGACAGTAAAATACCCTGTGAAAGAAAAGGACAATGTTAAATTCCATATGCATTCAAACAGAATTAACCTGCTCAATACATATGTATGTAAATACATACAAACACATACACACGCATGCACAAAACATTTGCGTCACTATGAGAAGTGTTCCACAAAGCTTTAGCAGCTCAAAAGCAACGGAAAAGCAATTTTTGGTGTCCTCAAAAAAGCAACCATTGATTTTAAATGTAAATAAAAGTGCTCAAACCTTAAAATAAACTTAAAATTTATTTAATTAAATTTAAATTATTAATAAAGTAAACATGTGGAACAGTTTTTTACAAAAGCAATTGTCGGCAAAAGATTAAGGCACAAGGAGGCGTGACAGACCCCATAAAATACATATATATATATATTCTTGATCAGCATTAACAGGCGAGTGTCTGTCCGTCTGTCTCTTTTTTGAACACCTATGTATATCTTAGAGACTATAAGAGCTAGAGACACCAAAATTAGTATGTAGGTTCATCCATATTATGCCCAGATCAAGTTTGTTTTATAATTTGGCCACGCCCCCTTCCGCCCTCGAAAACTGAAAAGCAAATTTAAAAGTCGATTTACAAGAGCACGTTTAATGCTAGCGATATGATTTTTGGCACACATGATGAAGTCTATAATCCAACCCTTTCCTGTTGCACCTAGATCTATGAGACTTTAAAAGCTAGAGAGACCAAACTTGGTATGTAGGCTCATCTATATCTGGCCCAGATCAAGTTTGTTTTAGAATTTTGCCACGCTTCCTTCCGCCCCCGTAATCCGAAATTCAAAATTTTGAAGTCTAACTACAAGAGCATCTTTAATGCCAGCATTTCTGGTACATATAATATCCACTATGGTCCGAACCTGTCCTGAAAATTTCATGCAATCGCATGATAAACGCGGAAGTTATTTAACTAACAATGTTACGGGCAAAAGGAAGAAGAATATACGCTAGCGACCTCTGAGCTTATCAGCTAATATCTTCGTAGTGGCGCCGTCTATTAAAGAACAGTCTTTTGCGAGCGAGTTGCACTCAAAATTTTTTGCTCTTCCCCAAAAGTATCGGGTCTCCTTCTGTCGAGCTTGCTCCACTGTAGCTTAATGCATATTTTTTATATGAAGTTTAGTGGTATCGGAATCGATTTCGGTCTACTGGATACTATTGCTATATGAAGTTTAGGGATAGCAGAATCGATTTTGGTCTTCTGAATACTATGCTTAAGTAAAAGGTTGCATACTAATTGTTATATCCTGAAAACACTTGTTATATCAATGCAAAAATGGTTTATTGTTGTAATTAGACAAAATCTGCTGTTCTAATTATTTCGCAGCCGTTTTTAAAAATTTTGGCACTGTATCTATTAAAAGAGCAAATTATACTTACTTCTGGACGATGTGGGGCTAACACTGCGCTAGTCAGATTTCCAACTAAGCCAGACATAATGTAGACAGCGGCAGCTCGCAATGTCCCAATTAATCTCTCTAAATCGGCTAGAAATAAATGCTGGAAAATGAGAGTGATTGCTAGGTGCAAAACACCTGCATGCATGCATAGAGATGTCAGTAGTCTATAAAATTGGTCTGGAATTTCTACTGAGAAGAACGGGAACATTCCACAAACGTTGTTTAGGCAGGATATCTGAAAAATATGAAACAAAAGTTGGATATTAAAACTTAGTTGTCTGCTTGTGGTATTTTTAAACTGAATGTTTACTTGTGAACAGAGCGATGCTTCTTCATGAAAATATCCATTGACGAAGTCACAATATTCCCGAGTAGTTATTCGACATTCACCATAAAGGCCGGTACAGCAAGGATGTCCAATTATTTCACAAACCATGTGCTCGGCTGTATGATCTTTGTATCGATAGCGTTGCGAAAATGAATTGGTTTTCCGACAAATTGGCCATTTGGTAATATCATCAGGCCACTCGTATGGAGCAATAGAGGCAGGGGCATCGCAAAATTTGGGATCCAAACCACACACTGATCCGGAAATTCGCCCACCAGGTCCGGATTCTCCAGGTGACCATTTTTTCCAAGTTGATATAGATTTCTAAACACGAGTATATTAAATATGAAATCAGATTTTCATAAAAGATATTCATGTAAAGCTCATTCTTGTTTTATCTGGATATTAAGACTGCAAATCGTTTCTAAACCTAGTCTCACAAAATTGGTTTGGTTTGATAACAATAGGCAACAAGCAAAACTGTCCAAAATCACATTTTTTGATACATATGGGCCCCCTAACGTCGAAAATCGACTTTAAACAATATTTTTAGGTGTTTTAGCTGTTTTTTTTAGCGTATTTTATTTGATTTCTCTTAAAATTTTACATCATATCTCGAGAATCCCCCACAATCGATCTTAAAAAGCTTTACAGATTCCTATCTATATATATAAAACTCTTTGTCCTGACTGACTGACTGACTGACTGACTCACTCACTGAGTCATCACGCTGTAGGCCAAACGGTTCAAGATATTGAGATGAAATTCTTACACAACATAGCTGAGACATAATTATCGTGCAATAAGACGGGATTTTTTGATATCCCCGCTGGAAAGGGCTAAAATGGGGGGTCAAAGGTCAAAATTGCTTAGTATGAAATTTTTTTTTGTTTTTTGAGTTATCTTAACCAAACTCACAGATTATGTATTTCTTACTCACTGCTACATCCTGAGAAAATTTGGTCAAGATCGGACCACTATATCATATAGCTGCCATAGGAACAATCAGATGCAAATTAAAACTTTGTATGAAGATCTTTGTTATTTTTTGAGATATCTCAACCAAACTCACAGATTATGTATTTCTTACTCACTGCTACATCCTGAGAAAATTTGGTCAAGATCGGACTACTATATCATATAGCTGCCATAAGAACAACCAGATGCAAATTAAAACTTTGTATGAAGATCTTTGTTATTTTTTCAGATATCTCAACCAAACTCACAGATTATGGATTTCGTAGTCATTGTAACATTCTGTAAAAATTTGGTCAAGATCGGATCACTATATCGTATTGCTGCCATAGGAACAGTGGCTTTTAATGCTATTAATTAACAATCAAAAGAAGATGGACAGGGGGATGGGGTCGGTGGGGGTGGGGGGTGTTACGATTCATTAGTGTTGCGACTTTCAAAATCAATTTTCCGTATATGGCATTGTTACTCGCTCTTGCTGCCATAATCCAATTGCAGCGAAAACTTTAAAACAGCGAGCAGCGAAAATGTAAATTCTTTATATTATATAAAGTACTACTTATTACTATTATCTTAAGTCCAACTATAGGGAAAAATTGAATTTACAATTCCCGATTTCTAATTAGAAATGACATAAGGTCTGGCTATATCTGTGAGAAATGTTTCCTATTTTCACTCCACATTTTCCCCGAGATTTCAGCGAGCGAAGCGAGCAGGAAACCCTAGTAACTAATAAATATATCTTCTAATTCATGCATTGTCCTTATTTTAAATCAATAGTTTAACAAATATATATTTTTAAATGTAAGCATAATATCCTGTAGGCCGAAATTGATTCCGCTTTGCTAAACTTCATATAAAAAATATATCGCAAGCTAACTTTGGCTTGCCAAAGTTTGGATACCCCTGCAGCGCCCTGTATCAGCCGTCAGATTTTTTACAACATTTCTTAAATGTTGATTTCGAACCGATCGGTCCTATGGCAGCTATATGATATAAGAGTGATTTTCACCAAATTTGGTCAGCCTGTTTAAAGCTATACCAATCACACAAGGTGTGAATTTGATTAACAAATCTTGAGAAACAAAAAAGTTGTTCATACTAAATGTTGTTTTCGAACCGATCGTTCCTATGGCAGCTATATGATATAATTATCCCATCCGGCCTGTACCAAGTTTCATCAAGATAGCTTCAAAATTGAGAGACTAGTTTGCATAGAAACAGACGGACACACGGACAGACGGACGGACATGGCTATATCGACTCAGCTCGTCGCCCTGATCAAGAATATATACACTTTATGGAGTTTGTGAGGCTTCCTTCAATGCGTTAGACATTTCGCGACAAAATTATAATACCCTCTGCAAGGGTATAAAAAAACTACACCTAAGAACATTTTTAAAGGTGATATATTTAGTTTTTGGGTCCACATCTATCTTAAAAATAAAATTTGGCTGAGGACCATAAAAAAGATAAAAATTGTTGCCTACTGTAATTCATAATAATATCATAATTTAAAGGCCTTAGATTTGTAAAACAGTGATGGGCACGACTATCGAATCGTTATCGATAGCTCACATGTCGCTTGATTTTTCAAGTAGACTTTGCAATGCACTGAACGAAAAAGTTAAATGCATGCCCAATTGCGATGTATAACAATGCCATAGGGAATTTTTGTTTTTCTGATCACAGCCAAGCAATGCCTCTTAATATAAAACATACTGTAGCTTGCAAATATGCGATCACAGATCATTCATTAGGGGCTTCCAAAATTATTTGCAGCATTTTTAAATATATTTTCGAGCACAAATAGCTTAACCATTTATTGCAGAGCATAGAGTGATCAACGCGCGCGCAGCGTCCCCGTTCGTAGTTCTGGCTACGACTGATCCGCTCTGTTCGTTGCGCTCGTCTGCACGTAAGTATTGGTGAGCTTAAACAGCTAATTTTCACGGGTGAGGACCGTTGCCCATCATTGCTTTAAAGTATACAAAATACGACATTTTTTATTGAAAAATGTCATAGTCTTAAATAAAGAAATAAAAACAACAAAAATTAAAATACAATACGATAATATAAGTACATACCGTTGGATAAAGTCCGCGTATTGAACAGTCAGCCTGCGAACTCTGAACGCAACCAGAGTCATCATTTCTAATGCAACAAGCTGTCTCGCGCTCTTGTCTTCTAGTTTTAGTAAGTACGTCCATTATCTTAGCGTCCCGTCTCATGCAAGCAGCAAACTTTGCACCCATGTGAACCAAATCATTATTCCGAGGACCAATCCAAAGATTGCGCTGCTCAACGTGCTGTACCGTCTGCAGACTTAAGCTCGTTACTAGAACTTGACCGGTCTTTTGTTCAGTTCCAAAGCCGATCGGTGCGATGCCGTAGCAAACAATTGAAAGGAATAGCACAACAACTTGCACGGTGTTTATCCAGTATGTAAAGAAAGGTCTATGGTCCGTGCGATCATCCAGGTCATTAATTGAAAAATATTTAATTCGCTTCATTTGTGGACGTCTAGAGTTCTCTAAGACTCCATCTAGCAACTGTGCAGTTATTCGAGTGCCTCGATCAGTTGCCGATACTGTGCAATTTGACGTACGTAGGGCGGCTTGACTCTGACCGGAACTGCTCAGATTAATATGATTTGTCTGTGAGTGCGTATGTGAATCATGCGGTCCAATTAAATTAAGGTCACTGCTGCCATTTCCACTACTATTCAGTGCAGACGTGCGCCAACCATTGTGATGCCGCTCAGCCATATATACTCCAACGCTGGTATCCACTCTGATACCCAGCCCTAATCCCAATGTCGCACTTTGGTTCGAGTTTGGCTTACTTGTTTGACGGGCCAAATCGACTCCATCCTCATTTGTGGATGCTTCGCAGGGATTATCAAAAAAGACTTCATCCTCAATCAGCGCCGCCAAAGTATCCGAAATACCAACGCTACACTCGGAATCAATATCCATTTGATGCCGTTGGTCGCCATGGTTCAAGTCGGCTCCTCCGTGCACATGGATCGGAGCAAAGCTGCGCGACCATTGTCGATGGCGTCGGTTGATGCAGTTTCCGTTTCCGGTATGGCTGCTTCGCCTTTTGCTAAAAATGTTAATTAAATAACTTATACTTGTCATCAACATATGGGCTACTGATGATTTTCGCTCCACAAACTCAGCAGTACTGAAATCACTGTTAACAATAAATTTGCGCCATCGACAAGCTCCATGCTGTGATATATCAGTATTCTGGGTATCTTGAGCCGGTAAGATATCAGGACGGTCTGGGGCACAGCTATTTGGCTCACTAATGTTTCGCTGGGGACCAATACCATTGCCAGCACTAACACAAACTCCAATATCACGACTGTCGCTAGGCATGGGTATATTGTATTCCAGCTCGGAGTTTGAGTGTAATGGCCCAAATCTTCGAATTGCCAGACGTCGATGACGACCATACCATAAGACAAAGTCTGATGCTTCCGAGCTGGTTTCTACGCCAAAGAATCGAGCAATTTCGCGCCTTACATAAATACTTATCCGCTTTTTACATGAATATCGATACGTCTGCTGTTGTTGTGGCTGCTGTGGTAGAACTTGCAGTGGTTGCTGCTGCTGCAAATTCTGCATTTGGTTAAGCTGTAAACGCGGCGAGCTTGAGAGAAGTTGAGGAGTTGCATACATCTGCTGTTGATTTGCTTGTCGTTGGAATGATATTTGTTGGTTTCCATTGTCAGTAAGATTTTTGGCGTGCTGTGTCGATTCAGCAATTGTTACCGGGGAGATAGAAATTGAATTTGAATGTGTGGTCATCACCATCTCCTGTTCATGATACTTCAGCTTAGCCAAATCATTTGATGCTGCTGTCACTTTAATGGGTACATGTGGCATAGAGACTGGTAAGGGGCTAATCGGACCAGTTGTTTGGGTTGTCTGATGTACGCCAGTTGTTCGTCGAGTCGTGTTACAGTGTAAGCAAGTGCCAGAACTATCTTGACCCTGACCTTGATTAATTGTTGGCTGTATTACTATAATGGACTCTGCTTCTTCCGAGTTGGTGGCTGTGGATCGAATCTTGTTACATGATCCGATGCTGTTGATTGTAACTGCCCCTGTGGATATAATCGGTGAACAGATGCTTGAGGCTGGCGCTGGAAAAGATATCGAGATTCCGGACGATGCTGGCGATGGTGACGGGCAGGGGCAGCTTGATGATGATGAAGATGAGGATCCATTGTTACTATTAATATTAAATGTCTGTGCGCTCTTGGAATGTCCAGAATCGTCATTGGGTAAATGGCAACACTTGACACGATAATTGTATGGCAATGGCATATTAACGTATTGCGTTGAGACAGGAAGAGAGGATGATGCCACATTGCAACTTGTCGATACGGCTGTCGACGTCATGGATGTTGATAGAGATAAGTCCGTATAGAGCTCACTAGCCAGAGGTGGCGTTGGTACATATCGCTTAACAGGTGTATGTACCGTTGAGCCCAAATATCCACTGTATGCATCGCACTGCACCTTGGCAGGTGGCAGAAAATAACGCCCTGAAGAGGAACTCGGTGGTACCGGTGATGACTGACTCGTGGTTTCTATTATTTTAGGCTTCTGACCTGATATCGGCTCTCTATAGCGCTCCAAGCGGTATTTTGAATTTGGTGACATGACACGTTGATGCGGCTGGTTGTTATTGTATTTGTTAAGTTTGTTCAAAGTCGAACCACTAATATTGATACTCTCGGCACTGGTCAAGGCCATAACGCACTGTTGGGACTTAGCGCTGCCTGAATTGCTGGTACAAATTGATGATGCCGAGTTCGAAGATGACAGCGGATAGACATGTGCATGAGAGTGAGTGTGAGATTGAACATGACCATGATGTTGGAAATGATTCAAATTCAGTTGTTGCATTTGGTTTGCTTTGCTGTGAGATTGACCGTGTGAATGTACATGTGCGTTTGACGACACGCAATCGCTATTTGGAGCAGGTGATGGTGGCGGTAGACAACCGTTTATTAACGCATCATCAAACTTCTCAATGGGCGGTATTGTTAGTCTGGCAGATTGTGGCAAAAATATTTCATTTGGATGAGGACTAAAGCGTCCAGTTGATGATAGTGCTTGCGAGTTGGTGCCTCCATCGCCTCCATTTGACTTGAGGGACAGCTGCGATTGATAATTAAGCGACTTTCTTCGCCCGCTGCAAATATTTCCTGCACTTATATTAATCGAGTTGCATTCAATACTGCTGCCGTTATTAATATTTAGATTTCTTCGTGGATTTACAAAACCAATTGGTGCTTCACTGCCAACAGGGTTCATTTAAAAGGTTTGTTTTTTGCGTTTATTGATCTTCAATAGTTTACCTAAAATATTAAATTGCTAAATTAAATATAAATAACAATATTTTATATAAATAACAATATGAATGCATTTTGTTTCCTTAAGTAACTATGTTTTGGAATATGATATTTGGATTTCAGGATTTCAGACTAGTATAGTTTTTTATAGAGAGTTATAAGTTAATTCCGTGGCGCGAGGAAGAATTAAATAAATAAACGTGGGAGTGTGGTGTTTAATAAAAATGTATAATATATTTAGTAGGCTGATTCGTATAAAATGGTATCATGTCATTGAGCAGGTACTGATTACTCACTCATCAAAATTAAGAAGCGATTACTGATTGAAATTACCTGCTTAATGAATGCACCATTCTAAATGTCCGTTTTCAACTGTCCATGTCCAACTGTCAAATGTCAATTTCAACAAAAAAGCAAAACATTCAGTCGGGAGGGCCGAAAGTAAAATACTCTGTTGAAGAAAAGGACGACGGTAAATTCCATACGCATGCAAACAGAATTAACCTGCTCAATATATATATACATATGTATGTATATGTAACCACATTAGAACACACACAAAATTTGTAATAACCGATCAGTCCAGACCCTCATAATTATCTTAGGTCTGTAGCTGTAACATTGCTTTTGTTTTATAGTTTATTTCGATTTGTGGGCGAAGGGGCGTAGCGTCCAAAATTTTAAATAAAATTGATCTGGTGCAAATAGAAGAAGTCTTCATCCAAAATGTGGGGCTCTAAAGGTCTTACCATCTCTGAGATCTGTTTGTTCACATCGACAAACAGACGGACGGATGGACAGACAGACGGACATGGCTTTACCGACTCAGCTGTTGGTGCTGATAAAGAATATATATACTTAATGGGGTCTGCCCCGCCTCCTCCTGCCTGTTACATATTGTTTATTTTTGAACAAACTTAATATACCCCACAGGATATAATGGTAAAATGGTTTAAAACTAATAATGGCCTTTATCAATAAGAATTATAGTGAGCACCAAACATAGTGGGTTCTTTTTTCTTGAAAAAATTCTGCCCTAATACATTTTTTCGAACATATGTTCAAGGGCAGCACTACCAAATATCACCGTCAAACTCACAAATTTTTGTGGAAAATAAAACAGTTCTGCTAAACTTTGTAAGCTTATTATGGGTCAAATAAATTAATAAAAATATATCTTGATGTCAAGTGAATTGAATCCGCAAAATCTTGCCAAAAGTGAAAGACGGAACAGATACAAATTTCAATATTTGTGTATAAACTCTTTTAGTTTTTCCCTGATTTGTTTTGACGATAAAGTTGTTTAATAAAAAATTTGCTATTTATTCTTTAAGAATCGAACTTAACAATATGATTTATTTATTTATTTACAAAATTATGTTTAATAGTATACTTAAACATAATACTTATTAACGAGTGCTAACCTAGGCCTTCGACTCGCAATATGATTTAACTTTTATTTAATTGAATACAAGTAGCCTGCTATTTATGTTTTATTTTTTTTGAACTAGGTTAACTTGGTTAAGAAACTTTTGAAAACATTAAAACGACTCCTGTTTGCAGACAAACATTTTAAAAGAACAAATTGATAATAAAAAATAATGAAAATAGTTTGTATACTTAAATTAATAATTCTTAAGCTAAAATTACAATCCGAGCAGTCTTGACTTTATTTCAATTCAATTAATATATCATGGCCCAAATAAATATACTATTACTCGAATTGCTCACAATGTTTTCATAAATAAATTTTAAGATACATATTAGTATTATATTAGAACATACATATGTTACATATTTTCTTACGTGTGCAAATGGTAAATTAACACTGTTTGACTTAAGCATATATGTAAATACGTTTTTATCGATTTTTCACAAGCGGACACTGTACTCTACTTAGCGTTTGCATTGAGAGCTAATCTTTTTGGTCTATTTTTGCCGATGATTTATTTTCTTTGTATTCAAGTTCATTTTAAACATAACTTAGATCCAAAATGATTTTAACGAACAAAAAACGAGCACAAAAGTTAAAATCATACTGAACATACACCATTCGCCTAAAATGGTAAAATGTCAGATCTGTGGTAAATATACGAAAGTATTTTAATAACTATGCGCATGCTTAGATTTGTGACGTACAATATTTGTAAGTATAATTGTGCAGTATTTTTTTTTACTTTATGCCTAAAAATTACTGTTAGCAAATAATAATTTTCTAAGACAAAATGTGAAAGGTAAATCATCATTAACGCTAACACTGCCGCATCATTGTCGAAGGTGCGGAAAAATGATGCGCGTCGTTTACACTGGAGCCGCATCTTTTTTTGACAATGTTAAAACAGTATTACTTACCACGTCTGTTTACCTTAGTAGGCCGAATAGTTGAAAAATGATGCCGGCCTACTAAGGTTAACAAACGATACCCCATCGATACCCCGAAAAATTGCAGTATTAAAAAAATACTAACAGAATACGGCAACACTTGCCAATGATGCGTCGCATGATTTAAGATGCGGCCGCATCATTGTCTTCTTCTATCCACAGGGTTCTTATGGGCATCATTGCCGCATGTTCCGTTTAACGGAAAAATTCAATGATGCGGCCCAGTGTAAACACAGTATAACATCGGATTGTCATTGGCATTAAAAAATAAGTGCTAATGATACTCATATCTTATACTGTGTTTACACTGGGCCGCATCATTGAATTTTTCCGTTAAACGGAACATGCGGCAATGATGCCCATATGAACCCTGTGGATAGAAGAGACAATGATGCGGCCGCATCTTAAATCATGCGACGCATCATTGGCAAGTGTTGCCGTATTCTGTTAGTACTTTTTAATTAACGTCAAATTTCGGTATCGTGGGGTATCGTTGTTACTTGTAGACCGGCATCATTTTTCAACTATTCGGCCTACTAAGGTAAACAAACGTGGTAAGTAATACTGTTTTTACATTGTCAAAAAAAGATGCGGCTCCAGTAACGACGCGCATCATTTTTCCGCACCTTCGACAATGCATGCTGGCAGTGTAAAAACAGTATTACTAGCTCTGAAAATTTTAGTGATAGTTAAATAGTTGATAATTAAAAGTAATAAACATTTTCTTTAAATTTTTTTGTTTAATTTTTTTTCAAAACACATGCCTGCCTATTGCTAGGAAACATATAATAAAGCGCGACCATAGCACTAGCATTTTTGACCATGGGTTTTAAAGCTTTTTTGGTCAAGTTTGCTAACGCCCTTAAGGGAACCACGCAAAAAAGGAGTGAGTGAATGGACTCAGGCTTTGTTTTTGGATCTCTATGTTGAAGCCCATGGAGAGCCATTGGGTGCCCAACTTGCTTGATTAGTGAGTAATCAAGTTGGAAGTTTAGATAGGATTGCCAAGTTCGCAAAGCTGTTCATGTCCATATTTGGACAGGGCCCCTTGTAGCCGAGTTTGGAAATAATTTTTGAACAATTTGCTCGCAATTGAGTAATCAATTCGAAATTCTTTCTTTTGAATGGGTTGAATGTGTTGAATTCGCAGAAGTTCCTTATGTCTTAGCATGGATATGGTCCTTTGCGCATAAGCTTAAGAACTATAGAAGTAGTGGAGATGTATTGCAGATAGTTTTTTATTGAGGCGGTTTATTAACAAGAAGCAAAAAACAGTACCAGATTAATTGACTAAAGGTGGATTCCTGGTCTGGCTTCATCATTCTTCTGCTAATGTTAGTTTTATTAGTAAGTTGCAGATTGTTGTCTAGTTTAGAGAAATATTACAGTTTGGTTAAAAGGAATTACTAGTTTTTGTAGCCTTTATGGGTAGTAGCAAGTACGAACTTGCTTTTAGTAGCTTTGTCTATGATCCGAACTTCGATAATATACATATATGTAGTTGGAGATAATGAAGGTAGTTTCTCATTGAGAGGTTTATCATATAGGAGAGTTGTATACCTATAATTCTATATTCTACTAGGGGGGTGGACTACTGCTCGTTTCGTTCGCCAACCCCAATACATAAACTGTGAGTTTGGTTGAGATAGCTCAAAAAACAGCAAAGCTCTTCACACAAAATATTAATTTGAGCCTGGTTGTTCCTATGGCAGCTTTATGATATAGTCATCCGATCTTGACCAAATTTTCTCGGCATGTAGCAGTGAGTATGAAATCTATAATGTGTGAATTTGGTTGAGATAGCTCAAAAAACAAAACGAAATTTCATACTAAGCAATTTTGACCTTTGACCCCCATTTTAGCCCCTTCCAGTGAGGATATCAAAAAATCCCGTCTTATTGCTCGATAATTATGTCTCAGCTATGTTGTGTGAAAATTTCAGCTCAATATCTTGAACCGTTTAGCCTACCTGTTGTCTCGTCAGTCAATCTGGACAAATAGATAGAGAATTTACATTTTCGCCGCTCGTTGTTTTAAAGTTTTCGCTGCAATTGCATTATAGCAGCAAGAGCGAGTAACAGTGCCATATACTGCAAATTTATTTTGAAAGTCCCAACACCAATGAATTGACCGGCTCCCTCCCTCTGCTTTTGATTGTTTATTAATAGCATCAAAAGCCACTGTTCCTATGGCAGCTTTCTGATATACTGATCCGATATTTGCCAAATTCTCACAGAATGTAAGATAGCTCAAAAAACGACAAAGATCTTCATACAAAATTTTAATTTGCATCTGAATGTTCCAATGGCAGCTATATGATATAGTCATCCGATCTTTACCAAATATTCACAGTATGTAGCAATTATTAAGAAACACACAATCTGTAAGTTTGGTTGAGATAGCTCAAAAAACAAAACTAAACTTCATACTAAGCAGTTTTGACCTTTGACCCCTATCTTAACCCCTTCCGGTGAAAATATCAAAAAATCACGTCTTATTGCACGATAAATTTGTCTCAGCTGTGTTGTGTGAAAATTTATTATTAATTTAGGTGGAGGTTAAAGTAGTTTAGGTCTTAATAGAGTTAGTTTTTATTGAAGGGGCTTATTATCAAGCTGTAGGATTAAAGTGATGACCAAAATATATAAATACGTTTTCATCGATTTTCCCAAGCGGACACTGCACACTACACTTAGCGTTTGCATTAAGAGCTATTCTTTTTCGTTTATTTTTGCCGCTGGTTTGTTTTCTTTGCATTCAAATTCATTTTACACATAACTTAGATCCAAAATGATTTTAACGAACAAAAAACGAGCACAATAATTGAAATCCTACTGAACATACACCATTCGCCTAAAATGCTAAAATATCAGTTCTGTGCTAAATATACGAAAGTATTTTAATAACTATGCGCATGCTTAGATTTGTGACGTACAACATTTGTGAGTACAATTGTGCAGTATTTTTTTTTATTTACTATATGCCTAAAAATGACTGGTAGCAAATAATAATTTTCTACGACAAAATGTGAAAGATAAATCACACTAACAGCGGATTGTCTGTACAGTCTGTACATTATTTTTAGACCCAGTACTTTAAAAAAGTACAAATGGGTCTATTACGTTTCTAAAAAAAAAGGTGCGTAACAGGCAGAAGGAGGCTTGGCAGAACCAATAAAGTATACATATTCTTGATCAGCATCAACAGCTGAGTCGGTAAAGCCATGTCCGTCTGTCCGTCTGTCTGTCTGTCCGATTTTGTGTCACCTAGATCTCAGAGACTATAAGAGCTAGAGAGACCAAATTTGGCATGTAAGTTCATCTATATCTTGCATTGAACGAGTTTGTTAATGATTTTTGCCACGCCCTTCTCCGCCCCCGGAAATTGAAAAATAAAAATTCAAAGTCGAATTACGAGAGAACCTTTATAGCTAGCGCCTTAATTTTTGGTACATATAATATACACTATTGTTCGAATCTGTCCTGATTTCATTCCAATCGGATAATAAACGCGAAAGTAATTCAACTAACAATGTTACGGGCAAAAGGAAGAAGAAGAGACGCTAGCGACTTCGGTGTTTATCAACTGATATTTTCGTAGTGGCGTCATCTATTGAATGGTACGCAACATTGAAGAATAATCTATGGTGAACCTTTGCACTGAAAAAGTACTGGGTCTCCTACTGTCGAGCCTGCTCCACTGTAGCTTACTGCATTTTTAGACCCAGTACTTTAAAAAAGTGCAAATGGGTCTATTACGTTTGTGAAAAAAAGAAATGTGCGTAACAGGCAGAATTAGGCTTGGCAGACCCCATAAAGTATATATATTCTTTATCAGCACCAACAACTGAGTCGGTAAAGCCATGTCCGTCTGTCTGTCTGTCCTTTTTTTTTTTTTTTTTGATAATATATGCCTGCCTGTTGCGAGGGCACATATAATAAAGGGCGACCAGGATTGGCCAGTTCGCTTACGCCCTCAAGGGGACCGGTTTTATTTTATAGATGGAGTTTCCAAACTCACAAAACTGCTCATGTCCACATTTGAACAGGGCCTTTGTATTTGAATTTGGGTCAGATTTGATTGTTGATTGTGAAAAGGGGGTTTATTAACTAACAGCAGTATCAGAATATTTGGCTAGGAAAGATTCCCAGACGGTGTTCATCATTATTACTGCTTATGATAATTGGTTAGTAGTTTAGAAAGTTGGTGGGTAATAGGATATAGTTAGTTGGAGGTTTATGGAGGAAATAACTATATTTTGTTTCTTGTTGGAAACGAACATGAATTATAGTTGGAGTTTAATAAGTTATACAGAAGTTATCAATATTACTGAGTATGGTTAAAACAAGGTTACTTAATGTGGAGCCTCTAAATAAGGAGATTAATGGTAATTTCAACTAGTTAGAATTTTAAGGTTGCGTAAGGGCTCACGCCAAAATTCGAAACGTGCTTCAATTGCATTTGTTGAATCAATATTCTGCTGATTGTATGTAGAAGTTATCAATATTACTGAGTATGGTTAAAACAAGGTTACCAAATGAGGGGTCTCTTAATAAGGCGATTATTGGTAATTTCAACTAGTTGGAATTTTTAGGTTGTGTAAGGGCTCATGCCAAAATTCGAAAAGTGCTTCAATTGCATTTGTTGAATCAATATTCTGCTGATTGTATGTAGAAGTTATCAATATTACTGAGTATGGTTTAAACAAGGTTATTAAATGTGGAGCCTCTAAATAAGGAGATTAATGGTAAATTCAACTAGTTAGAATTTTTAGGTTGCGTAAGGGCTCACACAAAAATTCGAAAAGTGCTTCAATTGTATTTGTTACAACTATAGTTAGTTGATTGTATGGGTATTTCGTTGTGTAAATTTAACAATAAAATTGCCGAAGGTGGAGTCTCTTATTGAGGAGGTTGATTCTTTAGCAGCAGCGCTAGATTGTTCACAGCTGATATTAAGCATTAGTTTTAGTGAGACAGAAGAATGTGGAAAGGCTTTTAGGTTAGCTAAAACTGCTTTTTAGCTATTGGGTATTTAAGGTGATTTAGTGAGGTTGATAAATGTGTAGGGGCTTTCAATCAGGAACGTTTTTGTATAATAAATTTATTTGTTAATTTATATTTATATTTACATGTGTATGGATTTATATTGTGCAGAGGCATTATATTTTCTATGTGTTTTTGATTCATTCTTGACGCCTGCACTCATTGGAAAGTGGAGTGTGAATATTCGATCAGTAATGTTTGTGTCAAATGGAAGTGAGGAGCGTAGAGAATCTATTCTTGGCTGGAGGTTGATTTTTTTAATTTGAAGTTGTGGCTGCTAAAGGAATTGGAGTCATATATTGCTGGTGCGGTATTAAATGGTTTTTAATTTGTTGCACATATCTAGTTCGACTTCTGGCTAAACGAAATGGGGTATAAGGTGCAGCTATTATTTTTCTGGCTTCGACATTAGGATGTTGGCTAAGACGATCAGCAAGCTTGGTAGAAGTTTTATTGTAGATTTCTTCGACAGTATTAATTTTGAGTTCGTTGTGAATAGTTTCATTTGTGGTGTGTAATGGAGGGTTTATAATTTTCCTAAGCATTGTATTTTGAAATGTGTTTATCTTGTCAAATTGAGTTTGGCTGGTAAGGGAGCCCCAGACGGGGAGTGCATGCTGCCAGACTGGGGCAATGAGTTGTTTGTATAGTAAGGTTTTGCAGTTTAATGGAAGTTTGCTATTTTTGTTTATTAGCCAGTCTAGTTTTGATGTGCGGTCATTTAGTTTTTTTCTTTGAAGGTTAAGGATATGTTTACAGAATTTTAATTTTTTATCTAGTATTACTCCGAGATAGGTGTGTGAGTCTTTGTTAGCAATGAGTTCGTTCATAAGCTTGGGAGAGTAGTATAATTGGCTAAGATCGTCACGTAGGGAATAAAGAACATGGCCTGTTTTGTTGACATTGATTTTAATGCACCATTTATTAGACCAGTCAGATAGGGCTGAGAGCATGGTCTCAACTTGACGTATAGCAGTGGATGCTGATTCAGCAGAGGACATGACGACTGTGTCGTCAGCATATGTGGCTATAAGTGCCATATTATTACAAGGAAAGCTAGTGGGGATAGATTCAGGAGCTGGGAGGTCGGCAGTAAAGATTGTATATAGAATGGGGCCTAGTACGCTGCCTTGTGGGACACCTGCCATAATAGATTTAGGGTTAGATCTGGCACCTTCATGACATTCAACCATAAAGTGGCGATTAGTTAAGTAGTGGCAAACAACAGTGTATAATACTGGTGGGAGTATAGGTGTTATAGTTATGATGATGATGATATGATGTTATAGTTATGATTTCTTAGGCAGTTTATGAGCTGGGTGCCACTAGGAGTAGCACGTTGATTGCCCCACCAGGTGTGTTGAGCGTTCCAATCACCGGCTATTAGGAATCGAGCTTCGAAGAGTTGAAAAATTACTGCAAAGGCTTCGGTTGTTAATCCTCTTTGAGGTGGGCAGTATATGGCAGCAATGGTAGTGCGAGGTTGATTAGTGAGGCTGATAGAAACTGGAGTAATTTGAATGGCTTGGGTTATTATGGTTGGAAGTGCAACATGTTCTATGATGTGATTGATTAGAAGGGCAGAACCTCCTCGTCGACTGTTGGATGGATGGTTGGCAGAATAAATATTAAATCCATTATTATAAATGGAGTCTGATTCAATTAGGTGAGTTTCAGATAGAAGAACAATATCAATGTTATTTTGTTGAATAAAAAGTTCAAGTTCGTCCAATTTGAAAAAATTTCCAGCTGCATTCCACGTGATAATCTTAAGATCTTAGTTTTGGTTAATGTGGGGCTATTGTTTTGCATTTTAGATAGTGATTGATTTGTTTTTATTGTTGAGATAGCTGTTCAGATTGTGTAAAGGATTTTAATGGTTTTTAATTTAGTTAGGTAAGTGATTAGGTGACTAAGTGGTATTTAAGGTATTAGTCAATTTATTATAAATTTATTTTATTTTAGTTGTGTATTGTTAAAGTTTAATTTGATCTGTGGAGTGGTCTTTGAGTGTTGCTGGCTGTGTGGAGGCATGTAGAGGAGTGGGAGGAGAGAGATGGTAAAGTTATATTAGTAATAATAAAAGAAAATATTTGGGAATAGCGCTAATTGATAATTAACAAATTAAAAGAAAACAATTTTTATTTTATTTCAGCAGAGGCTTGTGATTATTTATTTCTTCATTTGATTTTATCTACAATTTTAAATCTTAATAATAAAATGCCTTTATGGCTTAACAGACTTTTCATGTTTTTCATTTTTAGGTGGATTTAATACTGGCTAGATTAATTTAACCATTCATAATTTGGTTGATGCATTTATGTTAAATTCTTAAGGCAAATGAGTAATTTTTTTTTTTTTTTTTTTTTTTTTTTCCTCTTTTTCTTTCTTTTTCTTCTTTATTTGATTCGATTCACTTTTTCGTTTTTTGTTTATAATTTTTGTGTATATGGACAATTTGTTTTGTGTGTTGTGTTGTGCTTAAACGGGTACGTAATGTAATATAATATTTAATTATTTTTCACAATGTTGTATATAATTTTTTAGAGATATATGCTTTCAAAATTTAATCCGACACGCACGTCCGTTCGCAACGGCGACTCAATCAAGACTTTGTGGGTGGGTGTCGGAGTGTGCTAGAAGAGACCTCACAATCTACAGTGTGTCAGTGTATGAGTGTGTGAGAGTGTGTGAGTGTGAGAGTGCGGAAAGCAACATGTCTGCTGATATAACTCAAAAGCAGAGAGATAACTGAGTAGAGTAGAGTTGAGCGAGAGCGATCGAGCTGGAGCGAGAGACAACATAGATGTATGCTACAATATGCTACAGCTTTCGCAACTCGCAACTCAAAACTTGAATGAGAAAATGTTGCCACAATCTCAAACTCAAACTCGACTGATCGGCTGATCAACTGACTGACCACTGACTACCCTATACTCTACAATTATTTCAATTCTATACTTGAATTCTTTACAATATTGTTTTGGCTATTTTTTTCTGATATATGTTTACACTAGTTATTGATAGTTATTTACATTGGATTTGTTTTAAAATATTTGTTGATTGTTCTTATGTTATCAATCAACTTGTGAATTAATGTATATTGTAGCCATATTTATGCATATTAGAATCAAGTATCTTGTTACAATTTAAAATGTAGAGTAAGTTATTGTTTTGATTAATTAAGAGAGTGAGTAGGAAATACAAGGATAAATAAACGAACAAACAAGTGAATGAAATTAAGGAAATTTATTTATTGAGCCATGACTTTTTATTATAAATTGAACTAACAGATTAATTGTTTCAAATACTTCGATAGAGAAATGGAATGAGATTGAATCCAACATTCTATTCAAAAAAATTGACACAAATTAATCAAGTCATGTGAGTCAAGTGCGGCATCAGCTTGAATTTAATTGAACAGCCATAAGCCAGCAGGTATGATATATGGAAGTAATTGACTGGAGAGATATTAATTTTTGATTTTTAACTTAGATCTAATTGTAATTGTGCACATTCTTATCAAATGATAGATAGATATATGTGTGTGATGCGAGTATTTTTTCTTTTAACAATAATAATGAATTGAGTAATGTAGCCTAATTTGCAATGCATTCAGTGCGGACCAATGTAAACACAAGTTGGTGTGAGGTTATTTGAAATTCCATATACTTGAATGACAATTGCAAATTGCTAGTAAAAATGATGACGACAAAAGAGCCTCAAATTGTGCAATCCAAATGCTAATCGAGATCGAGATCAAATCAATCTTCAGATAGAGATGTTGTTTTATCTGAGTGTCTAATGCCCCTCTCCGTGCCAGTATTTGGGCATTTGGACAATTGACCCGACATCTCTTTCACAATGAGAATTGCAACAAAGAAGCTCTTTCTTAAATTTAAAATTCAATATTCAATAAATTTAAATGATTAAGATTCGAGATTTTAAATTTGTGTCAAGGCGACAATATATATATATATGTATATATAATATCATATATGCCGCGTTATGACCGAGTTTGTATCTTTTTTGAATTTTCTTAAAAATTATCCAAGTTTTGTAATTCAAAAATGTATAACTAAGTGTGTGTGTGTTTATATTTTAGTTTTATCTGTGTGTTCTTATACACAGAGTTTTGAATGCGTGTGTATACAAATAGTTATAACTAAGGTTTCATATGTTTATGTGCTTAGATATGTCAATGCTTTTAAGTGTGTGTGTGTATGTATGTGTGTGTGAAGTGTGGGTTGAGCTGCTACAAGATTGCATTACTGCTACAGCTGCTACTGCTACAGGCCGCACCAGGATGCAGCGATGATGATGGCGACGATACCAGCTGTTGTTGGAGGTAATGACATTGTAGGCCGCCAATCAAAGGGCTTCAGTTGATTGTCCACGCTAGTATGTCAACGTCTATACCAGAATATGACGCCATCGTTGCCACTGTTTTTGCGACTGTGTATTAAGTTGTTGATTGTTGCTGCTAATTGCTTGCTGCTGCTCATTGATTTAACATTGATGTTGTTGTCGTCGTTTGATGTTGCTGCTGATGCTGTTGCTACTTTTGCTAGCATGTTGTTGTTGGTTGTTGGTTGTTGCTATATTGTTGTCTTCTTTATCCTCCATGACTGTGAAGTTGGCCAATTGACTGGCTCAAAAATCGATCGAATGCAATAGTGATATTAACTATTGATTGCTGATCATCCACTTTGTGTTGGAGTCACCAGAAAAATAGATAGAACTGGAACAGGAACCAAAACCAAACATACAGGAACAGGAACAGGAACAGCAGAGGGCACCATAAAGACGAGTAGTTGATTGTGTGTGAGTGTGTGCCAGCACATGGTTGTAAAAGTGCACAAGATCTATTTACTTGGCATTATTCTCTTTTACGGGCTGGCTGGCAGTGATGAAAGTATTTATTCTGCTGGCAGTAATGATGTAATTTTGGCCAAAACAGGTAACGTATTCGCAGGTGACAATGTTGATGACGACATTAATGTTAGTCATCATGTTGTTGTTGTTGACGAGTCGTATACGTAATTTTGCTGGTTGTTGTTGATGTTGTCGAGGTGTCAGTCCAAATAAGACACAGATATGGTACGCAACTGGCTGTATTTGACTGGCAGTGATGAAAGTTGTTCTTCTTGCTGTTGTTGTTGTTGTTGTTGAAGCATTTTGGATTGTTGAAGCAACATTATTGAGACAGTATTGAGTCCACACGATGATCCAAACGGTGAGAGTTTTCAGTGCAAAAACAGTGACAGACGACGACGACGACGACGACGACGACGTATTGATCAAAAATGCAACGATTTGATGCGTTGCGATGCATTGCGATGAAAATGGCCATTGAAGATCATCTGGGCTGCAATGATGATGTGGTGTATGTGTGCCAGCACATTGAAGTTATAGGCTAGTCAGCAGGACACAAAATGTATAGCATACATATTGGCTGACTGAATTAACTGGCTAGCTGGCTGGCTGGCAGTGGTTGAAGACAGGGTTAAGGCCAGCACATTGATCAATTAATTAAGTGCATTTTGTATATTTGATCGCTCAATGAGCTGGATTGTATGTTCCAAGCTGGCTGATTGTCAGAATGACTGGCGGCCGGATTTCATATCAGGTATGTGTATTTATATTTACAGGTGTTTTGCATTTGCATTTGAAGAATGCATTCATTTGTAATTTAAGTTTTTTAAGTTTTTCTTTGGCTTACTTAGTTTTTTTTTTTAAATTTTAATTCTAATTCTAATAGAGAGAAAAAGTAAAAGACTCGATAGATTTAAAAATGAAAAAGGTAAAATAATAATAAATATGAAAAGGGATAGAAAGGGAGTCTGTTACCATTTCTCTATTATAATTTTTCGATTTAATATTAATTTATGTGCATTTAAAAAGTACGTTTTTCAATAAAGTGTATTAAAACGTGTTGATTTTAAATTCAACACATTGGCGTGACAATAGTTTATAAATTAAAGAATTTATATTGAAAAGTAGAAAGTAATAATAAAAAGAAAAAATAAAAAGGTGATAATGAAAATAATAATATAATAATAAATAATAAAAGAAATAATAAAGTAAAAGTAAAAAAAGAAAAAATTTAGTTTGCTCGAATAAAGGCAAGTAGCAACTCTTTCAACATGGCAAAAAAGTTGCACATTGGGCAAACGTTCTGACAATGTATCAACTCTTTCAACTTAAGAGTGATTCTTGTTTTGATTGAAATTAAATAGATAGCGCTTAAGGCAAATATAAGAGTTAATGCAAAAATGAATACAACTAGATTATTTTTACGTTAAGATATGAGTGTTTTGACTTTAAATGAGAAATGTGATTGTTTCCTTTCCTCAGAACAATCAATCAAATTAAATTAAATTTAATATTAAAAATTCAAATCAAAATTGAGAATTCAATAGGAAAAGAAGACAGGTTGAATTCAATCAACTGGGGGGGAATTTGACAGCGTGGTGTCACTTGGCAAGTGCCTTAATTGCCCCACATTACCCATTAATTGATCAATTTGCCCTTGCTGCTTATGTACCAGCTGGACGAGCATAGCAATCTGATTTGTCAAATCAGATGCGTTTGAACTTGCATCTAATGATGCAGGTGCAGTTCGGGATGGAACTGATGAAGGAACAGGTATTGGTATAATTAATGATTGATGCTCCACATCAGCATCCATGTCAACACACATATGTTGAGCTGGTTGCCGATTTGGTGGAGAATCAATCATTGAATGAGCAACGTTATCATTATTGTTATTGTTGTTTGCGTTTCGTTTGGCGACAAAGGTGTCAAAGGATTTTTGAAATGTCGACTCGATGCTTTCCCGTTGCATTTGGACAATTTCCTCGCGATTGGGGATATATCCAAATTGCTGCAATTGACGCTGTTGCTGTTGCAACATGATGTTGCGTCGTTCGGCCCACCGATTATGTGGATCGAGCATCGAATCCTGTCTGACTTGTTGTTGTTGGCGCTGCGGCTGTTTGACATTGTGTTTTTGCTGTTGTTGCTGCTGCTGTTGCAAAACATGTGGTGATGAATTTGTAAGGTCAACAAAATTGTTATTATTATTAATATTTCTGGGGGCAGAGGCATTATTTTGCAAACTATTATTATTGTTGTTGTTGCTGCTGCTCAGTGCTGCCAGTTTTCGTTGACGTCGACGTTGTCTGCGATTCGTTTTGCTGCCAAATTGTGGCGCTATTTGAATCATAGACTGTTGTTGCTGTTGCTGGGGAACAGCAGGTTGTAAATGTGGAGAGTTCTGTTGCCGTTGTCTTGGCTGCCGTTGAGGCAATGACTTTGGCCGAGACTGTTCTTGTTGCTGTTGTTGTGGTTGCTGTTGCTGAACAGCTGGATTGAAAGTGACAGTCGTCTGATTATTTTGCTGTTGTTGTTGCTGCTGTCGGCGTGGGCGCTTAGGCACCGATGGAGCAGAACGCGAACGCAAAGAATTAGGAAGAGGACGAGGACGAGAACGAGAGCGATCTTGACGTTGTCTTTGACCATTTGGGTTGGTCAGTTGTCGGCTCGATTGCTGTTGTTGTTGTTGTTGATGTTGCTGATGCTGCTGTGTAGACAGAGCCGGTTGTGATAAGTAATTCGTTTCTATTAAATTCTGATTAAATGCAGCGTTTCGTCTACGATTAAGTGTTTGCATTTTAGCATTTAGTAAGTTAATGTAGTAAGCACATCCCTTAAAGTTGGCCGTATGCTCGAGTCCACAGTTGGCACACTTGGGTGGCAATTCTTGGGCCTTGGAGCAGCTGCGAGTTAAATGCTCGCCCCCGCATTTAACACAACGTGGCGTGTGCTGACAATAACGTGCCGTATGATTAAATCTTTGGCATTTGACGCATTGGGGCAAGTATTTGGCATTACGTAGCGGCCACTCAACGCTAACGCTATACCTGCACAATGTCTCAATGTTAAAGATGGTTTTGTTGAAGCCCGTTGGCTCTGGAGCCAGTTCAATGAAAAAGAGATTCGGATTATAAGTACCTTGGCCGCGACGATTCTTATAGGTGGGATTGTGTACGTTGCGTACAGCAAAGCCCAATCCTTCCAATTCACTTCGAATGCTGGCTGTGCTTGTGGTATGCAATATACCCCGCACCACAACACGAAATGAACGATTCTCGCGCAACTGATATGTGTTGAATTGCAAATGTAAACCCGTACCACTTCTACTGTCCGGTTGTTGTAAAAGTCGAATTATCTGACGATAGACATCAGATGTCTTTGGCATAAGGCGTACAGTTCCCGGCCCACCCAGTTTAATACTGTATTCGGTTATTGGAGGCGTTTGATTGTTGAGTATCTCAACCAAACGATCAATGTCACTTTTGACACGATCACGATTACCGGGCGTCTCTTGGACATTAGTATTGGTCGTCATTTGAATGCATATTTGGGGTGGCTTGAATGCTTTGCGTGCTGCAGCTGAGCTAGTTGCAGTATTTGCATCAACATTTCCAATACCCAAATTGTCATTATCCAAATGAGACGGGGGAGGAGGAACGACAGTTGTAACATGGCTATTGTTATTGTTATTAGATCTAACAGAATTAATTGCAATTGGTGGTGCAATAGAAGGTGACAGAGCTTCCATTACAGCAGACGACAGATTTCTGGGCAAGTTTAAACTATGTGAATTAGTTATGGATGATATCGATGATGATGACGACGACTTCATGCTACTACTATTATTATTATTGTAAGTCTGTGTGTTATCAATTACATTCGAATGTTGTGGCTGTTGTGACCGCCGTTGTTGTTGTTGTTGCTGTGTTTGAGGTGGAGTTGTAGTCAACACCTGTGAGGACAAGGTAAATTGCTGTTGTTGTTTTTGTTGATCTAGTTCTGGTTGATCGGACTCGAAATCGGACGAGGACAACAGTTTTAAATTGTGCGGATATTTGCCGGCACGTTTGGACTGCGAATGCTTCTGCTGTAGACGCTGTGCATCCAATTGCATTGAACGCAATTTGGATTGGGTTTGACGCGCTGATTGACGATTGCTTTTACGTCGTTTAAGCTCCTGAGTTTTTGGTATATTATGCAGTTGATCATAGACTGCTGCACCAAAGCCTTCGTCGGCCATTGTTGTTGTTGTCGCTGCTTGAACCAGAGTGCTGCTGCTGCTGCTATTGATGGCAGCAACAACAGTAGAAGCCAAAGACACAACACCCATAGCATCTTGTTCTTGCATACTTGATGCCGATTCAATAGAGTTAAGAGACTGACCATTAGCATTAGTATTGCTATCACCATTATCAGTGTTATGGCCAATTGGCGGTTGATTGAGGGCAGCAGTTATTGCTGCCGTTTCTGTAGCAGTTGTTGCTGCAACAGCTGCCAATTGTTGTGACGAGAGTAACGAATGGAACGATCGATTTGAGTTCTCACTCAGTTCAGATTCTGTGAGCGAGGAGAAAGAGATGGGCAAACTAATCTGAGAGACAATGTCATCATTATTGTTGTTATTACCATTGCTGTCATCATCAACAACAATAAAATCAGAATTGGAATTGCCCAAAATATCAATGCCCTGTGGCGTATTGTTGTTTTTATTACCACTGGTATCACCAGCATCACAATCAAGCGAATCAATTACATGTTTATAATCATCGAGCTTGGATTGTGTGCTAGCCGGCAAAGTTGCAGTCCGTGCAGCGCCTTCTGTTGAGACAGTTGCTGCTGCTGTCACTGCAGTTGCAGATGAAGTTGTAGTCGTCAACATTGTTGTCGTCCGCATACTATTTGTTGCTGTAACAGAGGACACCGACGACGACGAGGACGACATTTTGGAGGTCGATTTAGTCAAGCGCCACATTACTAAATGGTATCAAAGTAAGTCTAGGTTCTTTTCTTGTTTACCTAACAATTTATTTTGAATACTATCAGCTATCGATTAGTTCACTATGTAAATGTACATGTACACACCTATATATATGTATATGATATATGACTAAAGTTTTCTTAAAAATTATTTCCGTATATATATTCTAAATGTAAATATATATAACTATTCAAAATTTAAGAAACAGTCTGTCTCAAATATATACTAGCGTATATGTATATACGTTTCTTATTGATTTGGGTGAGAAAATTTCTAGAATTTAAAAAAACAAAGATATTTGTTTGCCCAACAGAGAGAAAGAGTCGAGTCCTACCTACTTATCCTGAGAATTAAACTGAAATTTAATGGCTAGGAAAATATGTATATCCATATATTTATCTATCAAACTATTAATACAAAACACAAATGCGTATCTCTATTTACCATTAATTCTAGAAAATTGCGTAAATAAAGTGAGTAATGATATATTTATAAGAATTTAAATTTTATAAGTAATATCAGTTAGTTCTGATACGAGTTTTTAAAATATATGCAAATCAATCAATTAATCAACTAAAAATTAAGAATTTATTTTCTGAAGCAATATTTGTGTTGATCAGTGAGTTTTAGTTTCAATTACTGTTTATGTTTAATTGTTGTTTTGGCAACCAAAAATTTCCCTATTAAATGTGCCATCCAGATAAAGCTAAAGCAAAAGTATGCAATACTTTTTCAGGTCAGACAGACTATAATAGGAGGCGCTGAGAACCTAGTTGCAAAACATTTAAATTAAACCTAAATATTGTCGCAATTGGACGAATATTATTATGTGTGTATGTAATAAAGTATAAAAGTATGTAAATGTATGTAGATGTTATAATAAAGGTAAAGATATTGATAATAATTATTTGATTATCAATTTGTCAATTAATCGAATAATTCTAAATAAATAGAGGTATCATACAAGTATATTTTTTAGACACGAGAGAGCGAGATGGCGACTTGATTGTTATTCTCTCCGTGTCAAAAAGTTCTTAGAATAAAATTTAGAAATTATTGATAAATGTTTAATGCTAATTGTAAGATTATTGATTATATATTTGCTGATTGCAGCTATCAAATTGCTAGTGAATCACCGATAAAGTATGGCAATAAGTTTATTCAAATTCGATTCTAATACGAGATTTTTGATTGTCTAAATTGCTGATTACAGCTGTAGGACGCTGGTTAGTTGCTAGCAGAGTATAGCAGCTAGCTTATTTAAAGACAATTCAATTCAAATATGGCCAGTCCAGCCATGTGATCAATCATTTAAGCCCTAGTCAACTAACAATTGTGTTATTGATCTAGTTTCCAGAAATGAGAGAAAATCTATTGGTCCGTCCGACCAAAAGCAATTGAATTGTTCTTAATTTGTGCAATATTATGCTTATTATGCAGACTTTTTCTGCGTGATGAATGCTATCTATATATATTATAAATCTATATATGTTTGTGTTCTTAAGTATATGGGATTCTGTGTATTTTTTAATTTTAATTGACAAGGTCAAGGCACTTTTTTTTTTTGTTGTATATATACCAAAAATTTTTTTGTATATACAGAGTGCGAGTATATAAGAAGATAAATAAATTAAAGCTAAGTTTGTAAATTATTTAATGTCAAGAGATTGTGGCAGTGATAATCAGATTGTTATCATGGGCTACGCAATCTGTTGTCAAATATGTATATAATAAAAATGGCTAGCTATGATTAGAGTCAAGGCTTCAGGGGGGAATGCAAAATGAGGGAGGAGGTGTAGGGATAAATGTTGAGAAACAAAAGTACTAGGGATAGAAACCAGACAATCAACATAGAATGTTGACAAAGAACAGCAGTAGCAGCCGAATTTTGTGGCCAACACTGATCTGTAGCAACAAATGTTGCAAGCCAACAATGTTGCAGAGAGAGCGCGTGCAAATGAGAGTCTAGCCAGTTGGCCAGAGAGAGCGGAAGTAAGCGAGATGGCTATACTATGCAATTAACTAGGCAGAATATCATCTCATCTCTTCCAACACACACACGCACAGTGCATGGGAAAATGAAAGTGAGAGTGATGCGCCAATATGTCTGCCTGCCTAGAATGAATGAAACAAAACAATAACAAGACTGTTTTGCTCCTGCACCTGCACATGAACCATTTGCAATATCAGTCCCCACCCTCTACAATGGGCCAAGTATACAAAATACGAAATTAAATTAAATTTTTGAATCTTAAATTCAAATTTTTAATTTTCAATTTATATTCTTTGTAATGAAATTGCCTTTCGTTTTATCTTTGAGTTTCTTTATTTTTCAGTTCAACATCTACGTAATTCCCTACTTAACCTACTTCTCCTTCTTCTTTTGACTTTTGCACTCAACCCACTGTAGCGTTATGTTGAGAGTCGGTGGGGGGAGGGGGGGTGGGGGGTTGAAAGTCGAGTCAAATTGAGTATCGTTAAGCGAACGAAGCGAGATCGAGCGTCGGAGCAATTTATTTCTGGTTTGAATAAAAGTTAAAATACCATACTATGCACGTATAATAAGTTGCAAACAATTGAAGCAACAGGCAATTTAATTGTATACATGAGTGTGTGTGAGTGTGATCTAGCAAGCGAGTGAATAAATGAGTCAGGTGCAGTAGCTGTACAATATGCTGTAGCCAGAACTGTCACCAAAGAGAGCAGAGAGAGGAATGTGGTCACTCTCTGAGAGAATATTCACAAGCAAGCCGAGAGCAACATGTATATCTATCACTGTCACTGTCCTGCATGCGTGATTATGTATGCATGTATGTATGTTGTACAAAATGGAGTTAAGCGCCTCTACTCCTACAGCAACATTCTCCTATTCACTTAAACACTACCACTACTACTATCCTAATTCCAGACAGACAGATGTGAAAGCAAGCAAAAGAGAGAGCGCGAGTGTAGTGCGGTTATCAATGTGTGGGTGTGTGCGTTAGAGCAGGATGTAAATAGTAATTAAAGCGCTTTCAAGAGAGCATGTGAGAGAGCGATCAAGAGATGAGAGTGAAAGCGCAGAGTGTCTAAATTACAATTATAAAAGTAGCTAGCATCTGAGCGTATTTTCTTAAATCATATTAGTATTGGTATTTATTGGTACAGTCCATACCATATTCCAAACTATCCATCTATCTAGCGCTCAAGCCAATGTCCAATGTGACAAGCAGGCAGACAGAGCAGGCAGACAATAAACAGAGTCTACAGGCAAGTTGGAATACAGTGGGCCCTGTGCATGTTTATTAATTAATTATTTTTGTGTGTGACTATGTGAAGTACAGCTTTTTCTATGTCCACACATTGACCAAAATATAGAAAGCTATAGTTTTAAATTGTAATATATATATTTTTCAATAATAGATAATAATAAATATTTAAATTATTCAAAAATAGTTGTGGATAGAGAGTCATAAACAATTAAATACCTTTTAATGTTGTTTTAATCGTTGGTTTAAAATTTCATTTGTTATTATTCAAGTTGTGATATTAGTTGAATAACCGTACCGCAACCGAGACGCGAATTGGCATTTAGAATTGAGTTATTACAAATATATGAACGCATATACAAATATGCATATGCATACATATATACATGTGTGTTTTATAGGTGGAATGAGTGTGTGTGTGCTCTATATTGCTACAAAGTGTTTATTTTAAATGCATTAATTGACTGCAGGTATGAGTGGGTTTTTACTTCTATTCCTATTCAACCCTAATTGTGGTGATTGAGTAAGAATGTGAGTGAGCTTTTTTTATTAGGTTTGAGTATCAAGTGGCAAACAGTTGCACAGCTGCACAATCATCCAAATATTGCAATGAGAGCAAAAGAGCAAAAGCGCAAGTGAGATGACGACAAAAAAGACGGAAAGAATGAAAGAAAGAGAAAAAAGGAACAAGAAGATGATGATGAAATTTCAATCCTCTTTATCCTTGATTATTCTCTCTCTCTCTACTTCCCCACCCTCTCCTTCTCCTCTCTCACACTATTTCTCGCTACGTCTTATTGGGAGTACAGTTGGCACACAGATAAACTAACTAACTAACTAACTAATCAAGGTGTTAATTAATTATTAAATTGTTAATATCACCATATGTTGTAGTTGGCACAAAGTTGAAAAAATTAATATTCCACACAACACACACACATATACATATATACGCAAATATACTCACATATACAACATATATATATTTGTTAAATTAATTGTTGTTGCTGTTGTCAGTTGTTGTTGTTGTCAAATTGGACAATTGTTGATCAGGTTAAATGTTGCCATCCAAGAGCAGTATTCAAAGTTGTTTTAGTTGTTGATTGTTGTTTTTTTTTTTAAAAGTCATCCAGGTCAAAGTCTTGCTTCTAGCTAGAAGGCTGGGGGGGGGATGAGGTAAATTTTGCTTCTAATTCACATTTCCTTTACTCTCGCTTGGGTCATCGTTGTCTTTGTTATTGTCATCGTACAGTTGTACGGTGCAGCCAAAAGTAGTTGAAGCACAACTGCAAAGTATTAATTGCAACTGTAACGAATGTACAGTCGGCCAAAGACGAAAAGGAAGCAAGAACCGAAAGCGTGGGTGTAGAAGAATGCCAGAAAGTGACGCGTGCTGAAAAGTATGCTGATGGCAAGTGACGCCAAGTCAAGCCAAGCGCTAAAGTGGAAAATTCCCAAAAGAAAGATATCCAAATAGTAAAAATAGGCGTCTGATTTTTAGTTTCACTATATATTCTCCCTTTTTTTTTTCCTCTTTTTCTTTCTTTTTCTTCTTTATTTGATTCGATTCACTTTTTCGTTTTTTGTTTATAATTTTTGTGTATATGGACAATTTGTTTTGTGTGTTGTGTTGTGCTTAAACGGGTACGTAATGTAATATAATATTTAATTATTTTTCACAATGTTGTATATAATTTTTTAGAGATATATGCTTTCAAAATTTAATCCGACACTTTTTTAAGGAAATTTATTTATTGAGCCATGACTTTTTATTATAAATTGAAATAACAGATTAATTGTTTCAAATACTTCGATAGAGAAATGGAATGAGATTGAATCCAACATTCTATTCAAAAAAAAAAAAAATTGACACAAATTAATCAAGTCATGTGAGTCAAGTGCGGCATCAGCTTGAATTTAATTGAACAGCCATAAGCCAGCAGGTATGATATATGGAAGTAATTGACTGGAGAGATATTAATTTTTGATTTTTAACTTAGATCTAATTGTAATTGTGCACATTCTTATCAAATGATAGATAGATATATGTGTGTGATGCGAGTATTTTTTTTCTTTTAACAATAATAATAATAAATTGAGTAATGTAGCCTAATTTGCAATGCATTCAGTGCGGACCAATGTAAACACAAGTTGGTGTGAGGTTATTTGAAATTCCATATACTTGAATGACAATTGCAAATTGCTAGTAAAAATGATGACGACAAAAGAGCCTCAAATTGTGCAATCCAAATGCTAATCGAGATCGAGATCAAATCAATCTTCAGATAGAGATGTTGTTTTATCTGAGTGTCTAATGCCCCTCTCCGTGCCAGTGTTTGGGTATTTGGACAATTGACCCGACTTCTCTTTCACAATGAGAATTGCAACAAAGAAGCTCTGTCTTAAATTTAAAATTCAATATTCAATATTCAATAAATTTAAATGATTAAGATTCGAGATTTTAAATTTGTGTCAAGGCGACAATATATATATACATGTATATATAATATCATATATATATCAATTGCCGCGTTATGACCGAGTTTGTATTTTTTTTGGATTTTCTTAAAAATTATCCAAGTTTTGTAATTCAAAAATGTATAACTAAGTGTGTGTGTGTTTATATTTTAGTTTTTTCTGTGTGTTCTTATACACAGAGTTTTGAATGCGTGTGTATACAAATAGTTATAACTAAGGTTTCATATGTTTATGTGCTTAGATATGTCAATGTTTATGTGCGTAAATACACGTATTTATATATGTGTGTTTTTTTTTTTTAGCGTTTGTATTTTACAGGGTAAATGTGTGTGTGTATGTATGTGTGTGTGAAGTGTGGGTTGAGCTGCTACAAGATTGCATTACTGCTACAGCTGCTACTGCCACAGGCCGCACCAGGATGCAGCGATGATGATGGCGACGATACCAGCTGTTTTTTTTTGAGATGATGACATTGTAGGCCGACAATCAAAGGGCTTCAATTGATTGTCCACGCTAGTATGTCAACGTCTATACCAGAATATGACGCCATCGTTGCCACTGTTTTTGCGACTGTGTATTAAGTTGTTGATTGTTGCTGCTAATTGCTTGCTGCTGATCATTGATTTAACATTGATGTTGTTGTCGTCGTTTGATGTTGCTGCTGATGCTGTTGCTACTGTTGCTAGCGTGTTGTTGTTTGTTGTTGGTTGTTGCTATATTGTTGTCTTCTTTATCCTCCATGACTGTGAAGTTGGCCAAATGACTGGCTCAAAAATCGATCGAATGCAATAGTGATATTAACTATTGATTGCTGATCATCCACTTTGTGTTGGAGTCATAAGAAAAATAGATAGAACAGGAACAGGAACCAAACATACAGGAACAGGAACAGGAACAGCAGAGGGCACCATAAAGACGAGTAGTTGATTGTGTGTGAGTGTGTGCCAGCACATGGTTGTAAAAGTGCACAAGATCTATTTACTTGGCATTATTCTCTTTTACGGGCTGGCTGGCAGTGATGAAAGTATTTATTCTGCTGGCAGTAATGATGTAATATTGGCCAAAACAGGTAACGTATTCGCAGGTGACAATGTTGATGACGACATTAATGTTAGTCATCATGTTGTTGTTGTTGACGAGTCGTATACGTGATTTTGCTGGTTGTTGTTGATGTTGTCGAGGTGTCAGTCCAAATAAGACACAGATATGGTACGCAACTGGCTGTATTTGACTGGCAGTGATGAAAGTTGTTCTTCTTGCTGTTGTTGTTGTTGTTGTTGAAGCATTTTGGATTGTTGAAGCAACATTATTGAGACAGTATTGAGTCCACACGATGATCCAAACGGTGAGAGTTTTCAGTGCAAAAACAGTGACAGACGACGACGACGACGACGACGACGACGTATTGATCAAAAATGCAACGATTTGATGCGTTGCGATGCATTGCGATGAAAATGGCCATTGAAGATCATCTGGGCTGCAATGATGATGTGGTGTACGTGTGCCAGCACATTGAAGTTATAGGCTAGTCAGCAGGACACAAAATGTATAGCATACATATTGGCTGACTGAATTAACTGGCTAGCTGGCTGGCTGGCAGTGGTTGAAGACAGGGTTAAGGCCAGCACATTGATCAATTAATTAAGTGCATTTTGTATATTTGATCGCTCAATGAGCTGGATTGTATGCTCCAAGCTGGCTGATTGTCAGAATGACTGGCGGCCGGATTTCATATCAGGTATGTGTATTTATATTTACAGGTGTTTTGCATTTGCATTTGAAGAATGCATTCATTTGTAATTTAAGTTTTTTAAGTTTTTCTTTGGCTTACTTAGTTTTTTTTTTTAAATTTTAATTCTAATTCTAATAGAGAGAAAAAGTAAAAGACTCGATAGATTTAAAAATGAAAAAGGTAAAATAATAATAAATATGAAAAGGGATAGAAAGGGAGTCTGTTACCATTTCTCTATTATAATTTTTCGATTTAATATTAATTTATGTGCATTTAAAAAGTACGTTTTTCAATAAAGTGTATTAAAACGTGTTGATTTTAAATTCAACACATTGGCGTGACAATAGTTTATAAATTAAAGAATTTATATTGAAATGAAGAAAGTAATAATAAAAAGAAAAAATAAAAAGGTGATAGTGAAAATAATAATATAATAATAAATAATAAAAGAAATAATAAAGTAAAAGTAAAAAATAAAAAATTTAGTTTGCTCGAAAAAAGGCAAGTAGCGACTCTTTCAACTTGGAAAAAAAGTTGCACATTGAGCAAACGTTCTGACAATGTATCAACTCTTTCAACTTGAATATATTATGCATTTAGTGAAAGAGGTTTGGGGGGGGCCTACGTTGAATTAGTTCAACGCCAGGCCATGTTCGTCTAAGACGTCGAATCGCACTATGGCGACCAGAGAACTGTAGCTTTCTTGCCAGTTTATTTGGATGAGATTTTAATCTATCGTTATAGCGACTAGAGTGGGCATTTATTTCATCCCAAACTGTGGACGTATTGCTGTCTTGGTGCAATGTACGATTTGATACATAGTAGGGTGCACCATGAATAATTCGCAGAGCCTTGGATTGTACGCTTTGCAATTTCTTTAAATGCGTGTCAGCCGCACAGCCATAGAGCTCAATTCCATAACGCCACACGGGAGCGAGGACCTGTTTGTAGATTAACAACTTGTTCTTTATTGATAATTTGGAATGTCTGGCCGAGAGGAGCCAGTTGAATTTGCGTAATTTTGAGCGGACATTTTGCGTTGTTTTGCACGCATGATATGCCCATCTCAGTTTACTGTCCAAATATATACCCAAATATTTGCAATGGCTTTTAGCCGGTATAACTGCGTTATTTATATAGATCGGATTTGCTTCGGTGCTTGTGTAGGCGGACGGACTATATAGGGTGAAGAGTATGTGCACAGATTTGCTATTATTTATTTGGATATTCCAATTTTTGGCCCAGGCCGAGAAACGATGCATATGCTCTTGCATGTTGTGACAGGCAATATTTGCATTAACGGCACTGCAAAGAAATGCAGTGTCATCAGCATATGTTGCCGTTAAACCCCGAACATTTGTCGTATAGACAGAAGTGAATCCAGTGGGATGTTGTTGTTGAGCAAGCGAAATGTGCTCAGCAATGCATGGCATGTCAGAGACATAAATGTTAAAGAGCAGGGGTGCCAGCACGCTTCCTTGTGGCACACCGGCCAAAATTGGCCGCACCGACGAAAGGTAGGGATCACGACCAATGCTATTTGATGCCTCACTACCACCACTCAGCACACAAAAGGTGCGATTACTCAAAAATGATTTGAGTATTTGGAAGAGAGGTTCGTTTAAGTGCATACGCAGTTTGAAAAAGAGTCCCGCATACCAGACACGATCAAAGGCCTGTTGCAAATCAAGAAACACTCCCGATGTACATTCACCTCTCTCAAAGGCAACATTGATGTGCTCGACAAGCCGATGCACCTGTTGAATGGTGCCGTGACCCTCCCGAAAACCAAATTGATGATCTGGAATAATCAAGGCACCATCCAAATTATACATGCCCTCAATGGGGGATTGCAGCTGTTCATTTAGCCGTTCATATAGCACACTCTCGAAAAGTTTCGATAGTACTGATAGCAAACTTATTGGCCGATATGAAGAAAGTTCTGAAGAGGTTCGGCTGCCTCCTTTCAGGATCATACGGACTGCAGCACATTTCCAAGCAGATGGAAAGTAATGAAATCTCAGCATGCCGTTAAATAATAGGAGAAGAAAAAGTCTAGCCGATTCTGGCAGCGATTTGACAACGAAATGATCAATTTGATCGAGCCCAGGAGACTTGCGTAACTGTAGACGATCGATGTACATATTAAGTTCATCAATGGTCACGTCGCGTATCTGTTGTTGCTGTTGTGTATCTGTATTGCTGTTGTCGTCATTGTGCGTATATGAATGCATAGGGCTGATTGTTTGATCTAGAAAGCGTTGAACACGCCGACAGTGCTCAGGGGGGGCAAAGTCAAAGGGTGTAAAACGTGTTTCCAGCTCATCAGCAAAGGCCTCGGCTTGCTCCTCCGCCGATTGACACCAATGGCCATTCAAGTTGCGCACACTAAATTGAGCCTGGGGTTGCTGTTTCAAATTTTTTGTGGCACGCCACAGATTAAAAGTGCCCTTTTTTTGCGGATCTGCATTGCTGAGAACAAAGTCAACATAGTCTTGGCGTTGTCGCCGGAGCTGATGCGCCAGAAGGCGACAAATCTGCTGCCAGTGTTGCCAATGATCATGTCTACGTGTGCGCATCCAGCGTTTACGCAATCGACGCTTCAGGCGCACAAGCTCTAGCTGTTCAGCCGTACGAATGAATGTTGGCAGCGGACGAGGACCATTATCGATATTATCAGTTTGAGCTGTCTGTCGCGACGATGATAATGCAATTGCAGCTGGTGAATTTGAGGCCTTGGCCGCATTATTCAGCTTTAGCATGAAATTCTCGAGCATGTCATCGATATCGTGTATTGAGCTAAATTCAACATCAAGGTTAATTGTAGTGTCCAAACTGTGTTGGAACACCTTCAGGTTAGAGCGCTGGATGAGCAGACGACGACGACGACGACGACGACTATTACGTTGTGGACGACTGTGTGGAACGTCAGTTAGAGAAACTTGTCCATTTATGGCAATTTTCATTTGAATAAGTAACGGCAGGTGATCACTATGCAACTCAGTGCAACGATTAATTGCAAATCTATGACTCGATATACCCGAGAAGATTGCAAAGTCCAGTACACTTGGACGATTGTTGCTCCAGGGAAAATGCGAAGGTTCAGCCGTTGTGAGAATACTATACTGATTGGAGCTCATTAGGATGTCAGCAAGTGCGGTGCCACGTGGGCATCTTCGCACATTGCCCCACAGACGATGTTTGGCATTCCAATCGCCTCCAACCATAAAATTTGCACCCAATCTATCAAATAGCCATTTGAAGTTATCCACAGTGACATTATGATTTGGAGGCCAATAGCAGGCTGCAATGTTAATATTGCCCAAATCCGTGTGCAAACGCACAATAGCACATTGCAGAAAAGGTAGTGAGATGCCAGGCAGAGCTTGATGCTGAATGCGGTTGGAAATATAAATAGCCGCACCACCCACATACAAATGTGAATGGGGTGAATTTGCCGTGATGAGAGTAAATCCGGGAATCTGAGCATGGGAATTGTGACCGAAATGCGTCTCAGTGACGAGCATCAGATCAATGCTGTGATTACGCATAAATTGATCGAGTTCAGCCACTTTGCGCGAAAGGCCATTGGCGTTCCAAATGCCAATTTGAAGGCCAATCATTTTTCAAGTTAAAATTGCACACAGTTTGTTGCCAAGACTTAAAGAAACTTTAAGTTAAGATCTAAACAAATGATGCTATGTTATGACGAAAGGTTGTTTGCTATAAAATGAAGCAGATATGCAGTCGTCATGCATTAGTAATAATCAAAACTGCAAATGCAGTTGAAAAAATAATGAGACGGATGCAGAAAATCAACAGATCAAGTTTAAGATAAATGTGAAGGCCAGTCAACCAACTTACAGCAAATGCCAGTGGTGACGGCCTTCAGGGAATAGTCACGTTGTACTAACAATACCTAATATTGTTATACAAGTAACTATAATTAAAAGTTAAAAAAAATGTATTTAAATTGCTTGAAAATTGTATTTAAGTTCTACATGTTTATTGGATTAAACTTTATCAGATTGAACATGTAGAAATTGAGTTGAATATGTGAAAAGATACAGTATAAAAGTAAGTAAATGGGTGTTTATGTATGTAAATGTTTAAATAAATGTAAAGATATTGATAATAATTATTTAATTATCAATTTGTCAATTAATCGAATAATTCTAAATAAATAGAGGTATCATACAAGTATATTTTTTAGACACGAGAGAGCGAGATGGCGACTTGATTGTTATTCGCTCCGTGTCAAAAAGTTCTTAGAATAAAATTTAGAAATTATTGAAAAATATTTAATGCTAATTGTATGATTATTGATTATATATTTGCTGATTGCAGCTATCAAATTGCTAGTGAATCACCGATAAAGTATGGCAATAAGTTTATTCAAATTCGATTCTAATATGAGATTTTTGATTGTCTAAATTGCTGATTACAGCTGTAGGACGCTGGTTAGTTGCTAGCAGAGTATAGCAGCTAGCTTATTTAAAGACAATTCAATTCAAATATGGCCAGTCCAGCCAAGTGATCAATCATTTAAGCCCTAGTCAACTAACAATTGTGTTATTGATCTAGTTTCCAGAAATGAGAGAAAATCTATTGGTCCGTCCGACCAAAAGCAATTGAATTGTTTTTAATTTGTGCAATATTATGCTTATTATGCAGACTTTTTCTGCGTGATGAATGCTATATATATATACTATAAATCTATATATGTTTGTGTTCTTAATTATATGGGATTATATGTATTTTTTTAATTTTAATTGACAAGGTCAAGGCACTTTTTTTGTTGTATATATACCAAATTTTTTTGTATATACAAAGTGCGAGTATATAAGAAGATAAATAAATTAAAGCTAAGTTTGTAAATTATTTAATGTCAAGAGATTGTGGCAGTGATAATCAGATTGTTATCATGGGCTACGCAATCTGTTGTCAAATATGTATATAATAAAAATGGCTAGCTATGATTAGAGTCAAGGCTTCAGGGGGGAATGCAAAATGAGGGAGGAGGTGTAGGGATAAATGTTGAGAAACAAAAGTACTAGGGATAGAAACCAGACAATCAACATAGAATGTTGACAAAGAACAGCAGTAGCAGCCGAATTTTGTGGCCAACACTGATCTGTAGCAACAAATGTTGCAAGCCAACAATGTTGCAGAGAGAGCGCGTGCAAATGAGAGTCTAGCCAGTTGGCCAGAGAGAGCGGAAGTAAGCGAGATGGCTATACTATGCAATTAACTAGGCAGAATATCATCTCATCTCTTCCAACACACACACGCACAGTGCATGGGAAAATGAAAGTGAGAGTGATGCGCCAATATGTCTGCCTGCCTAGAATGAATGAAACAAAACAATAACAAGACTGTTTTGCTCCTGCACCTGCACATGAACCATTTGCAATATCAGTCCCCACCCTCTACAATGGGCCAAGTATACAAAATACGAAATTAAATTAAATTTTTGAATCTAAAATTCATATTTTAAATTTTTAATTTTTAATTTATATTCTTTGTAATGAAATTGCCTTTCGTTTTATCTTTGAGTTTCTTTATTTTTCAGTTCAACATCTACGTAATTCCCTACTTAACCTACTTCTCCTTCTTCTTTTGACTTTTGCACTCAACCCACTGTAGCGTTATGTTGAGAGTCGGTGGGGGGAGGGGGGGTGGGGGGGGTTGAAAGTCGAGTCAAATTGAGTATCGTTAAGCGAACGAAGCGAGATCGAGCGTCGGAGCAATTTATTTCTGGTTTGAATAAAAGTTAAAATACCATACTATGCACGTATAATAAGTTGCAAACAATTGAAGCAACAGGCAATTTAATTGTATACATGAGTGTGTGTGAGTGTGATCTAGCAAGCGAGTGAATAAATGAGTCAGGTGCAGTAGCTGTACAATATGCTGTAGCCAGAACTGTCACCAAAGAGAGCAGAGAGAGGAATGTGGTCACTCTCTGAGAGAATATTCACAAGCAAGCCGAGAGCAACATGTATATCTATCACTGTCACTGTCCTGCATGCGTGATTATGTATGCATGTATGTATGTTGTACAAAATGGAGTTAAGCGCCTCTACTCCTACAGCAACATTCTCCTATTCACTTAAACACTACCACTACTACTATCCTAATTCCAGACAGACAGATGTGAAAGCAAGCAAAAGAGAGAGCGCGAGTGTAGTGCGGTTATCAATGTGTGGGTGTGTGCGTTAGAGCAGGATGTAAATAGTAATTAAAGCGCTTTCAAGAGAGCATGTGAGAGAGCGATCAAGAGATGAGAGTGAAAGCGCAGAGTGTCTAAATTACAATTATAAAAGTAGCTAGCATCTGAGCGTATTTTCTTAAATCATATTAGTATTGGTATTTATTGGTACAGTCCATACCATATTCCAAACTATCCATCTATCTAGCGCTCAAGCCAATGTCCAATGTGACAAGCAGGCAGACAGAGCAGGCAGACAATAAACAGAGTCTACAGGCAAGTTGGAATACAGTGGGCCCTGTGCATGTTTATTAATTAATTATTTTTGTGTGTGACTATGTGAAGTACAGCTTTTTCTATGTCCACACATTGACCAAAATATAGAAAGCTATAGTTTTAAATTGTAATATATATATTTTTCAATAATAGATAATAATAAATATTTAAATTATTCAAAAATAGTTGTGGATAGAGAGTCATAAACAATTAAATACCTTTTAATGTTGTTTTAATCGTTGGTTTAAAATTTCATTTGTTATTATTCAAGTTGTGATATTAGTTGAATAACCGTACCGCAACCGAGACGCGAATTGGCATTTAGAATTGAGTTATTACAAATATATGAACGCATATACAAATATGCATATGCATACATATATACATGTGTGTTTTATAGGTGGAATGAGTGTGTGTGTGTGCTCTATATTGCTACAAAGTGTTTATTTTAAATGCATTAATTGACTGCAGGTATGAGTGGGTTTTTACTTCTATTCCTATTCAACCCTAATTGTGGAGATTGAGTAAGAATGTGAGTGAGCTTTTTTTATTAGGTTTAAGTATCAAGTGGCAAACAGTTGCACAGCTGCACAATCATCCAAATATTGCAATGAGAGCAAAAGAGCAAAAGCGCAAGTGAGATGACGACAAAAAAGACGGAAAGAATGAAAGAAAGAGAAAAAAGGAACAAGAAGATGATGATGAAATTTCAATCCTCTTTATCCTTGATTATTCTCTCTCTCTCTCTACTTCCCCACCCTCTCCTTCTCCTCTCTCACACTATTTCTCGCTACGTCTTATTGGGAGTACAGTTGGCACACAGATAAACTAACTAACTAACTAACTAATCAAGTTGTTAATTAATTATTAAATTGTTAATATCACCATATGTTGTAGTTGGCACAAAGTTGAAAAAATTAATATTCCACACAACACACACACATATACATATATACGCAAATATACTCACATATACAACATATATATATTTGTTAAATTAATTGTTGTTGCTGTTGTCAGTTGTTGTTGTTGTCAAATTGGACAATTGTTGATCAGGTTAAATGTTGCCATCCAAGAGCAGTATTCAAAGTTGTTTTAGTTGTTGATTGTTGTTTTTTTTTTTAAAAGTCATCCAGGTCAAAGTCTTGCTTCTAGCTAGAAGGCTGGGGGGGGGATGAGGTAAATTTTGCTTCTAATTCACATTTCCTTTACTCTCGCTTGGGTCATCGTTGTCTTTGTTATTGTCATCGTACAGTTGTACGGTGCAGCCAAAAGTAGTTGAAGCACAACTGCAAAGTATTAATTGCAACTGTAACGAATGTACAGTCGGCCAAAGACGAAAAGGAAGCAAGAACCGAAAGCGTGGGTGTAGAAGAATGCCAGAAAGTGACGCGTGCTGAAAAGTATGCTGATGGCAAGTGACGCCAAGCCAAGCCAAGCGCTAAAGTGGAAAATTCCCAAAAGAAAGATATCCAAATAGTAAAAATAGGCGTCTGATTTTTAGTTTCACTATATATTCTCCCTTTTTTTTTTTTCCTCTTTTTCTTTCTTTTTCTTCTTTATTTGATTCGATTCACTTTTTCGCTTTTTGTTTATAATTTTTGTGTATATGGACAATTTGTTTTGTGTGTTGTGTTGTGTTGTGTTTAAACGGGTACGTAATGTAATATAATATTTAATTATTTTTCACAATGTTGTATATAATTTTTTAGAGATATATGCTTTCAAAATTTAATCCGACACGCACGTCCGTTCGCAACGGCGACTCAATCAAGACTTTGTGGGTGGGTGTCGGAGTGTGCTAGAAGAGACCTCACAATCTACAGTGTGTCAGTGTATGAGTGAGTGAGAGTGAGAGTGTGTGAGTGTGAGAGTGTGGAAAGCAACATGTCTGCTGATATAACTCAAAAGCAGAGAGATAACTGAGTAGAGTAGAGTTGAGCGAGAGCGATCGAGCTGGAGCGAGAGACAACATAGATGTATGCTACAATATGCTACAGCTTTCGCAACTCGCAACTCAAAACTTGAATGAGAAAATGTTGCCACAATCTCAAACTCAAACTCGACTGATCGACTGATCAACTGACTGACCACTGACTACCCTATACTCTACAATTATTTCAATTCTATACTTGAATTCTTTACAATATTGTTTTGGCTATTTTTTTGTGATATATGTTTACACTAGTTATTGATAGTTATTTACATTGGATTTGTTTTAAAATATTTGTTGATTGTTCTTGTATTATCAATCAAGTTGTGAATTAATGTATATTGTAGCCATATTTATGCATATTAGAATCAAGTATCTTGTTATTGTTTTGATTAATTAAGAGAGTGAGTAGGAAATACAAGGATAAATAAACGAACAAACAAGTGAATGAAATTAAGGAAATTTATTTATTGAGCCATGACTTTTTATTATAAATTGAATTAACAGATTAATTGTTTCAAATTTTTCGATAGAGAAATGGAATGAGATTGAATCCAACATTCTATTCAAAAAAAATTGACACAAATTAATCAAGTCATGTGAGTCAAGTGCGGCATCAGCTTGAATTTAATTGAACAGCCATAAGCCAGCAGGTATGATATATGGAAGTAATTGACTGGAGAGATATTAATTTTTGATTTTTAACTTAGATCTAATTGTAATTGTGCACATTCTTATCAAATGATAGATAGATATATGTGTGTGATGCGAGTATTTTTTTCTTTTAACAATAATAATGAATTCAGTAATGTAGCCTAATTTGCAATGCATTCAGTGCGGACCAATGTAAACACAAGTTGGTGTGAGGTTATTTGAAATTCCATATACTTGAATGACAATTGCAAATTGCTAGTAAAAATGATGACGACAAAAGAGCCTCAAATTGTGCAATCCAAATGCTAATCGAGATCGAGATCAAATCAATCTTCAGATAGAGATGTTGTTTTATCTGAGTGTCTAATGCCCCTCTCCGTGCCAGTATTTGGGCATTTGGACAATTGACCCGACATCTCTTTCACAATGAGAATTGCAACAAAGAAGCTCTTTCTTAAATTTAAAATTCAATATTCAATAAATTTAAATGATTAAGATTCGAGATTTTAAATTTGTGTCAAGGCGACAATATATATATACATGTATATATAATATCATATCATGCCGCGTTATGACCGAGTTTGTATCTTTTTTGAATTTTCTTAAAAATTATCCAAGTTTTGTAATTCAAAAATGTATAACTAAGTGTGTGTGTGTTTATATTTTAGTTTTATCTGTGTGTTCTTATACACAGAGTTTTGAATGCGTGTGTATACAAATAGTTATAACTAAGGTTTCATATGTTTATGTGCTTAGATATGTCAATGCTTTTAAGTGTGTGTGTGTATGTATGTGTGTGTGAAGTGTGGGTTGAGCTGCTACAAGATTGCATTACTGCTACAGCTGCTACTGCCACAGGCCGCACCAGGATGCAGCGATGATGATGGCGACGATACCAGCTGTTGTTGGAGGTAATGACATTGTAGGCCGCCAATCAAAGGGCTTCAATTGATTGATTGTCCACGCTAGTATGTCAACGTCTATACCAGAATATGACGCCATCGTTGCCACTGTTTTTGCGACTGTGTATTAAGTTGTTGATTGTTGCTGCTAATTGCTTGTTGCTGCTCATTGATTTAACATTGATGTTGTTGTCGTCGTTTGATGTTGCTGCTGATGCTGTTGCTACTTTTGCTAGCATGTTGTTGTTGGTTGTTGGTTGTTGCTATATTGTTGTCTTCTTTATCCTCCATGACTGTGAAGTTGGCCAATTGACTGGCTCAAAAATCGATCGAATGCAATAGTGATATTAACTATTGATTGCTGATCATCCACTTTGTGTTGGAGTCACCAGAAAAATAGATAGAACTGGAACAGGAACCAAAACCAAACATACAGGAACAGGAACAGGAACAGCAGAGGGCACCATAAAGACGAGTAGTTGATTGTGTGTGAGTGTGTGCCAGCACATGGTTGTAAAAGTGCACAAGATCTATTTACTTGGCATTATTCTCTTTTACGGGCTGGCTGGCAGTGATGAAAGTATTTATTCTGCTGGCAGTAATGATGTAATTTTGGCCAAAACAGGTAACGTATTCGCAGGTGACAATGTTGATGACGACATTAATGTTAGTCATCATGTTGTTGTTGTTGACGAGTCGTATACGTAATTTTGCTGGTTGTTGTTGATGTTGTCGAGGTGTCAGTCCAAATAAGACACAGATATGGTACGCAACTGGCTGTATTTGACTGGCAGTGATGAAAGTTGTTCTTCTTGCTGTTGTTGTTGTTGTTGTTGAAGCATTTTGGATTGTTGAAGCAACATTATTGAGACAGTATTGAGTCCACACGATGATCCAAACGGTGAGAGTTTTCAGTGCAAAAACAGTGACAGACGACGACGACGACGACGACGACGACGTATTGATCAAAAATGCAACGATTTGATGCGTTGCGATGCATTGCGATGAAAATGGCCATTGAAGATCATCTGGGCTGCAATGATGATGTGGTGTATGTGTGCCAGCACATTGAAGTTATAGGCTAGTCAGCAGGACACAAAATGTATAGCATACATATTGGCTGACTGAATTAACTGGCTAGCTGGCTGGCTGGCAGTGGTTGAAGACAGGGTTAAGGCCAGCACATTGATCAATTAATTAAGTGCATTTTGTATATTTGATCGCTCAATGAGCTGGATTGTATGTTCCAAGCTGGCTGATTGTCAGAATGACTGGCGGCCGGATTTCATATCAGGTATGTGTATTTATATTTACAGGTGTTTTGCATTTGCATTTGAAGAATGCATTCATTTGTAATTTAAGTTTTTTAAGTTTTTCTTTGGCTTACTTAGTTTTTTTTTTAAATTTTAAATTTTAATTCTAATTCTAATAGAGAGAAAAAGTAAAAGACTCGATAGATTTAAAAATGAAAAAGGTAAAATAATAATAAATATGAAAAGGGATAAAAAGGGAGTCTGTTACCATTTCTCTATTATAATTTTTCGATTTAATATTAATTTATGTGCATTTAAAAAGTACGTTTTTCAATAAAGTGTATTAAAACGTGTTGATTTTAAATTCAACACATTGGCGTGACAATAGTTTATAAATTAAAGAATTTATATTGAAATGAAGAAAGTAATAATAAAAAGAAAAAATAAAAAGGTGATAGTGAAAATAATAATATAATAATAAATAATAAAAGAAATAATAAAGTAAAAGTAAAAAATAAAAAATTTAGTTTGCTCGAAAAAAGGCAAGTAGCGACTCTTTCAATTTGGAAAAAAAAGTTGCACATTGAGCAAACGTTCTGACAATGTATCAACTCTTTCAACTTGAATATATTATGCATTTAGTGAAAGAGGTTTGGGGGGGGCCTACGTTGAATTAGTTCAACGCCAGGCCATGTTCGTCTAAGACGTCGAATCGCACTATGGCGACCAGAGAACTGTAGCTTTCTTGCCAGTTTATTTGGATGAGATTTTAATCTATCGTTATAGCGACTAGAGTGGGCATTTATTTCATCCCAAACTGTGGACGTATTGCTGTCTTGGTGCAATGTACGATTTGATACATAGTAGGGTGCACCATGAATAATTCGCAGAGCCTTGGATTGTACGCTTTGCAATTTCTTTAAATGCGTGTCAGCCGCACAGCCATAGAGCTCAATTCCATAACGCCACACGGGAGCGAGGACCTGTTTGTAGATTAACAACTTGTTCTTTATTGATAATTTGGAATGTCTGGCCGAGAGGAGCCAGTTGAATTTGCGTAATTTTGAGCGGACATTTTGCGTTGTTTTGCGCGCATGATATGCCCATCTCAGTTTACTGTCCAAATATATACCCAAATATTTGCAATGGCTTTTAGCCGGTATAACTGCGTTATTTATATAGATCGGATTTGCTTCGGTGCTTGTGTAGGCGGACGGACTATATAGGGTGAAGAGTATGTGCACAGATTTGCTATTATTTATTTGGATATTCCAATTTTTGGCCCAGGCCGAGAAACGATGCATATGCTCTTGCATGTTGTGACAGGCAATATTTGCATTAACGGCACTGCAAAGAAATGCAGTGTCATCAGCATATGTTGCCGTTAAACCCCGAACATTTGTCGTATAGACAGAAGTGAATCCAGTGGGATGTTGTTGTTGAGCAAGCGAAATGTGCTCAGCAATGCATGGCATGTCAGAGACATAAATGTTAAAGAGCAGGGGTGCCAGCACGCTTCCTTGTGGCACACCGGCCAAAATTGGCCGCACCGACGAAAGGTAGGGATCACGACCAATGCTATTTGATGCCTCACTACCACCACTCAGCACACAAAAGGTGCGATTACTCAAAAATGATTTGAGTATTTGGAAGAGAGGTTCGTTTAAGTGCATACGCAGTTTGAAAAAGAGTCCCGCATACCAGACACGATCAAAGGCCTGTTGCAAATCAAGAAACACTCCCGATGTACATTCACCTCTCTCAAAGGCAACATTGATGTGCTCGACAAGCCGATGCACCTGTTGAATGGTGCCGTGACCCTCCCGAAAACCAAATTGATGATCTGGAATAATCAAGGCACCATCCAAATTATACATGCCCTCAATGGGGGATTGCAGCTGTTCATTTAGCCGTTCATATAGCACACTCTCGAAAAGTTTCGATAGTACTGATAGCAAACTTATTGGCCGATATGAAGAAAGTTCTGAAGAGGTTCGGCTGCCTCCTTTCAGGATCATACGGACTGCAGCACATTTCCAAGCAGATGGAAAGTAATGAAATCTCAGCATGCCGTTAAATAATAGGAGAAGAAAAAGTCTAGCCGATTCTGGCAGCGATTTGACAACGAAATGATCAATTTGATCGAGCCCAGGAGACTTGCGTAACTGTAGACGATCGATGTACATATTAAGTTCATCAATGGTCACGTCGCGTATCTGTTGTTGCTGTTGTGTATCTGTATTGCTGTTGTCGTCATTGTGCGTATATGAATGCATAGGGCTGATTGTTTGATCTAGAAAGCGTTGAACACGCCGACAGTGCTCAGGGGGGGCAAAGTCAAAGGGTGTAAAACGTGTTTCCAGCTCATCAGCAAAGGCCTCGGCTTGCTCCTCCGCCGATTGACACCAATGGCCATTCAAGTTGCGCACACTAAATTGAGCCTGGGGTTGCTGTTTCAAATTTTTTGTGGCACGCCACAGATTAAAAGTGCCCTTTTTTTGCGGATCTGCATTGCTGAGAACAAAGTCAACATAGTCTTGGCGTTGTCGCCGGAGCTGATGCGCCAGAAGGCGACAAATCTGCTGCCAGTGTTGCCAATGATCATGTCTACGTGTGCGCATCCAGCGTTTACGCAATCGACGCTTCAGGCGCACAAGCTCTAGCTGTTCAGCCGTACGAATGAATGTTGGCAGCGGACGAGGACCATTATCGATATTATCAGTTTGAGCTGTCTGTCGCGACGATGATAATGCAATTGCAGCTGGTGAATTTGAGGCCTTGGCCGCATTATTCAGCTTTAGCATGAAATTCTCGAGCATGTCATCGATATCGTGTATTGAGCTAAATTCAACATCAAGGTTAATTGTAGTGTCCAAACTGTGTTGGAACACCTTCAGGTTAGAGCGCTGGATGAGCAGACGACGACGACGACGACGACGACTATTACGTTGTGGACGACTGTGTGGAACGTCAGTTAGAGAAACTTGTCCATTTATGGCAATTTTCATTTGAATAAGTAACGGCAGGTGATCACTATGCAACTCAGTGCAACGATTAATTGCAAATCTATGACTCGATATACCCGAGAAGATTGCAAAGTCCAGTACACTTGGACGATTGTTGCTCCAGGGAAAATGCGAAGGTTCAGCCGTTGTGAGAATACTATACTGATTGGAGCTCATTAGGATGTCAGCAAGTGCGGTGCCACGTGGGCATCTTCGCACATTGCCCCACAGACGATGTTTGGCATTCCAATCGCCTCCAACCATAAAATTTGCACCCAATCTATCAAATAGCCATTTGAAGTTATCCACAGTGACATTATGATTTGGAGGCCAATAGCAGGCTGCAATGTTAATATTGCCCAAATCCGTGTGCAAACGCACAATAGCACATTGCAGAAAAGGTAGTGAGATGCCAGGCAGAGCTTGATGCTGAATGCGGTTGGAAATATAAATAGCCGCACCACCCACATTCAAATGTGAATGGGGTGAATTTGCCGTGATGAGAGTAAATCCGGGAATCTGAGCATGGGAATTGTGACCGAAATGCGTCTCAGTGACGAGCATCAGATCAATGCTGTGATTACGCATAAATTGATCGAGTTCAGCCACTTTGCGCGAAAGGCCATTGGCGTTCCAAATGCCAATTTGAAGGCCAATCATTTTTCAAGTTAAAATTGCACACAGTTTGTTGCCAAGACTTAAAGAAACTTTAAGTTAAGATCTAAACAAATGATGCTATGTTATGACGAAAGGTTGTTTGCTATAAAATGAAGCAGATATGCAGTCGTCATGCATTAGTAATAATCAAAACTGCAAATGCAGTTGAAAAAATAATGAGACGGATGCAGAAAATCAACAGATCAAGTTTAAGATAAATGTGAAGGCCAGTCAACCAACTTACAGCAAATGCCAGTGGTGACGGCCTTCAGGGAATAGTCACGTTGTACTAACAATACCTAATATTGTTATACAAGTAACTATAATTAAAAGTTAAAAAAAATGTATTTAAATTGCTTGAAAATTGTATTTAAGTTCTACATGTTTATTGGATTAAACTTTATCAGATTGAACATGTAGAAATTGAGTTGAATATGTGAAAAGATACAGTATAAAAGTAAGTAAATGGGTGTTTATGTATGTAAATGTTTAAATAAATGTAAAGATATTGATAATAATTATTTAATTATCAATTTGTCAATTAATCGAATAATTCTAAATAAATAGAGGTATCATACAAGTATATTTTTTAGACACGAGAGAGCGAGATGGCGACTTGATTGTTATTCGCTCCGTGTCAAAAAGTTCTTAGAATAAAATTTAGAAATTATTGAAAAATATTTAATGCTAATTGTATGATTATTGATTATATATTTGCTGATTGCAGCTATCAAATTGCTAGTGAATCACCGATAAAGTATGGCAATAAGTTTATTCAAATTCGATTCTAATATGAGATTTTTGATTGTCTAAATTGCTGATTACAGCTGTAGGACGCTGGTTAGTTGCTAGCAGAGTATAGCAGCTAGCTTATTTAAAGACAATTCAATTCAAATATGGCCAGTCCAGCCAAGTGATCAATCATTTAAGCCCTAGTCAACTAACAATTGTGTTATTGATCTAGTTTCCAGAAATGAGAGAAAATCTATTGGTCCGTCCGACCAAAAGCAATTGAATTGTTTTTAATTTGTGCAATATTATGCTTATTATGCAGACTTTTTCTGCGTGATGAATGCTATATATATATACTATAAATCTATATATGTTTGTGTTCTTAATTATATGGGATTATATGTATTTTTTTAATTTTAATTGACAAGGTCAAGGCACTTTTTTTGTTGTATATATACCAAATTTTTTTGTATATACAAAGTGCGAGTATATAAGAAGATAAATAAATTAAAGCTAAGTTTGTAAATTATTTAATGTCAAGAGATTGTGGCAGTGATAATCAGATTGTTATCATGGGCTACGCAATCTGTTGTCAAATATGTATATAATAAAAATGGCTAGCTATGATTAGAGTCAAGGCTTCAGGGGGGAATATGTGAGTGAGCTTTTTTTATTAGGTTTGAGTATCAAGTGGCAAACAGTTGCACAGCTGCACAATCATCCAAATATTGCAATGAGAGCAAAAGAGCAAAAGCGCAAGTGAGATGACGACAAAAAAGACGGAAAGAATGAAAGAAAGAGAAAAAAGGAACAAGAAGATGATGATGAAATTTCAATCCTCTTTATCCTTGATTATTCTCTCTCTCTCTACTTCCCCACCCTCTCCTTCTCCTCTCTCACACTATTTCTCGCTACGTCTTATTGGGAGTACAGTTGGCACACAGATAAACTAACTAACTAACTAACTAATCAAGTTGTTAATTAATTATTAAATTGTTAATATCACCATATGTTGAAGTTGGCACAAAGTTGAAAGAATTAATATTCCACACAACACACACACATATACATATATACGCAAACATACTCACATATACAACATATATATATTTGTTAAATTAATTGTTGTTGCTGTTGTCAGTTGTTGTTGTTGTCAAATTGGACAATTGTTGATCAGGTTAAATGTTGCCATCCAAGAGCAGTATTCAAAGTTGTTTTAGTTGTTGATTGTTGTTTTTTTTTTTAAAAGTCATCCAGGTCAAAGTCTTGCTTCTAGCTAGAAGGCTGGGGGGGGGATGAGGTAAATTTTGCTTCTAATTCACATTTCCTTTACTCTCGCTTGGGTCATCGTTGTCTTTGTTATTGTCATCGTACAGTTGTACGGTGCAGCCAAAAGTAGTTGAAGCACAACTGCAAAGTATTAATTGCAACTGTAACGAATGTACAGTCGGCCAAAGACGAAAAGGAAGCAAGAACCGAAAGCGTGGGTGTAGAAGAATGCCAGAAAGTGACGCGTGCTGAAAAGTATGCTGATGGCAAGTGACGCCAAGTCAAGCCAAGCGCTAAAGTGGAAAATTCCCAAAAGAAAGATATCCAAATAGTAAAAATAGGCGTCTGATTTTTAGTTTCACTATATATTCTCCCTTTTTTTTTTTTTCCTCTTTTTCTTTCTTTTTCTTCTTTATTTGATTCGATTCACTTTTTCGCTTTTTGTTTATAATTTTTGTGTATATGGACAATTTGTTTTGTGTGTTGTGTTGTGTTGTGTTTAAACGGGTACGTAATGTAATATAATATTTAATTATTTTTCACAATGTTGTATATAATTTTTTAGAGATATATGCTTTCAAAATTTAATCCGACACGCACGTCCGTTCGCAACGGCGACTCAATCAAGACTTTGTGGGTGGGTGTCGGAGTGTGCTAGAAGAGACCTCACAATCTACAGTGTGTCAGTGTATGAGTGAGTGAGAGTGAGAGTGTGTGAGTGTGAGAGTGTGGAAAGCAACATGTCTGCTGATATAACTCAAAAGCAGAGAGATAACTGAGTAGAGTAGAGTTGAGCGAGAGCGATCGAGCTGGAGCGAGAGACAACATAGATGTATGCTACAATATGCTACAGCTTTTGCAACTCGCAACTCAAAACTTGAATGAGAAAATGTTGCCACAATCTCAAACTCAAACTCGACTGATCGACTGATCAACTGACTGACCACTGACTACCCTATACTCTACAATTATTTCAATTCTATACTTGAATTCTTTACAATATTGTTTTGGCTATTTTTTTTGTGATATATGTTTACACTAGTTATTGATAGTTATTTACATTGGATTTGTTTTAAAATATTTGTTGATTGTTCTTGTATTATCAATCAAGTTGTGAATTAATGTATATTGTAGCCATATTTATGCATATTAGAATCAAGTATCTTGTTATTGTTTTGATTAATTAAGAGAGTGAGTAGGAAATACAAGGATAAATAAACGAACAAACAAGTGAATGAAATTAAGGAAATTTATTTATTGAGCCATGACTTTTTATTATAAATTGAATTAACAGATTAATTGTTTCAAATTTTTCGATAGAGAAATGGAATGAGATTGAATCCAACATTCTATTCAAAAAAAAAAAAAAATTGACACAAATTAATCAAAATAGATAGCGCCGCCTGGAAGTTGGTGCCTGGTGCGCTGTCGCAGTGTTGGCCGTGGGACTGTGTAATCGCACACCTAACAGTTTATATATGTAAAATCGAATTAATGGCACCAACTCGATTTTCCCAAGAAAAACCAGAATTTTCCGGGAAAATTTTTTATCCACACTCGCACCGAGCACAGCCACACTCTGCTATGCGTTCGAAACCAATTAAAACCAATTGTTTTCGCTCGATTTATCGCTTTTTCACACTTTCTCACGGAGCCACGCAAAACACGTCCGCACTCTACGAACGACCACGATCAACTTTTTGAATCGTCGAGAGTCCTGTGTTTTGGGGACAGCGAAAAGGATTTAGTTACATTTTTAGGAGGCCAAACAGAGTAGTGGTGTGTGCATGTTGCTCGTGTGTTACAATGATCTTATTTGTAAGAGTCAGCTGGGAATACATGTAAACATTTTTAGAAAAAACATTTAAAAAACATAAAAGCCTAACTACACTATGTGTTCCTATCTTCCGTGGGCCGACATCCCTGCCGACCCATGTTGCGAGGTACTCGCACATGAGGACTGCTATAGGTATTTAAATATCTGGGTTGGATCAGGCGGGACAGGTAGTAACGTACGAGCTATGCCACGTAATAATAGAGTTACGGGATTAAAACAATAAGACATGACATATATGTTATTCGTACTGCCTCACCAGCTTATTGCTTGAACCAACTGTCCAAAGAGCTCATCCGCGGCGATGGACAAGATGGCCCTCACAATATCTGTACGATTAATTGCGTGTTCTACAGGGACACTAGATATAATTATTATACATGTGAGAGATGAGTTCTAACGTTGATAATAATTTAAATTGCAATTGCATGGGCGGTGGTGAGTCGCCACATGTATTCAAAAACGCAGAATCAAATTATTGATTCACGATCAAATGTGTACTAGTTTTTCCTATCAAAAAGACTGAGCTGCCTAATTGTAAGAATATCTAAGTACTTAAATTACTAGTTGCTGGAACTGATGAATGCCGCTGCCTTGTCTCTGCTGCTGCTGCTGATGGTGCCGACTTAATTGCTTTGCCCTCTGCTGTCTATGGCCAAGACAGTTTTGGGCAAACGTGAATATCCCTCGCCGCCGTCGTCTGGTCTTGTTGACATTGTAGTTGCAGGCGTGGGTATATAGTTGAGATGATCGTGAGCTGTGCCACGTCCAGCGTGCACAGCGTTTGTACTATCCAGGTGAAGAATCACCAGGATAGATTTGATTTGCTGCACTGGAGCCACGGGTTGGGTCCAGCGCCGGTAAAGTTGGTTTTATGTTGTCCAACGCATTGCCAGTGCGTTGGACTTGTAGTTGCAGGTGATTTGATGAGAACCAGACACATTGCCAGTGTGTCTGTGTTTAATTGCAGGAATATGATACCGGGCCACGTTGCCAATGTGTCCGTATCGTGATTCCAGGTGTCGTCCAGGTTGAGAGACCGGGACAGTATTTGCTGGGCTGGGGCCATAATATTAGGTCCAGCGCCGGGTTAAGTTGGGTTTTATGTTGTCCAACGCATTGCCAGGGCGTTGGACTTGTAGTTGCAGGTGATTTGAAGAGAAGCGAGACACGTTGCCAATGTGTCAGTCCTGGAGTTGCTGGTACTATAATGTCAATCACATTGCCAGTGCGATCGCCATTATATGCCATGTAATTCGCATACGTTGATTTCGCATACGTTGTTATCAGCTGATTTCTGCAGACTAGTTTAATTTGTCTGCAAAGAAATCAAAAACTGTTAGTGGTGTACAAAATATGTATTTTATACGTGTTGTTTATATCCAGGTGTCATCTCGGTTGAAGAGCCAGGAAGGATTTGCTGCACTGAAGCCACGTGTTGGGTCCAGCGCCAGAAAAAGTTGGGTTTTATGTTGTCAAACGCATTGCCAGTGCGTTGGACTTGTAGTTGCAGGTGATTTGGTGAGAACCAGACACGTTGCCAGTGTGTCTGTGTTTAATTACAGGAAAATGATGACGGGCCACGTTGCCAATGTGTCCGTATCGTGATTCCAGGTGTCGTCCAGGTTGAGAGACCGGGACAGTATTTGCTGGGCTGGGGCCATCATATTAGGTCCAGCGCCGGGTAAAGTTCGGTTTTATGTTGTCCAACGCATTGCCAGGGCGTTGGACTTGTAGTTGCAGGTGATTTGAAGAGAAGCCAGACACGTTGCCAATGTGTCAGTCCTGGAGTTGCTGGTACTATAAATGTCAATCACATTGCCAATGCGATCTTCATTATATGCCATGTAATTCGCATACGTTTAATTCGCATACGTTGTATCAGCTGATTCCTGCAGGCTAGTTTAATTTGCCTGCAAAGAAATCAAAACTGTTAATGGGGTACAAAACTATAAGTTTTAATACGTGTTGTTTAGATCCAGGTGCCGTTTCAGAAAAGAGCCAGGAAGGATTTGCTGCACTGAAGCCACGAATTGGGTCCAGCGCCGGTAAAGTTGGGTTCAATGTTGTCCAACGCATTGCCAGTGCGTTGGACTTGTAGTTGCAGGTGATTTGAGTGAGAAGCCAGACACGTTGCCAGTGTGTCTGTGTTTAATTGCAGGAAAATGATGACGGGCCACGTTGCCAATGTGTCCGTATCGTGATTCCAGGTGTCGTCCAGGTTGAGAGACCGGGACAGTATTTGGCGGGCTGGGGCCATCATGTTGGGTCCAGCGCCGGGTAAAGTTGAGATTTTTGTGGTGTCAAACGCATTGCCAGTGCGTTGGACTTGTAGTTGCAGGTGATTTGATGAGAAGCACGGACACGTTGCCAGTGTGTCCGTCCTGGAGTTGCTGGTACTATAAATGTCAATCACATTGCCAGTGCGATCGTCATTATATACCATGTAATTCGCATACGTTTAATTCGCATACGTTGTTATCAGCTGATTCCTGCAGACTAGTTTAATTTGCCTGCAAAGAAATCAAAAGCTGTTAGTGGGGTACAAAATATGTATTTTATACGTGTTGTTTATATCCAGGTGTCATCTCGGTTGAAGAGCCAGGAAAGATTTGCTGCACTGAAGCCACGTGTTGGGTCCAGCGCCGGTAAAGTTGGGTTTATGTTGCCAAACAGTTTGTGCTCGGCTAAATTGCAGAAAATTACAATGCATAACAAACGTAATTTTCAATAAGTTTTCCCATTCGAAGTCATCCTTCTGGGAATTATTTGCTGCGTCGATGAGAATTATAAGCTGTTGCTGTATCCAGAATCGTCGCTGTTGTAGTTGCAGGTGTAACTAAGTTGAACACTTTGCCAGGGTGTTCAACGTTGAATAGCCGGTTGAGAGTTGACAGACACATTTAGATTGTGTCTGTGTTAATTGCAGGAGTATGAAAACGGGCACGTTGCCAATGTGTCCGTATCATAAGTCCAAGTGTCGTCCAGGTTGAGAATCGGGACAATATTTGCTGGGCTGGGGCCATCATGTTGGGTCCAGCACCGAGTAATGTTGGGATTTTATGTTGTCAAACGCATTGCCAGTGCGTTGGACTTGTAGTTGCAGGTGATTTGATGAGAAGCACGGACACGTTGCCAGTGTGTCCGTCCTGGAATTGCTGGTACTATAATGACGAAACGCATTGCCAGTGCGATCGTCATTGTATGCCATGTAATAATGAATACATTGTTTTCAGCTGATTTTTGCAGACTAGTTTAATTTGCCTGCAAAGAAATCAAATACTGTTAATGGGGTACAAAATATGCAATTTTATACGTGTTGGTTAGATCCAGGTGTCGTCTCAGAGGAAGAGCCAGGAAGGATTTGCTACGCTGAAGCCATGTATTGGGTCCAGCGCTGGTAGAGTTGATGTTTGTGTGCCAAACGCGTCACACGACGTTTGGCTTAGTTGCAGAAAGTTGCATGATTTTTATCATTTTGTGACTTTATGAGGGTCACAATATGACAAATGCAAGTTTCATTGAATTTTCCATACGAAGTCATCCTTCTGGGAATTAGTTGCTGCGTCGAAGTGGTGATGAGACCAGAATTTGCTGCTATTCATCCATCATCGTCGCTTTTGTAGTTGCAGGTTTGTGCACTTCGAATCACTTTGCCAAGGTGTTCGATTACGTAGTAGCCGGTATGAAAGGTTTGTAGACACGTTGCCAGTGTGTCTAGCTTCCAAACCGCTGGTGCAGATTTAATGACAAACGCGTTGCCAGTGCGCTCGTCTTATTGGCCAAGTTACACATGTGTATTTAGATTATTATTTTGCAGACAGATGTATTGTTGCCTGCAATTAATCAAAAATTGTTAATAAAAATACATGTTTTTGTGTAACTTTACGATCATATCATCCAGGAATCATCATCCAGTAGAGTTAAATAAGCCCAGGATTTAGATTGCTGCCGTCTGAGACCATTTATTGGGTCCAGCGCTGGTTAGTTTTTAGTTTTGAAGATACCAACACATTGCCAGTGTGTTTGGTATTTATTCGCCGAAAGAATTACCAATATCAATGTAATTTTTCTGGGTGATTTCCAGGTGTGCGTCGCCAGGAATTAATGTTCAGTTAATGAATTTCATAACTTGAATTTGCTGCTTTTCGTTGCTGTGTGTTGGTCCACTTATACACCGTGACCAACTATTGCTGTTTTTATACATGTCTGAGCTCATGTGTAATGTGTTGATTTGATTTACACTGCAGATGTAAATACTTGTGTTACGTGAAGGCCAGAAAAGTCATCTGCTGGCTGCAGTTATTATTTGCTGGTATTATGCAGATGTCATAATACGCAATTGATCTTGCGTATGATGTAAAGTTTTACCTTTTATAATACGTCTTATTAATATTGTTCGTCAGACGAGACGGTAATTGCTAACTATTGATGCCCGCCCGCCGTGGGCTCAGGTCGGACAACTAATAATATTCGAATGCAAAATTATTTTGCAAGTGTACACATAAATCCAATTTGGATATTAATGTTTATTTGCAGCGACATTAATGAAAAGACGTTTTTATTCAAGTTGGATATTTCCATTATTCACATATTCACATTGGCTGAATAAATTTGTATGTTGTTGTAATCACAGCTGGCCAGGCATTGATTTTAATTGCTTTCTAAGAAGTATTCCTGTACGACGTAGTTAAATGGCAGAATCTTTGGTATCAAACCTTCAACTATAGTTGTTGTTGGCCGGGCGTCGTTATTTGCAGAGTATTGTTGTTCCTTAAGTATGTGTGCGGGTGTTAATGCACATGGTAAATCGTTGATCGTTCGTTGGTTTAGTTGCTGCATTTCTGCTTTGTTTCACTTGCCGTTATGTTTGCAAACGGCATTAATTGGCTTATCTCATCACATGTATGTATGTGTGGATATGTGTGTAACATAATTCTTGCCCATTTGGTTTTGTGTTTACACGTCAGGTTTACACGTAGTTGCGCATTATGGGTCAAGAATTTTAGTTTTAATCACTTTAATGTTTTAATGTTTTAGGAACAACGCACTCACTGATACACATTTTTATGTGTATTTAATAGCTCGTCATGTTTATTTAAAGTTATGTTTGACGGTACGTACAAAAGTTAAAAGGGACAATTCACAGTTTATTACGCACATATACATGGGCATAGGCATGTATATGTGTGGTCACATTTAGACACATTAAAAACAAAAAACACTTGACAAAACGAATCAAGTGTGCTTAATGCACAAATGTTTACAGAATTGATCCGATTTTAATAGCATTTTTGGTCGTTATATTAGTTAATTTCAAAGAATTAACTATTAATGGCTACAGCACACGCGCACGTCTTCGACTTGCATTTGGATGTTGGTTGAATCACTCGAATTGTTAGTTGCACTCAGTTTGAATTGACTCTCACTCAATTGTCTGGTTTCACTCAATTGTCGGTTTTCACTCAACTGCCACGTTTTGAGTGAATTGATTCTCTTGGTTGAATATTTGTGTGTGTGTGTGTTGGAGAGTTGGAGAGTTTTGGAGAGTTGCGGCTCTTTTGGAGAGTTACGAAGTTGCGAGAGAGCGGCGAGAGAGCGGAGAGAGCGGATTTTGTGTATGTGTGAAAAAATATGGCGACCCACCACCGATCAAAGTCCACAATTTTTTCACTTTACGTAATTTGCAAGAAAAAATGAATTTTATTTTTCGATTTTCACCATTTATTCACTGTTTTTCATCGGATTTTCACAATTTTCACATCGGCCTTAATGTCTTTTTCGCCGCCTGGGTGGTGCCTGGTGCGCTGTCGCAGTGTAGGGCCGTGGGACTGTGTAATCGCACACCTAACAGCAAATGTATATGTAAAATCGAATTAATGGCACCAACTCGATTTTCCGCGGAAAAACCAGAATTTTCCGGGAAAATTTTTTATCCACACTCGCACCGAGCACAGCCACACTCTGCTATGCGTTCGAAACCAATTAAAACCAATTGTTTTCGCACTTTTTCACACTTTTCACGGAGCCACGCAAAACACGTCCGCACTCTACGAACGACCACGATCAACTTTTTGAATCGTCGAGAGTCCTGTGTTTTGGGGACAGCGAAAAGGATTTAGTTACATTTTTAGGAGGCCAAACAGAGTAGTGGTGTGTGCATGTTGCTCGTGTGTTACAATGATCTTATTTTGTAAGAGTCGGATGGGAATGCATGACAACATTTTTAGAAAAAACATTTAAAAAACATAAAAAGCCTAACTACACTATGTGTTCCTATCTTCCGTGGGCCGACATCCCTGCCGACCCATGTTGCGAGGTACTCGCACATGAGGACTGCTATAGGTATTTAAATATCTGGGTTGGATCAGGCGGAACAGGTAGTAACGTACGAGCTATGCCACGTAGTAATAGAGTTACGGGATTAAAACAATAAGACATGACATATATGTTATTCGTACTGCCTCACCAGCTTATTGCTTGAACCAACTGTCCAAAGAGCTCATCCGCGGCGATGGACAAGTTGGCCCTCACAATATCTGTACGATTAATTGCGTGTTCTACAGGGACACTAGATATAATTATTATACATGTGAGATAAGTTGATATCATTGATAATAATTTAAATTGCAAATACATGGGCGGTGGTGAGTCGCCACATGGTATTCAAAAACGCAGAATCAAATTATTGATTCACGATCAAATGTGTACTAGTTTTTCCTATCAAAAAAGACTGAGCTGCCTAATTGTAAGAATATCTAAGTACTTAAATTACTAGTTGCTGGAACTGGTGAATGCCGCTGCCTTGTCTCTGCTGCTGCATGATGCTGCTGCTGCTGATGGTGCCGACTTAATTGCTTTGCCCTCTGCTGTCTATGGCCAAGACAGTTTTGGGCAAACGTGAATATCCCTCGCCGCCGTCGTCTGGTCTTGTTGACATTGTAGTTGCAGGCGTGGGGTATCATAGTCTCCCGGAGATGATCGTGAGCTGTGCCACGTCCAGCGTGCACAGCGTTTGTACTATCCAGGTGAAGAAACACCAGGATAGATTTGATTTGCTGCACTGGAGCCACGGGTTGGGTCCAGCGCCGGTAAAGTTGGGTTTTATGTTGTCCAACGCATTGCCAGTGCGTTGGACTTGTAGTTGCAGGTGATTTGGTGAGAAGCCAGACACGTTGCCAGTGTGTCTGTGTTTAATTACAGGAAAATGATGACGGGCCACGTTGCCAATGTGTCCGTATCGTGATTCCAGGTGTCGTCCAGGTTGAGAGACCGGGACAGTATTTGCTGGGCTGGGGCCATCATATTAGGTCCAGCGCCGGGTAAAGTTAGGTTTTATGTTGTCCAACGCATTGCCAGGGCGTTGGACTTGTAGTTGCGGGTGATTTGAAGAGAAGCCAGACACGTTGCCAATGTGTCAGTCCTGGAGTTGCTGGTACTATAAATGTCAATCACATTGCCAATGCGATCTTCATTATGTGCCATGTAATTCGCATACGTTTAATTCGCATACGTTGTATCAGCTGATTCCTGCAGACTAGTTTAATTTGCCTGCAAAGAAATCAAAACTGTTAATGGGGTACAAAACTATAATTTTTAATACGTGTTGTTTAGATCCAGGTGCCGTTTCAGAAAAGAGCCAGGAAGGATTTGCTGCACTGAAGCCACGAATTGGGTCCAGCGCCGGTAAAGTTGGGTTCTATGTCGTCCAACGCATTGCCAGTGCGTTGGACTTGTAGTTGCAGGTGATTTGATGAGAAGCCAGACACGTTGCCAGTGTGTCTGTGTTTAATTGCAGGAAAATGATGACGGGCCACGTTGCCAATGTGTCCGTATCGTGATTCCAGGTGTCGTCCAGGTTGAGAGACCGGGACAGTATTTGGCGGGCTGGGGCCATCATGTTGGGTCCAGCGCCGGGTGAAGCTGGGATTTTTATGTTGTCAAACGCATTGCCAGTGCGTTGGATTATGTAGTTGCAGGTGATTTGGTGAGAACCAGACACGTTGCCAGTGTGTCTGTGTTTAATTGCAGGAATATGATACCGGGCCACGTTGCCAATGTGTCCGTATCGTGATTCCAGGTGTCGTCCAGGTTGAGAAGCCGGGACAGTATTTGCTGGGCTGGGGCCATCATGTTGGGTCCAGCGCCGGGTAGAGTTGAGTTTTTTGTGGTGTCAAACGCATTGCCAGTGCGTTGGACTTGTAGTTGCAGGTGATTTGATGAGAAGCACGGACACGTTGCCAGAGTGTCCGTCCTGGAGTTGCTGGTACTATAAATGTCAATCACATTGCCAGTGCGATCGTCATTATATGCCATGTGATTCGCATACGTTTAATTCGCATACGTTGTTATCAGCTGATTCCTGCAGACTAGTTTAATTTGCCTGCAAAGAAATCAAAAGCTGTTAGTGGGGTACAAAATAATGTATTTTATACGTGTTGTTTATATCCAGGTATCATCTCGGTTGAAGAGCCAGGAAAGATTTGCTGCACTGAAGCCACGTGTTGGGTCCAGCGCCGGAAAAAGTTGGGTTTTATGTTGTCCAACGCATTGCCAGTGCGATGGACTTGTAGTTGCAGGTGATTTGGTGAGAAGCCAGACACGTTGCCAGTGTGTCTGTGTTTAATAGCAGGAATATGATACCGGGCCACGTTGCCAGTGTGTCCGTATCATAATTCCAAGTGTCGTCCAGGTTGAGAAGAACCGGGACATACTTGCTGGGCTGGGGCCATCATATTGGGTCCAGCGCTGGGAAGTTGGGATTTTTGTAATGTCAAACGCGTTGCCAGTGCGTTGGACTTGTAGTTACAGGTGATGTTTGAGAAGCCGGACACGTTTCCAGTGTGTTCGTCCTGGAATTGCTGGTACTATGAATGACGAAACGCATTGCCAGTGCGATCGTCATTGTATGCCATGTATATTTGAATACGTTGTTATCAGCTGATTTCTGCAGACTAGTTTAATTTGCCTGCAAAGAAATCAAAAACTGTTAGTGGGGTACAAAATATGTGATTTTATACGTGTTGTTAGATCCAGGTGTCATCTCGGTTGAAGAGCCAGGAATGATTTGCGCACTGAAGCCACGTGTTGGGTCCAGCGCCGGTAAAGTTGGGTTTATGATGCCAAACAAGTCGCCGTGTTTGACTAAGTGGCAGAAATTACAAATGTTAACAAACGTAATTTTCAATGAGTATTCCCATTCGGAGTCATCCTTCTGGGATTTATTTGCTGCGTCGATGAGAATTTTAAGCTGCTGCTGTTCTTCCAGTATCGTCGCTGTTGTAATTGCAGGTGTATGATTGTCGAATCACTTTGCCAAGGTGTTCGACGTTGAATTGCAGGTTAGAGGTTGACAGACATGTAAAAGTGTGTCTGTGTTAAATTGCAGGACTATGACAACGGGCACGTTGCCAGTGTGTCCGTATCATGTATCCGGGTGTTGTCCAGGTTGAGAAATCGGGACATTAATTGCTGGGCTGAAACCAATGTAGTGGATACAGCGCTTTTTGTGAAAATGATTTATTTGCCAAAAACGCGTTGCCATATTTTTGTCACATGTGTGAGGACGCAGCTTTATATTATGCTGTTGCTGCTGTTTTTAAACGCACTGTTAATGTGATCAGCTTAATTGCCATTAAAGTTATAATTTTGGTCATTGGAGATGATTCAAAACGTCGTCGTCTTACGATAGATGCCCGCCCGCCTAAGCTCAGGCCAGAACATCTTATTATAGCGAAAGCAAAGTATTCTTTGCATTATTGAATGCTTATTGGCAGGTTTGATGTATATATATTATTATTATGCGGAACATATATTAAAGCAAATCTACGTAGTGAAGTTTATGTGCGGATATGTGTAGATATGTTTAGATATGTTAACTTAGTAGCTGTTGTTGAAAACATTGTTGGCTAGCTGGATTCATTGTTCTAGTTATGATGAATGCGTTGCCGCTTATGGCTTATTGGAGTGCCACCATCGGTGTCCACGGAGATGTCATTTGGATTTGGGCTTGTCATCTGAACAATGGCTTCAACATGCTGTTGACGTTGGGATCCATTAACGGATTGGCTGTTTGTAATTAGAACTTGTATCAGGTCCATTGCTGCATCTAGTTTTTCCGTAAGGATTTTAATGCTCTCAGCATTTTGCGTAGCCATATCGGAATTAATGGATTTTTGTTGATGCTGGTTTAGATGCTGTTGTAGCTTTTGCTCATCTTGTAGCCTTGCCTGAAACGTATGTAAGTGGCGGCTTGCGGGTCCAGCGTGAGGTTTGGCCTTCATCTTATCTGGTTTGCCACGTTTGGGGACTTGGCTGTAATTAGTTTCTGTTGACTTACGGTTTTTATTGTTGTACTTGCTGGTACTGGTGTTGTTGTTGCCCTTCTTGTTGCTTGGCGTGCGTAATGGCCCGTATTTTAGATGGTGATTTGGAGTAGCAACCTGTTGCTTGAGCTGGTATTCAGGATGCTGCTGTAGTTGCTTTGTGTGTTGCTGTTGCTGTAGCCGTTGCCTAGGCTGCTGCTTGGGCGTAAATTGCTGCTTCTGATTTTGCGTATCATTCCGCTGCTGTTGTTGTTGCCTTGTCATCTGTTGTTGCTGTTGATGTCTTGGCATTATTCGCTGCTTTCGCTGTTGATGTTGTAGTTGCTGTTGTTGCTGTAACGCGAATGTAGCTGATAATGCTGATGAGCGTGCATTGCGTACAGTTTGTGCAAGCTTTACACGTGCCTTATTGATGGACATCCTTGATCTGGCCTGTTTGTAGGCCCGACATCCTTTATGGCTAGCAACATGTGGCCCCAAACAATTGGCACATTTGCATGGTGCGTCAATTGGTTTTGGACATGCGTTGCTCATATGATTTCCAGCACATTTGAGGCACACATAATTGCGTCGACAGTAGTTGCGGGAGTGGCCGAATGCCTGGCAACGGAAACATTGTACCGGATCAATGGACCGGTGGCGCTTCTCAATCGTTATGCATTGGTTACCCAGTACCTCCAATTTGAGTATCTTCTCGTTCGTTCCATCCTTGGTTGGCGCTAGCTCTACGTCAAACAAATTAATAGGTTCGCCTGTGAATCGATTTTGCTTGACTCGGATGTAACGTGGTGTGAAGCCCAATTTGGTTAATTGCTCAAAGATCCAGGTACGTGGTGTTGTGCTATCTAGATTGCGTATAATCACACGAAAGCCACGATCAGCACGCACTTGATGTGTGTGCATTGGAAAATTATTCGAGTTGAGCTCCTCTGAGATAATTTTATATGTATCCATGTCATTACACTGGAGACGCAAAGTGCCATTTTGCGTGGTCTTTGTGGTGTAATTTGGATTTAATGACTTGTTTCCATCGCTGTTGTTTTGGATATTATCCTTATTTGCCAGCAATTGATTCAAATGATCCAACATTGGCTGACTTTCACCAATATTTGGTATGAAAAGCGTTGGTATTTTAACACTCTTTACCACATGCCGTTCACACTCCTTATTTATATGTTTTTGGTTCTGTTCACTGATCCTCTTTTCATTGGCAAAGAATTCAAGTAGTGAACCTTTTTCCGGATAATTGCTTTTGAGGATCGTAACATTACCTATTGTGGTGTGCTTGACACTGGGATGGAAGCTGATGTTCGTGCTTGTGGTGATCTTCGTGTTTGCCGTAGCCTTGGTGTTGATGTTGCTGCCGTTACTGTCTGATTTGGATTTGGGAGCATTGATGTTAGTTTTACTCTTACCATTGACGTTGGCTGCATTAGTTGCTGCATCTTTGGGTGCTGTTGGTGGTGCTTCTGGCGTTTTATTTGCCATAGCCTTGATGTTGTTGTTGTTGTTGTTGTTGCTGCCGTTGCTGTCAGGTTTGGATTTGGGAGCATTGATGTTTGTATTACTCTTACCATTGACATTGGCTGCAGTAGTAGCTGCATCTATGGGTGCTGTTGGTGGTTCTTCTGGTGTTTCTTGCACCGTAATCTCGCTCAGGCTGGTTTGCTCCACATCCATTGCATTGAGTTCTTCGTACCGTTTTATGGAGTTATTTATCACCTCAATGGATGAATGTGATGAAGCTAGGTGTGATATGTCTTTGGTGATTTCGTCGATATTTTCACGAATTGGAAGCCCTTCAAAGTTATAATCGAATTCACGTGGAAATACCTTCCTAACGTTCACCAAGCCCAGAAGAATATTTTCCCTGACCGTTAAAGAGTCCATTGTACGTGGGTGTGTAGTTTGTTGACGTTTGGGCTCGACGTGTAATAGGTGTTTGAGCTTTCGCTTGATTGTGCTCAAGCGATCAGTTTGCACCGGACTCATATCACTTGATAGGGATGCTTCTGATGGCGATGCGATTGCTTTTGCCGTAGTTGTTGCCTTTGACGTTGGCGTAGTTGCTTTAGCTGGTGTAGGCGTTGACGCTCTTACCATTGGTGTTGTATCTGTTGTTGCTGCTGATGCTGCAAAACTTAGTGGCTGGATGTGTAATTGATTCGGCGATAAGATGTCAGAACTAGCTATTGTTTTGTCAGAGCCATAACCAGAATTGGCTTCGTCATTATCCTCTTCTGTTGACTCCTCAGATGCATGCAAGCTGATTGGATGATATCCCGCAACTGGTGATGTACGGTTACCAGTGGTTGGATTACTGGGTGCTGCTGCAGATGAGGCCGGAGATGGTGTAAACTTAATTATTTCCACATATGAATCATTTGAGGAAGTTGAATAACTGTTGGTGTGGATTTTGCCTTTGCTGTTGCTGTTGTTGTCTTCGTTTCTATCGCTTTTGTTGTTGTTGTTGGCAATAGTTTTGGCGGCAGAATTTTTGGCGCCAGCATTGACATTATTGGCGGCAAATTTATTCACTGTCACACAAAGCGCGCCATTTTCTGGCCGATTTGGCGGGAACTCTGTGGTTGTAGTTGCTGGTGATGTTGATGACACCGGTGGTGAGATTAAGTAAGGCAGGAGTGTTTTTCTAGAAGTTTTCTTCGTTTCGTTGGTATATGGCCACGATTGTACCTCCTTATTTGCCTGTAATGGCTGCGGCTGCTTATGCTGCTGCTTTTGTTGCTCTTGTTGTTGTTGGCGTAGTTGATTTGGCGGCATTTTTGGCGCCAGTTTTTCTACTTTTGGCGCAATTTGGCCAGGCGTCATTATTTGCAGAGTTGTTGTTGTTGTTGTTGCTGCTGCTGGTGTTGGTGCAGCCGTTAAGTTGTCGTTGGTCTTAGTTTGCGGCATTTCAGCTTCTTTAATTAAATGCATATTTGCATTGGTTTTTGATTTGCTTTGCACTTTTTTGTGCAAGTTGTTTTTCTTATTCTTGCCCATTTTTAATTGCAGCGTTTGTAGTTATATTAATTGACAGTGGAAATAGTCAATTTGTCAAAATTAAGTATTTTGTTAATGTATATAACACTTGGGTCAAGAATGTATGCAATTGTTCAACTCACTCACTTTACGCAATTATTGCGCTTATTTGCGTATAGTATAATAGTTTTATCGTTAATTTAATAACAAATTTATTGACGGTACGTTAAAACGTTTATAAGGGACAATTCACAGTTGGCACACAATAAGCATGTATATGCGTATATATGTGTGCGCACATTTAACACATTAAAACAAAAAACACTTGACTGTACGATTCAAGTGTGCATAATGCACAAATGTTTATAGAATTGATCCAATTTTAGTTGCGGTCTCGGCGTTGTAGTTAATTAATATACTTATTTGCGTTTACTTTGTGAATTAATTAACTATTAATGGCTACAGCACACGCGCACGTCTTCGACTTGCATTTGGATGTTGGTTGAATCACTCGAATTGTTAGTTGCACTCAGTTTAATTGACTCTCACTCAATTGTCTGGTTTCACTCAATTGTCGGTTTTCACTCAACTGCCACGTTTTGAGTGAATTGATTCTCTTGGTTGAATATTTGTGTGTGTGTGTGTTGGAGAGTTGGGTTTTGGAGAGTTGCGGCTCTTTTGGAGAGTTACGAAGTTGCGAGAGAGCGGCGAGAGAGCGGAGAGAGCGGATTTTGTGTATGTGTGAAAAAATATGGCGACCCACCACCGATCAAAGTCCACAATTTTTTCACTTTACGTAATTTGCAAGAAAAAATGAATTTTATTTTTCGATTTTCACCATTTATTCACTGTTTTTCATCGGATTTTCACAATTTTCACATCGGCCTTAATGTCTTTTTCGCCGCCTGGGTGGTGCCTGGTGCGCTGTCGCAGTGTAGGGCCGTGGGACTGTGTAATCGCACACCTAACAGTTTTTATATATGTAAAATCGAATTAATGGCACCAACTCGATTTTCCCATGAAAAATGCAAATTTTCCGGGAAAATTTTTTATCCACACTCGCACCGAGCACAGCCACACTCTGCTATGCGTTCGAAACCAATTAAAACCAATTGTTTTCGCACTTTTTCACACTTTTCCACGGAGCCACGCAAAACACGTCCGCACTCTACGAACGACCACGATCAACTTTTTGAATCGTCGAGAGTCCTGTGTTTTGGGGACAGCGAAAAGGATTTAGTTACATTTTTAGGAGGCCAAACAGAGTAGTGGTGTGTGCATGTTGCTCGTGTGTTACAATGATCTTATTTTGTAAGAGTCGGATGGGAATACATGTAAACATTTTTTAGAATAAAACATTTAAAAACATCAAAAGCCTAACTACACTATGTGTTCCTATCTTCCGTGGGCCGACATCCCTGCCGACCCATGTTGCGAGGTACTCGCACATGAGGACTGCTATAGGTATTTAAATATCTGGGTTGGATCAGGCGGAACAGGTAGTAACGTACGAGCTATGCCACGTAATAATAGAGTTACGGGATTAAAACAATAAGACATGACATATATGTTATTCGTACTGCCTCACCAGCTTATTGCTTGAACCAACTGTCCAAAGAGCTCATCCGCGGCGATGGACAAGTTGGCCCTCACAATATCTGTACGATTAATTGCGTGTTCTACAGGGACACTAGATATAATTATTATACATGTGAGATAAGTTGTTATCATTGATAATAATTTAAATTGCAAATACATGGGCGGTGGTGAAGCGCCACTGGTATTCAAAATGCAGAATCAAAATGTAGATTCACGATCAAATGTGTACTAGTTTCTCCTACTCAAAGAACTAAACTGTCTTATGGAAAGGGACTAAGTACTTAAATTGCTAGTTGCTGGAACTGAAGAATGCCGCTGCCTTGTCTCTGCTGCTGCATGGTGCTGCTGCTGCTGATGGTGCCGACTTAATTGCTTTGCCCTCTGCTGTCTATGGCCAAGACAGTTTTGGGCAAACGTGAATATCCCTCGCCGCCGTCGTCTGGTCTTGTTGACGTCATCGATGCGGTCGTGAGTGTAGATTTGCAGGAGTACAACATGTGTTACACTCCCCGGAGATGATCGTGTGCTGTGCTACGTCCAGCGTGCACAGCGTTTGTACTATCCAGGTGAAGAATCACCAGGATAGATTTGATTTGCTGCACTGGAGCCACGGGTTGGGTCCAGCGCCGGTAAATTTGGGTTTAATGTTGTCCAACGTATTGCCAGTGCGTTGGACTTGTAGTTGCAGGTGATTTGGTGAGAAGCCAGACACGTTGCCAGTGTGTCTGTGTTTTATTGCAGGACTATGATAACGGGCCACGTTGCCAATGTGTCCGTATCGTAATTCCAAGTGTTGTCCAGGTTGAGAAACCGGGACAGTATTTGCTGGGCTGGGTCCATAATGTTGGGTCCAGCGCCGGGTAGAGTTGAGTTTTTTGTGGTGTCAAACGCATTGCCAGTGCGTTGGACTTGTAGTTGCAGGTGATTTGATGAGAAGCACGGACACGTTGCCAGTGTGTCTGTGTTTTATTGCAGGACTATGATAACGGGCCACGTTGCCAATGTGTCCGTATCGTAATTCCAAGTGTTGTCCAGGTTGAGAAACCGGGACAGTATTTGCTGGGCTGGGTCCATAATGTTGGGTCCAGCGCCGGGTAGAGTTGAGTTTTTTGTGGTGTCAAACGCATTGCCAGTGCGTTGGACTTGTAGTTGCAGGTGATTTGATGAGAAGCACGGACACGTTGCCAGAGTGTCCGTCCTGGAGTTGCTGGTACTATAAATGTCAATCACATTGCCAGTGCGATCGTCATTATATGCCATGTAATTTCGCATACGTTGAATTCGCATACGTTGTTATCAGCTGATTTCTGCAGACTAGTTTAATTTGCCTGCAAAGAAATCAAAAACTGTTAGTGGTGTACAAAATATGTATTTTATACGTGTTGTTTATATCCAGGTGTCATCTCGGTTGAAGAGCCAGGGAAGATTTGCTGCACTGAAGCCACGTGTTGGGTCCAGCACCGGAAAAAGTTGTGTTTTATGTTGTCCAACGCATTGCCAGTGCGTTGGACTTGTAGTTGCAGGTGATTTGGTGAGAACCAGACACGTTGCCAGTGTGTCTGTGTTTAATTGCAGGAAAATGATAACGGGCCACGTTGCCAATGTGTCCGTATCGTGATTCCAGGTGTCGTCCAGGTTGAGAGACCGGGACAGTATTTGTTGGGCTGGGGCCATCATGTTGGGTCCAGCGCCGGAAAAAGTTGGGTTTTTTGTTGTCCAACGCATTGCCAGTGCGTTGGACTTGTAGTTGCAGGTGATTTGATGAGAAGCCAGACACGTTGCCAGTGTGTCTGTGTTTAATTGCAGGATTATGATAACGGGCCACGTTGCCAATGTGTCCGTATCGTAATTCCAAGTGTCGTCCAGGTTGAGAAGCCGGGACAATATTTGCTGGGCTGGGGCCATAATATTAGGTCCAGCGCCGGGTAAAGTTAGGTTTTTTGTGGTGTCAAACGCGTTGCCAGTGCGTTGGACTTGTAGTTGCAGGTGATTTGATGAGAAGCACGGTCACGTTGCCGGTGTGTCCGTCCTGGAGTTGCTGGTACTATAAATGTCAATCACATTGCCAGTGCGATCGGCATTATATGCCATGTAATTCGCATACGTTTAATTCGCATACGTTGTTATCAGCTGATTCCTGCAGACTAGTTTAATTTGCCTGCAAAGAAATCAAAAACTGTTAGTGGTGTACAAAATATGTATTTTATACGTGTTTTTTTTATATCCAGGTGTCATCTCAGTTGAAGAGCCAGGAAAGATTTGCTGCACTGAAGCCACTTGTTGGGTCCAGCGCCGGAAAAAGTTGTGTTTTATGTTGTCCAACGCATTGCCAGTGCGTTGGACTTGTAGTTGCAGGTGATTTGGTGAGAACCAGACACGTTGCCAGTGTGTCTGTGTTTAATTGCAGGAAAATGATAACGGGCCACTTTGCCAATGTGTCCGTATCGTGATTCCAGGTGTCGTCCAGGTTGAGAGACCGGGACAGTATTTGTTGGGCTGGGGCCATCATGTTGGGTCCAGCGCCGGAAAAAGTTGGGTTTTATGTTGTCCAACGCATTGCCAGTGCGTTGGATTATGTAGTTGCAGGTGATTTGATGAGAACCAGACACGTTGCCAGTGTGTCTGTGTTTAATTGCAGGATCATGATAACGGGCCACGTTGCCAATGTGTCCGTATCATAATTCCAAGTGTCGTCCAGGTTGAGAAGCCGGGACAATATTTGCTGGGCTGGGGCCATAATATTAGGTCCAGCGCCGGGTAAAGTTAGGTTTTTTGTGGTGTCAAACGCTTTGCCAGTGCGTTGGACTTGTAGTTGCAGGTGATTTTTGAGAAGCACGGGCACGTTGCCAGTGTGTCCGTCCTGGAATTGCTGGTACTATAATGACGAAGCGCATTGCCAGTGCGATCGTCATTGTATGCCATGTAATTTCGCATACGTTGAGTTCGCATACGTTGTTATCAGCTGATTTCTGCAGACTAGTTTAATTTGCCTGCAAGGAAATCAAAGACTGTTAGTGGAGTACAAAATATGTAATTTTATACGTGTTATTTAAATCCAGGTGTCATCTCGGTTAAGGGCTAGGAAAGATTTGCTGCGCTGGAGCCACGTGTTGGGTCCAGCGCCGGTAGAGTTGGGTTTTTTTTTTTATGTTGCCAAACAGTTTGTGCTCGGCTAAATTGCAGAAAATTACAATGCATAACAAACGTAATTTTCAATAAGTTTTCCCATTTGGAGTCTTCCTTCTGGGAGTTATTTGCTGCGTCGCAGAAATGATTATTTGCTGCTGCTCCTAATCCATTCGTCGTCGCTGTTTGTAGTTTCAGGTATATGTATGTTGAACACTTTGCCAAGGTGTTCAGCTTTGAATGACAGGTATGAAGTTGACAGACACGTTGCCAGTGTGTCTGTGTTTAATTGCAGGAAAAAGATGACTGGCCACATTGCCAATGTGTCCGTATCGTGATTCCAGGTGTCGTCCAGGTTGAGAGACCGGGACAGTATTTGTTGGGCTGGGGCCATCATGTTGGGTCCAGCGCCGGAAAAGTTGGGTTTTATGTTGTCAAACGCATTGCCAGTGCGTTGGACTTGTAGTTGCAGGTGATTTGATGGAAAGCACGGACACGTTGCCAGGGTGTCCGTCCTGGAATTGCTGGTACTATAATGACGAAACGCATTGCCAGTGCGATCGTCATTGTATGCCATGTAATAATGAATACATTGTTTTCAGCTGATTTTTGCAGACTAGTTTAATTTGCCTGCAAAGAGATCAAAACTGTTAATGGGGTACAAAACTATAAGTTTTAATACGTATTGTTTAGATCCAGGTGTCGTCTCAGAGAAAGAGCCAGGAAGGATTTTGCTGCGCTGAAGCCACGTATTGGGTCCAGCGCCGGTAGAGTTGATGTTAACATGCCAAACGCCTGACAAGGTGTTTGGCTTAGTAGCAGAAAGTTGCTGATTTTTATCATTTTGTGACTTTATGGGGGTCACTATATGACAAATGCAAGTTTCATTGAGTTTTCCATACGAAGTCATCCTTCTGGGAATTAGTTGCTGCGTCGAAGTAGTTGAAGTATTCATCCATCATCATCGCTTTTGTAGTTGCAAATTTGTGCACTTCGAATCACTTTGCCAGGGTGTTCGATTATGTAGTAGCCGGTTTGTAAGGTTGGTAGGCACGTTGCCAGTGTGTCTAGCTTCCAAACCGCTGGTGCAAATTTCTTGACAAGCGCGTTGCCAGTGCGCTCGTCTTATTGGCCAAGTTACACATGTGTATTTAGATTATTATTTTGCAGACAGATGTATTGTTGCCTGCAATTAATCAAAATTGTTAATAAAAATACATGTTTTTGTGTAACTTTACGATCATTTCATCCAGGAGTCATCATTCAGTTGAGTTGATTATGCCCAGGATTTAGATTGCTGCAGTCTGAGACCATTTATTGGGTCCAGCGCTGGTTAGTTTTTAGTTTTGAAGATACCAACACATTGCCAGTGTGTTTGGTATTTATTCGCCGAAGGAATTACCAATATCAATGTAATTTTTCTGGGTGATTTCCAGGTGTGCGTCGCCAGTAATTAATGTTCAGTTAATGAATTTCATAACTTGAATTTGCTGCTTTTCGTTGCTGTGTGTTGGTCCACTTATACACCGTGACCAACTGTTGCTGTTTTTATACATGTCTGAGCTCATGTGTAATGTGTTGATTTGATTTACACTGCATATGTAAATTCTTTTGTTACTTGAAGGCCAGAAATGTTATCTGCTGGCTGCAGTTATTTATGCTGGTATTATGTAGCTGTCATAATACGCGATTGATCTTGCGTATGATGTAAGTATAATACGTCAAATTATTATTATTCGTCAATCGAGACGGTAATTGCTAACTATTGATGCCCGCCCGCCGTGGGCTCAGGTCGGACAACTAATAATATTCGAATGCAAAATTATTTTGCAAGTGTACACATAAATCCAATTTGGATATTAATGTTTATTTGCAGCGACATTAATGAAAAGACGTTTTTATTCAAGTTGGATATTTCCATTATTCACATATTCACATTGGCTGAATAAATTTGTATGTTGTTGTAATCACAGCTGGCCAGGCATTGATTTTAATTGCTTTTTAAGAATATTCCTGTACGACGTAGTTAAATGGCAGAATCTTTGGTATCAAACCTTCAACTATAGTTGTTGTTGGCCAGGCGTCGTTATTTGCAGAGTATTGTTGTTCCTTAAGTATGTGTGCGGGTGTTAATGCACATGGTAAATCGTTGATCGTTCGTTGGTTTAGTTGCTGCATTTCTGCTTTGTTTAACTTGCCGTTATGTTTGCAAACGGCATTAATTGGCCTATCTCATCACATGTATGTATGTGTGGATATGTGTGTAACATAATTCTTGCCTCTTTGGTTATGTGTTTTCACGTCAGGTTTACACGTAGTTGCGCATAATGGGTCAAGAATTTTAGTTTTAATCACTTTAATGTTTTAATGTTTTTAGGAACAACTCACTCACTGATACACATTTTTATGTGTATTTAATAGCTCGTCATGTTTATTTAAAGTTACATTTGACGGTACGTAGAAAAGTTAAAAGGGACAATTCACAGTTTATTACGCACATATACATGGGCATAGGCATGTATATGTGTGGTCACATTTAGACACATTAAAAACAAAAAACACTTGACAAAACGATTCAAGTGTGCTTAATGCACAAATGTTTACAGAATTGATCCAATTTTAATAGCATTTTTGGTCGTTATATTAGTTAATTTCAAAGAATTAACTATTAATGGCTACAGCACGCGCGCACGTCTTCGACTTGCATTTGGATGTTGGTTGAATCACTCGAATTGTTAGTTGCACTCAGTTTGAATTGACTCTCACTCAATTGTCTGGTTTCACTCAATTGTCGGTTTTCACTCAACTGCCACGTTTTGAGTGAATTGATTCTCTTGGTTGAATATTTGTGTGTGTGTGTGTTGGAGAGTTTTTGGAGAGTTTTTGGAGAGTTGCGGCTCTTTTGGAGAGTTACGAAGTTGCGAGAGAGCGGAGAGAGCGGATTTTGTGTATGTGTGAAAAAATATGGCGACCCACCACCGATCAAAGTCCACAATTTTTTCACTTTACGTAATTTGCAAGAAAAAATGAATTTTATTTTTCGATTTTCACCATTTATTCACTGTTTTTCATCGGATTTTCACAATTTTCACATCGGCCTTAATGTCTTTTTCGCCGCCTGGGTGGTGCCTGGTGCGCTGTCGCAGTGTTGGCCGTGGGACTGTGGAATCGCCACCGACAGTAAATGTATATGTAAAATCGAAGTAATGGCACCAACTCGATTTTCCGCGGAAAAATCAGAATTTTCCGGGAAAATTTTTTATCCACACTCGCACCGAGCACAGCCACACTCTGCTATGCGTTCGAAACCAATTAAAACCAATTGTTTTCGCACTTTTTCACACTTTTCACGGAGCCACGCAAAACACGTCCGCACTCTACGAACGACCACGATCAACTTTTTGAATCGTCGAGAGTCCTGTGTTTTGGGGACAGCGAAAAGGATTTAGTTACATTTTTAGGAGGCCAAACAGAGTAGTGGTGTGTGCATGTTGCTCGTGTGTTACAATGATCTTGTTTTGTAAGAGTCGGATGGGAATACGTGAAACATTTTTAGAAAAAAACATTTAAAAAACATAAAAGCCTAACTACACTATGTGTTCCTATCTTCCGTGGGCCGACATCCCTGCCGACCCATGTTGCGAGGTACTCGCACATGAGGACTGCTATAGGTATTTAATATCTGGGTTGGATCAGGCGGGACAGGTAGTAACGTACGAGCTATGCCACGTAATAATAGAGTTACGGGATTAAAACAATAAGACATGACATATATGTTATTCGTACTGCCTCACCAGCTTATTGCTTGAACCAACTGTCCAAAGAGCTCATCCGCGGCGATGGACAAGTTGGCCCTCACAATATCTGTACGATTATTTGCGTGTTCTACAGGGACACTAGATATAATTATTATGCATGTGAGAGATGAGTTCTAACGTTGATAATAATTTAAATTGCAAATACATGGGCGGTGGTGAAGCGCCACAAGAATTCAAAATGCAGAATCAAAATATTGATTCACGATCAAATGTGTACTAGTTTCTCCTACTCAAAGAACTAAGCTGTCTTATGGAAAGGGACTAAGTACTTAAATTGCTAGTTGCTGGAACTGATGATTGCCGCTGCCTTGTCTCTGCTGCTGCTGCTGCATGATGGTGCCGACTTAATTTATATGCCCTCTGCTGTCTATGGCCAAGACAGTTTTGGGCAAACATGAATATCCCTCGCCGCCGTCGTCTGGTCTTGTTGACATTGTAGTTGCGGACGTGGGTGTATAGTTGCGGGAGGACAATATGTGTTGAACTCCCAGGAGATGATCGTGAGCTGTGCCACGTCCAGCGTGCACAGCGTTTGTACTATCCAGGTGAAGAATCACTAGGATAGATTTGATTTGCTGCACTGGAGCCACGGGTTGGGTCCAGCGCCAGTAAAGTTGGGTTTTATGTTGTCCAACGCATTGCCAGTGCGTTGGACTTGTAGTTGCAGGTGATTTGGTGAGAACCAGACACGTTGCCAGTGTGTCTGTGTTTAATTGCAGGAATATGATACCGGGCCACGTTGCCAATGTGTCCGTATCGTGATTCCAGGTGTCGTCCAGGTCAAGAGGCCGGGACAGTATTTGGTGGGCTGGGGCCATCATATTGGGTCCAGCGCCGAGTAAGTTGGGTTTTTGTGGTGTCAAACGCATTGCCAGTGCGTTGGACTTGTAGTTGCAGGTCATTTGATGAGAAGCAGGGGCACGTTGCCAGTGTGTCCGTCCTGGAATTGCTGGTACTATAAATGTCAATCACATTGCCAGTGCGATCGTCATTATATGCCATGTAATTCGCATACGTTAAATTCGCATACGTTGTTATCAGCTGATTCCTGCAGACTAGTTTAATTTGCCTGCAAAGAAATCAAAGGCTGTTAGTTGGGTACAAAATATGTAATTTTATACGTGTTGTTCAGATCCAGGTGTCATCTCGGTTGAATAGCCAGGAAGGATTTGCTGCACTGAAGCCACGTGTTGGGTCCAGCGCCGGTAGAGTTGGGTTTTTTGTTGCCAAACAGTTTGTGCTCGGCTAAATTGCAGAAAATTACAATGCATAACAAACGTAATTTTCAATAAGTTTTCCCATTCGGAGTCATCCTTCTGGGATTTATTTGCTGCGTCGATGAGAATTATAAGCTGTTGCTATATCCAGAATCGTCGCTGTTTGTAGTTGCAGGTGTATGTATGTTGAGCACTTTGCCAAGGTGTTCAACTTTGAATTGCAGGTATGAAGTTGACAGACACGTTGCCAGTGTGTCTGTGTTTAATTGCAGGAATATGATACCGGGCCACGTTGCCAATGTGTCCGTATCGTGATTCCAGGTGTCGTCCAGGTCGAGAGGCCGGGACAGTATTTGGTGGGCTGGGGCCATCATATTGGGTCCAGCGCCGAGTAAGTTGGGTTTTTGTAGTGTCAAACGCATTGCCAGTGCGTTGGACTTGTAGTTGCAGGTCATTTGATGAGAAGCAGGGGCACGTTGCCAGTGTGTCCGTCCTGGAATTGCTGGTACTATAAATGTCAATCACATTGCCAGTGCGATCGTCATTATATGCCATGTAATTCGCATACGTTGAATTCGCATACGTTGTTATCAGCTGATTCCTGCAGACTAGTTTAATTTGCCTGCAAAGAAATCAAAGGCTGTTAGTTGGGTACAAAATATGTAATTTTATACGTGTTGTTCAGATCCAGGTGTCATCTCGGTTGAATAGCCAGGAAGGATTTGCTGCACTGAAGCCACGTGTTGGGTCCAGCGCCGGTAGAGTTGGGTTTTTTGTTGCCAAACAGTTTGTGCTCGGCTAAATTGCAGAAAATTACAATGCATAACAAACGTAATTTTCAATAAGTTTTCCCATTCGGAGTCATCCTTCTGGGATTTATTTGCTGCGTCGATGAGAATTATAAGCTGTTGCTATATCCAGAATCGTCGCTGTTTGTAGTTGCAGGTGTATGTATGTTGAGCACTTTGCCAAGGTGTTCAACTTTGAATTGCAGGTATGAAGTTGACAGACACGTTGCCAGTGTGTCTGTGTTTAATAGCAGGATCATGATAACGGGCCACGTTGCCAATGTGTCCGTATCATAATTCCAAGTGGCGTCCAGGTTGAGAAGCCGGGACAATATTTGCTGGGCTGGGGCCATAATATTAGGTCCAGCGCCGGGTAAAGTTAGGTTTTTTTTTGTGGTGTCAAACGCTTTGCCAGTGCGTTGGACTTGTAGTTGCAGGTGATTTTTGAGAAGCACGGGCACGTTGCCAGTGTGTCCGTCCTGGAATTGCTGGTACTACAATGGCGAAGCGCATTGCCAGTGCGATCGTCATTGTATGCCATGTAATTTCGCATACGTTGAGTTCGCATACGTTGTTATCAGCTGATTTCTGCAGACTAGTTTAATTTGCCTGCAAGGAAATCAAAGACTGTTAGTGGAGTACAAAATATGTAATTTTATACGTGTTATTTAAATCCAGGTGTCATCTCGGTTAAGGGCCAGGAAAGATTTGCTGCGCTGGAGCCACGTGTTGGGTCCAGCGCCGGTAGAGTTGGGTTTTTATGTTGCCAAACAGTTTGTGCTCGGCTAAATTGCAGAAAATTACAATGCATAACAATCGTAATTTTCAATAAGTTTTCCCATTTGGAGTCTTCCTTCTGGGAGTTATTTGCTGCGTCGCAGAAATGATTATTTGCTGCTGCTCCTAATCCATTCGTCGTCGCTGTTTGTAGTTTCAGGTATATGTATGTTGAACACTTTGCCAAGGTGTTCAGCTTTGAATGACAGGTATGAAGTTGACAGACACGTTGCCAGTGTGTCTGTGTTTAATTGCAGGAAAAAGATGACGGGCCACATTACCAATGTGTCCGTATCGTGATTCCAGGTGTCGTCCAGGTTGAGAGACCGGGACAGTATTTGTTGGGCTGGGGCCATCATGTTGGGTCCAGCGCCGGTAAAGTTGGGTTTTATGTTGTCCAACGCATTGCCAGTGCGTTGGACTTGTAGTTGCAGGTGATTTGGTGAGAAGCCAGACACGTTGCCAGTGTGTCTGTGTTTAATTACAGGAACATGATACCGGGCCACGTTGCCAATGTGTCCGTATAGTGATTCCAGGGGTCGTCCAGGTCGAGAGGCCGGGACAGTATTTGGTGGGCTGGGGCCATCATATTGGGTCCAGCGCCGAGTAAGTTGGGTTTTTGTGGTGTCAAACGCATTGCCAGTGCGTTGGACTTGTAGTTGCAGGTGATTTGATGAGAAGCACGGACACGTTGCCAGAGTGTCCGTCCTGGAATTGCTGGTACTATAATGACGAAACGCATTGCCAGTGCGATCGTCATTGTATGCCATGTATACGTTGTTATCAGCTGATTTCTGCAGACTAGTTTAATTTGCCTGCAAAGAAATCAAAAACTGTTAGTGGTGTACAAAATATGTATTTTATACGTGTTGTTTATATCCAGGTGTCATCTCGGTTGAAGAGCCAGGAAAGATTTGCTGCACTGAAGCCACGTGTTGGGTCCAGCGCCGGAAAAAGTTGTGTTTTATGTTGTCCAACGCATTGCCAGTGCGTTGGACTTGTAGTTGCAGGTGATTTGGTAATAAGCCAGACACGTTGCCAGTGTGTCTGTGTTTAATTGCAGGAAAATGATGACGGGCCACGTTGCCAATGTGTCCGTATCGTGATTCCAGGTGTCGTCCAGGTTGAGAGACCGGGACAGTATTTGTTGGGCTGGGGCCATCATGTTGGGTCCAGCGCCGGAAAAAGTTGGGTTTTATGTTGTCCAACGCATTGCCAGTGCGTTGGATTATGTAGTTGCAGGTGATTTGATGAGAACCAGACACGTTGCCAGTGTGTCTGTGTTTAATTGCAGGATCATGATAACGGGCCACGTTGCCAATGTGTCCGTATCATAATTCCAAGTGTCGTCCAGGTTGAGAAGCCGGGACAATATTTGCTGGGCTGGGGCCATAATATTAGGTCCAGCGCCGGGTAAAGTTAGGTTTTTTGTGGTGTCAAACGCATTGCCAGTGCGTTGGATTATGTAGTTGCAGGTGATTTGATGAGAAGCCAGACACGTTGCCAGTGTGTCTGTGTTTAATTGCAGGATTATGATAACGGGCCACGTTGCCAGTGTGTCCGTATCATAATTCCAAGTGTCGTCCAGGTTGAAAAAACCGGGACAATATTTGCTGGGCTGGGGCCATCGTATTGGGTCCAGCGCCGAGTAAAGTTGGGGTTTTGTGGTGTCAAACGCATTGCCAGTGCGTTGGACTTGTAGTTGCAGGTGATTTTTGAGAAGCACGGACACGTTGCCAGTGTGTCCGTCCTGGAATTGCTGGTACTATGAATGACGAAACGCATTGCCAGTGCGATCGTCATTGTATGCCATGTAATTTTGAATACATTGTGATCAGCTGATTCCTGCAGACTAGTTTAATTTGCCTGCAAAGAAATCAAAAGCTGTTAGTGGGGTACAAAAATGCAATTTTATACGTGTTGGTTAGATCCAGGTGTCATCTCGGTTGAAGAGCCAAGAAATATTTGCTGCACTGAAGCCACGTGTTGGGTCCAGCGCCGGTAAGGTTGGGTTTATGTTGCCAAACAAACTGTGTTCGGCTTAATTGCAGAAAATTACAATGCATAACAAACGTAATTTTCAATAAGATTTCCCATTTGGAGTCATCCTTCTGGGAGTTATTTGCTGCGTCGCAGAAATGATTATTTGCTGCTGCTCCTAATCTATTCGTCGTCGCTGTTTGTAGTTACAGGTGTATGTATGTTGAACACTTTGCAAATGTGTTCAACGTTGAACGGCCGGTATAGAGTTGACAGACACATTTAGATTGTGTCTGTGTTTAGTTGCAGGAATAAGACATCGGGCCACGTTGCCAATGTGTCCATATTGTATTCCAGGTGTCGTCCAGGTTGAGAAACCGGGACAGTATTTGTTGGGCTGGGGCCATCATATTAGGTCCAGCGCCGGGTAGAGTTGGGATTTTTGTAATGTCAAACGCGTTGCCAGTGCGTTGGACTTGTAGTTGCAGGTGATTTTTGAGAAGTACGGACACGTTGCCAGTGTGTCCGTCCTGGAATTGCTGGTACTATGATGGCGAAACGCATTGCCAGTGCGATCGTCATTGTATGCCATGTAATAATGAATACATTGTTTTCAGCTGATTTTTGCAGACTAGTTTAATTTGCCTGCAAAGAAATCAAATACTGTTAATGGGGTACAAAATATGCAATTTTATACGTTTTGGTTAGATCCAGGTGTCGTCTCAGAGGAAGAGCCAGGAGGGATTTGCTACGCTGAAGCCATGTATTGGGTCCAGCGCTGGTAGAGTTGATGTTTGTGTGCCAAACGCGTCACACGACGTTTGGCTTAGTTGCAGAAAGTTGCATGATTTTTATCATTTTGTGACTTTATGAGGGTCGCAATATGACAAATGCAAGTTTCATTGAATTTTCCATACGAAGTAATTCTTCTGGGAATTAGTTGCTGCGTCGAGTTGGTGAAGAGACCAGAATTTGCTGCTATTCATCCATCATCGTCGCTTTTGTAGTTGCAGGTTTGTGCACTTCGGATCACTTTGCCAAGGTGTTCGATTACGTAGTAGCCGGTATGAAAGGTTTGTAGACACGTTGCCAGTGTGTCTAGCTTCCAAACCGCTGGTGCAGATTTAATGACAAACGCATTGCCAGTGCGCTCGTCTTATTGGCCAATTTACACATGTGTATTTAGATTATTATTTTGCAGACAGATGTATTGTTGCCTGCAATTAATCAAAAATTGTTAATAAAAATACATGTTTTTGTGTAACTTTACGATCATATCATCCAGGAATCATCATCCAGTAGAGTTAAATAAGCCCAGGATTTAGATTGCTGCCGTCTGAGACCATTTATTGGGTCCAGCGCTGGTTAGTTTTTAGTTTTGAAGATACCAACACATTGCCAGTGTGTTTGGTATTTATTCGCCGAAAGAATTACCAATATAAATGTAATTTTTCTGGGTGATTTCCAGGTGTGCGTCGCCAGGAATTAATGTTCAGTTAATGAATTTCATAACTTGAATTTGCTGCTTTTCGTTGCTGTGTGTTGGTCCACTTATACACCGTGACCAACTGTTGCTGTTTTTATACATGTCTGAGCTCATGTGTAATGTGTTGATTTGATTTACACTGCATATGTAAATTCTTTTGTTACTTGAAGGCCAGAAATGTTATCTGCTGGCTGCAGTTATTTATGCTGGTATTATGTAGCTGTCATAATACGCAATTGATCTTGCGTATGATGTAAGTATAATACGTCAAATTATTATTCGTCAGACGAGACGGTAATTGCTAACTATTAATGCCCGCCCGCCATGGGCTCAGGTCGGACAACTAATAATATTTGAATGCAAAATTATTTTGCAAGTGTACACATAAATCCAATTTGGATATTAATGTTTATTTGCAGCGACATTAATGAAAAGACGTTTTTATTCGAGTTGGATATTTCCATTATTCACATATTCACATTGGCTGAATAAATTTGTATGTTGTTGTAATCACAGCTGGCCAGACATTGATTTTAATTGCTTTTAAGAATATTCCTGTACGACGTAGTTAAATGGCAGAATCTTTGGTATCAAACCTTCAACTATAGTTGTTGTTGGCCGGGCGTCGTTATTTGCAGAGTATTGTTGTTCCTTAAGTATGTGTGCGGGTGTTAATGCACATGGTAAATCGTTGATCGTTCGTTGGTTTAGTTGCTGCATTTCTGCTTTGTTTCACTTGCCGTTATGTTTGCAAACGGCATTAATTGGCTTATCTCATCACATGTATGTATGTGTGGATATGTGTGTAACATAATTCTTGCCTCGTTGGTTATGTGTTTACACGTCAGGTTTACACGTAGTTGCGCATTATGGGTCAAGAATTTTAGTTTTAATCACTTTAATGTTTTAATGTTTTTAGGAACAACGCACTCACTGATACACATTTTTATGTGTATTTAATAGCTCGTCATGTTTATTTAAATGTTATGTTTGACGGTACGTACAAAAGTTTAAAGGGACAATTCACAGTTTATTACGCACATATACATGGGCATAGGCATGTATATGTGTGGTCACATTTAGACACATTAAAAACAAAAAACACTTGACAAAACGAATCAAGTGTGCTTAATGCACAAATGTTTACAGAATTGATCCGATTTTAATAGCATTTTTGGTCGTTATATTAGTTAATTTCAAAGAATTAACTATTAATGGCTACAGCACACGCGCACGTCTTCGACTTGCATTTGGATGTTGGTTGAATCACTCGAACTGTTAGTTGCACTCAGTTTAATTGACTCTCACTCAATTGTCTGGTTTCACTCAATTGTCGGTTTTCACTCAACTGCCACGTTTTGAGTGAATTGATTCTCTTGGTTGAATATTTGTGTGTGTGTGTGTGTGTGTGGAGAGTTGGAGTGTTTTTGGAGAGTTGCGGCTCTTTTGGAGAGTTACGAAGTTGCGAGAGAGCGGATTTTGTGTATGTGTGAAAAAATATGGCGACCCACCACCGATCAAAGTCCACAATTTTTTTCACTTTACGTAATTTGCAAGAAAAAATGAATTTTATTTTTCGATTTTCACCATTTATTCACTGTTTTTCATCGGATTTTCACAATTTTCACATCGGCCTTAATGTCTTTTTCGCCGCCTGGGTGGTGCCTGGTGCGCTGTCGCAGTGTAGGGCCGTGGGACTGTGTAATCGCACACCTAACAGCAAATGTATATGTAAAATCGAATTAATGGCACCAACTCGATTTTCCGCGGAAAAACCAGAATTTTCCGGGAAAATTTTTTATCCACACTCGCACCGAGCACAGCCACACTCTGCTATGCGTTCGAAACCAATTAAAACCAATTGTTTTCGCACTTTTTCACACTTTTCCACGGAGCCACGCAAAACACGTCCGCACTCTACGAACGACCACGATCAACTTTTTGAATCGTCGAGAGTCCTGTGTTTTGGGGACAGCGAAAAGGATTTAGTTACATTTTTAGGAGGCCAAACAGAGTAGTGGTGTGTGCATGTTGCTCGTGTGTTACAATGATCTTATTTTGTAAGAGTCGGATGGGAATACATGTAAACATTTTTTAGAGATAAAACATTTAAAAACATCAAAAGCCTAACTACACTATGTGTTCCTATCTTCCGTGGGCCGACATCCCTGCCGACCCATGTTGCGAGGTACTCGCACATGAGGACTGCTATAGGTATTTAAATATCTGGGTTGGATCAGGCGGAACAGGTAGTAACGTACGAGCTATGCCACGTAATAATAGAGTTACGGGATTAAAACAATAAGACATGACATATATGTTATTCGTACTGCCTCACCAGCTTATTGCTTGAACCAACTGTCCAAAGAGCTCATCCGCGGCGATGGACAAGTTGGCCCTCACAATATCTGTACGATTAATTGCGTGTTCTACAGGGACACTAGATATAATTATTATACATGTGAGATAAGTTGTTATCATTGATAATAATTTAAATTGCAAATACATGGGCGGTGGTGAAGCGCCACTGGTATTCAAAATGCAGAATCAAAATGTAGATTCACGATCAAATGTGTACTAGTTTCTCCTACTCAAAGAACTAAACTGTCTTATGGAAAGGGACTAAGTACTTAAATTGCTAGTTGCTGGAACTGAAGAATGCCGCTGCCTTGTCTCTGCTGCTGCATGATGCTGCTGCTGCTGATGGTGCCGACTTAATTGCTTTGCCCTCTGCTGTCTATGGCCAAGACAGTTTTGGGCAAACGTGAATATCCCTCGCCGCCGTCGTCTGGTCTTGTTGACGTCATCGATGCGGTCGTGAGTGTAGATTTGCAGGAGTACAACATGTGTTACACTCCCCGGAGATGATCGTGTGCTGTGCTACGTCCAGCGTGCACAGCGTTTGTACTATCCAGGTGAAGAATCACCAGGATAGATTTGATTTGCTGCACTGGAGCCACGGGTTGGGTCCAGCGCCGGTAAATTTGGGTTTAATGTTGTCCAACGTATTGCCAGTGCGTTGGACTTGTAGTTGCAGGTGATTTGGTGAGAAGCCAGACACGTTGCCAGTGTGTCTGTGTTTTATTGCAGGACTATGATAACGGGCCACGTTGCCAATGTGTCCGTATCGTAATTCCAAGTGTTGTCCAGGTTGAGAAACCGGGACAGTATTTGCTGGGCTGGGTCCATAATGTTGGGTCCAGCGCCGGGTAGAGTTGAGTTTTTTGTGGTGTCAAACGCATTGCCAGTGTGTTGGACTTGTAGTTGCAGGTGATTTGATGAGAAGCACGGACACGTTGCCAGAGTGTCCGTCCTGGAGTTGCTGGTACTATAAATGTCAATCACATTGCCAGTGCGATCGTCATTATATGCCATGTAATTTCGCATACGTTGAATTCGCATACGTTGTTATCAGCTGATTTCTGCAGACTAGTTTAATTTGCCTGCAAAGAAATCAAAAACTGTTAGTGGTGTACAAAATATGTATTTTATACGTGTTGTTTATATCCAGGTGTCATCTCGGTTGAAGAGCCAGGGAAGATTTGCTGCACTGAAGCCACGTGTTGGGTCCAGCGCCGGAAAAAGTTGTGTTTTATGTTGTCCAACGCATTGCCAGTGCGTTGGACTTGTAGTTGCAGGTGATTTGGTGAGAACCAGACACGTTGCCAGTGTGTCTGTGTTTAATTGCAGGAAAATGATAACGGGCCACGTTGCCAATGTGTCCGTATCGTGATTCCAGGTGTCGTCCAGGTTGAGAGACCGGGACAGTATTTGTTTGGGCTGGGGCCATCATGTTGGGTCCAGCGCCGGAAAAAGTTGGGTTTTATGTTGTCAAACGCATTGTCAGTGCGTTGGACTTGTAGTTGCAGGTGATTTGATGGAAAGCACGGACACGTTGCCAGAGTGTCCGTCCTGGAATTGCTGGTACTATAATGACGAAACGCATTGCCAGTGCGATCGTCATTGTATGCCATGTATACGTTGTTATCAGCTGATTTCTGCAGACTAGTTTAATTTGCCTGCAAAGAAATCAAAAACTGTTAGTGGGGTACAAAATATGTGATTTTATACGTGTTGTTTAGATCCAGGTGTCATCTCGGTTGAAGAGCCAGGAATGATTTGCGCACTGAAGCCACGTGTTGGGTCCAGCGCCGGTAAAGTTGGGTTTATGATGCCAAACAAGTCGCCGTGTTTGACTAGGTGGCAGAAATTACAAATGTTAACAAACGTAATTTTCAATGAGTATTCCCATTCGGAGTCATCCTTCTGGGATTTATTTGCTGCGTCGATGAGAATTTTAAGCTACTGCTGTTCTTCCAGTATCGTCGCTTTTGTAATTGCAGGTGTATGATTGTCGAATCACTTTGCCAAGGTGTTCGACGTTGAATTGCAGGTTAGAGGTTGACAGACATGTAAAAGTGTGTCTGTGTTAATTGCAGGACTATGACAACGGGCACGTTGCCAGTGTGTCCGTATCATGTATCCGGGTGTTGTCCAGGTTGAGAAATCGGGACATTAATTGCTGGGCTGAAGCCAATGTAGTGGATACAGCGCTTTTTGTGGGAAATGATTTATTTGCCAAAAACGCGTTGCCAATGTGTTTTTGTCATATGTGTGAAAACGCAGCTTTATATTATGCTGTTGCTGCTGTTTTTAAACGCACTGTTAATGTGATCAGCTTAATTGCCATTAAAGTTATAATTTTGGTCATTGGAGATGATTCAAAACGTCGTCGTCTTACGATAGATGCCCGCCCGCCTAAGCTCAGGCCAGAACATCTTATTATAGCGAAAGCAAAGTATTCTTTGCATTATTGAATGCTTATTGGCAGGTTTGATGTATATATATTATTATTATGCGGAACATATATTAAAGCAAATCTACGTAGTGAAGTTTATGTGCGGATATGTGTAGATATGTTTAGATATGTTAACTTAGTAGCTGTTGTTGAAAACATTGTTGGCTAGCTGGATTCATTGTTCTAGTTATGATGAATGCGTTGCCGCTTATGGCTTATTGGAGTGCCACCATCGGTGTC
>JAWNMD010000245.1:0-103425 GCA_035044365.1 Drosophila neotestacea
GTATGAAAAACTTTTTTGTTTCTCAAAATATCTCAACCAAATATACACATTCTGTGTTTTACTAAGTTTTAAACAGGCTGACCAAATTTGGTGTAAATCGGACTACTATATCATATAGCTGCCATAGGATCGATCAGTTCAAAATCAACATTTAACAAATTTTGTAAAAAATCTGACGGCTTACACAGGGCACTGCAAGGGTATCCAAACTTTGGCGCGCCAAAGTTAGCTTGCTCTATATTTTTATTTTAAAAACGAGGAAAAAAGTCAAAAAACCAGTATTTTACAAACATTCGAAAAATTCAAGAGGTATTTAATGGGTTAAGAACGAATATAGGTTCGCCAGAAGAACGCTGAAGAGTGAGATCCGTGCCAGCAAAAGGGAGTGCTTCCTCAAATTGTGCGATTTTGCCGAGCATGATCCATGGGGCAAAGCATATAGCATGAGCTTAAGCTAATAGTTGAAACGTTGTTTCCAAGTAGACCTCTACTGCATGTCGACGAGCCAGATATGCCATTATCCATTGTACCGGTAACGGTAGATGAGATTTTGACGACAGCCAGAAGTCTGGAAACCAACAAAGCCCCAGGCCCGGACGGAATCCCGAACGTTGCATTGAAGCTCTCTCCTTACAGCCCGTTGCTTTCTCGCAGTTGTTTAACGCATGCCTCGAGGAAAAAACCTTCCCATCAGTATAGAAGCTGCAATCTCTGGTGCTTCTTCCAAAGCCAGGTAAGCCACCATCATCCAATCTGTCTTTTAAGCACGATGGCTAAGGTTTTGGAGAGACTGATCAGCACAAGGTTGGAAGCTGTAATCAACAGAGCTGGTGGATTGTCCCCGAACTAGTTCGGTTTTAGAAAAGCGTAGTCGACTATCGACGCTATTAGAATGGTGACTAATATAGCGTCTCAAGCTATTCAAGGTTCGAGATGGAGAGGAGGCTCCAAACAATACTGCTTGGTGGCCACTCTGGACGTGAAGAACGTTTTCAACAAGGCAAGATGGGACAAGAACTAAGTGCGCTGGACAACTTCCGAGTCTCGAAGTATTTGAGGGGGATAATAAGGAGTTACTTTCAAGATAGAGTGCTACAGTATTTTGCAACAGAGGGTCGGAAATCGCACGAGGTGTCTGCTGGTGTTCCGCAGGGGTCTGTTCTTGGACCTCTCCTTTGGAACATAATGTACGACGGTGTCCTGCGACTTGATGTTCCCTCAGGCACTCATATTGTTGGTTTTGCAGATGACGTGGCCATTGTTGTAGTTGGCAAGGAGCTCTACGCGACCAATGCCGCACCACAAAGAGACACCGAAGGTACAAAAGTTAATCTACAACACTTGTTGGATTCCGAGCCAACATAGCATTTGCATACTCAGTTAGGGTTCATTCTACATTCCATATTCAAAGACACAAGAAGTGTTTTCTAAAATAAAACATTTATTAAAAGCAACTGAAAGTCTTATTATTACATTGATACGGATATTTATCCCTACTGAGCTTGTAATTCACTGATTACAAGTTATAACTCCAGCGCTGCCTGAGAAAGCATATAGGGTAGCCACCTTTAACTCAAAACTTTTTACAGAATCGTTTCATGCTCCCAGCATCGGCAGAAATGCTGAACACAGCGCTGCACTTTTGCTGCAGGCTATGGAAAGAGCCTGCGACGCCAGCATGGTTCAGAGAAAGGGATACAGACGACACCACGAGCCGGTTTATTGATGGACGGCGGAAATTGCAGAGGCTAGGCGCAGATGCATAACTGCCAGAAGGATGCTGCAGCGCTCCAGGGGAAGACCTGACTTTGAGTCAAAAAGGCTGGAGTATGGGGAAATGAGGAGAGCATTGAAGAAGGCCATAAAGCGGTGCAAAAGGAGCGTTTTCTGAAGCTTTGCGACGATGCTGATAAAGATATTTGGGGGCTTGCCTACAAGATTGCACTAAAGAAGTTCAAAACATTGAAGTCCACGGCTATCATGGAGGAATCAAAAATGTTAGGTATAGTCGAAGCGGTGTTCCCAGGCACTTCGCATATACAAGTGGAAGATACTGCACCCGTTCAGCACGAAGCCCCTGAAGTGACAATAGAGGAAACGCTGAAAGCTGCGTGTATCATCCGGGACTCGAAGGCATCGGGCCCAGATGCAATCCCGAACAGAGCGCTGAAACTGGCAATGACACTACGCCCAGAACTTTTTTGCAAGGTATTTGAAAACTACATCAGGCAAGCAGTTTTTCCAAGCCAATGGAAAGTACAAAACCTGGTACTTATCCCGAAGCCGAATAAGCCGCCCGAGATGCCTTCATCTTACACTCCGATATGCCTAATGGACACAGTTGGGAAAATACTGTAGAGAATAGTCTGGAACAGGCTGGAGAATTCCATTCGGCAGGCAGGAGATCTTTCGCCAATGCAGTTTGGTTTTCGGAAAGCAAGATCAACGATAGAAACTATCAAGCAGGTCACACATCTGGTTGGAAGAGCGATTGAAGGCAGCAGATGGCGCGGGGAAACCAAGGAGTACAAGGAGTAAGGATGTCATGACGCTGGACATTAAAAATGCGTTTAATTTAGCAAAGTGGGATTGCATCATTATGTCATTGAGTCATTAAGAAGATTCAATACGCCGAGCTACCTATTGAGCATCATAAAGGACTATTTTAGAAATCGAATTCTCAAATACGACACGGCTGCAGGAAAACGTGCATTCATGGTGACAGGAGAAGTACCACAAGGCTCCGTACTTGGCCCACTGCTATGGAATGTCATGTACGACGGCATACTTCGACTCCAAATGCCAGAGAGAGCAACAATAGTGGTTGCAAAGCACCTCAATATTCAATAAATTAACATAAGAGAAGACAGACGTCTTCTTCTAAAATATAAGAAGACTTATTATTCGCAAGTGGAAGGAACATTACATGACAACATAACATTAAAAGACCAACATTATATGGCAACCGTGACAGTTGTCACAAAAAGGACATGGACCAGGAGGCGATAGATATTAGCATTCAAGCATTATGCATTATACAACAACAACAGCAGCAACAGCAGCTGTGGCAGAATCAACAACAACAAAGGAGGAAAAATATGCAAAAGTCTGAGTGAGTAGAGTGTGAGTGATGGGTAAGCGCGGAGGATTTAAAACGAAAATCAACAAGAGAATAGCGCACGTTAAGTGGCTATTATACACAAAAACGCCGCCGCATGGTCAACTGCACAAAAATTTCAGTTGACTATTCAGCTTGACTATTTAAAAGCAAGTCTCGAAGAAATTAATCTCATCACCACAGCTCACTCAGCTAAAATAAAAGTTATAAATAACATTATTCAAAACAAAACCTCACTCCTCAAAGCCACTACCCAAAAAGCCGGACGTCTGCCCGAACGACTGCCCTGGACCACTGTTTAGCGCACATTGCAAATCAACTTGTATGATGCCGAAGACAACCAGCACCAGCCCCGCCTGAACGGGAACACAGAGATCTGCAGATACACAACAAGCTCGAGGGGCACCCCGCCACTTGCGCCTCCGAAGGAGCGTCAGCACAACCAGACCGGTGACGACCAGCTGACGCAGGGATCTGCAGCGAAACAACAAGCGTGATAGGCACCCCGCCAATTGTGCCTCCGAAGGAGCGTCAGCATAACCAGGCTGGTGACGACCAGCTGACGCGGAAGTAAATGGGTTAGCAGAAGCAGATTTTTACATTACTTTACTTTAAATTTAATTAATTATATTTAAATATATAAACATATGTATACATTATACAATTACGCAGAACCTTTTCTGCCCAATTAGAAGTATAGCCCGTAAGGCTATACGAAACAATAGGTAGGAATATTGTCAAACAGACAAACATATGAATAGTAATGCCATTAGTAAATCTTCAAAAGATTTCTTAATCGATTTTAATTATAATTATAATAAATATAATATACTCAAGATGGGATTAGTAGATGTTAAGTCAGTGGATTCCACTGCTAACGTAATAAATAAAGTTGAATCAAGCAGTATTGATTTAGGATTAACAAATATATTGCTCATAATCATTGTTGTCATAATGTGTGCAAGTTGTTTTTAGACCCTGTACTTTCAAAAAGTACAAAAGGGTCTATTACGTTTGTCCAAAAAAAAAGTGCGTAACAGGCAGAATAAGGCGTGGCAGACCCCATTAAGTATATATATTCTTGATCAGCATCAACAGCCGAGTCGATATTGCCATGTCCGGCTGTCTGTCTGTTCGTCTGTCTCTCTGTCGGTCTGTCTCTTTTTGTGTCGCCTAGATCTCAGAGACTATAAGAGCTAGAGACACCAAATTTGGCATGTAGGTTCATCTAAATCTCCCATTGATCAAGTTTTTGTTAGTTTTTTGCCACGCCCCCCTCCCGGAAATTGAAATACAAAATTTCTCAGTCGAGTTACAAGAGCACCTTTAATGCTAGCGCCTTGATTTTTAATACATATAATATACACTATAGTCCAAACCTGTCCTGCAAATTTCATTTCATTCGGATGATAAACGCGGAAGTTATTGAACTAACAATGTCATGGGCAAAAGGAAGAAGAAGGCATGCTAGCGACCTCTGTGTTTATCAACTTATCTTCGTAGTGGCGCCATCTATTGAATGGTACGCAACATTGAAGAACAATCTATCGTGAACGCTTTGCACCCAAAATGTACAGGGTCTCCTACTGTCGAGCTTGCTCCGCGAAGATAAGTTAATAAACACAAGGGTCGCTAGCGTCTCTTCTTCTTCCTTTTGCCCGTAACATTGTAAGTTGAATAACTTCCGCGTTTATCATCCGATTGGAACGACATTTTCTGGACAGGTTTGGACAATCAGGGTGCTAGCATTAAAGGTGCTCTTGTAATTCGACTTCGAAATTTTGTATTTCAATTTCCAAGGGCGGAGGAGGGCGTGGCAAAAATCCTAAACAAACTTGATCAATGGGAGATATAGATAAACCTACATGCCAAAATTTGGTGTCTCTAGCTCTTATAGTCTCTGAGATCTAGGCGACACAAAAAGGGACAGACGGACAGAATGACAGACGGACAGATAGACAGACGGACATGGCTATATCGACTCGGCTGTTGATGCTGATCAAGAATATATACACTTTATGGGGTCTGCCACGCCTCCTTCTGCCTGTTACTCACATTTGCACAAACGTAATAGACCCATTTGTACTTTTTTAAAGTACTGGGTCTAAATCAAGTCTAAAGTAAAGTGCAACCACCCGCCGCGGTGGAGATGATGCTCTTCATAGTCAATATTCTCCACGGGCGCATAGTGTTGTTTTAAATAACAAATACAAAAGTAGCGTAACCTGCCGCGGCGGTTTGCCACGTGCGTGTGGCCTATTCGCGGGTGCAAAAAATTTGCAATCAAAAAAAAACACGATAACACCCTGCGGCGATCTGTCGACACCTTGCGTGGCTTATTTGCGAGCGCATATAAGCATATAAATTACCGCTGCGGTAATTTATTTACGAGCGGCAGTTTTTGAAAAAGGTTTTTATAAAGAAAAAAGTGGTGTGTGGCAATCTACCGGAAGTGCTAATGGCTGCGAAATGCAACCAGAAAAAGCCGACTGCTGGATTGTGTGGCAACCGTACCTTAGTAGGCAAAACGCCAAAACGGATAAATACGGACTGTTTAATCTTATATTGTAAGATATAAACTGTACACTTAAAACCAATGTAAATTCTGGTTTTAGATTAAGAATATTTCCCATAGACCTAAGTAAATTTCGCACCATGTGCATTTGATAAGAAAGGGCTATCATATGCAAGTAACCTAATTAAATAAAGTCCTCCGCAGATACGGAGTTCTTCACACCATGTGCACATGATAAGTAGAAGATATGTAACCTAAACAAATAGAGTCCTCCGCAGATACGGAGTTTTCGCACCAGCTGCATATGATAAGAAGAAGTTATCATATGCAGCGCCTAAACCAATATCCCTAGTTGTATCCTTAGATATAGATAACAATATGTTAGATATAAGAATTTTAGTTTTCAATAAACCTGCCGAGTCTCTCGGCAGTCAGTCCAAAACAGAAACTCAACGTGTCTACTTCATTCGTCGCGCCGTGCTCCGCTCCGCATCGGTTCATTTTGGTGACCCCGTAGTTCACGCTAGTGTTTTTTAAAAAAAATCGTAAAGTGCAACTTGCTTCTTTAAAAAAAAAAAGGAAGACAAGGCAATCCGGTTCAAAAAAAAACCAAAACGCGCGAGTTTTAAAAAAAAATTTTTTTTTTTTATTGTGTTTCTTACGCTAGTGTAAAAAAAAAGTTACACAAGTGAAATCTGAGAGCTATATTTAAAAAATAAATATAGTACAAGTGATTTAAAGAAAAAGCAAAAAAAAAAAAAAAAAAAAAAACAATATTAAACATAACTATGTTTGAATTTGTTGAAATTGTGACAACCCAAAAACTCTTGGGTAAAGCGTTGGAGGAGCTCTATAATACGGCTGCGGCGACAGCCAGCACGATGGACTCAGTTACCTTGGGGAACCACGAAGAGGAACTCCAGTCAATCATTCGGCATTTCCAGGAAAACGATAAAAAGTTACTCGAAATGCAAGACAAAAACAAAAAGGAGTCGTACTTCAAGGAGAAGTACGGCGACCAGGTACGTAAAAATTGTACTACAACTTCAATGCTTCTCAATAGTATAAAACAAGCTTCGGGGGCAGGGAAGAAAACAAAAGTGCATTCGATTCCTGTAGTTCAAAAACAAGCTTCAAGTTTAGTAGGTATGTTTGAATACTTTATAAGTGAGTATCAGGCATGTTTGAAGAGAGCAAAGACAGGATCGGAATCGATAGATGAGTTAAGGATTGCAAAGAAATCCTGTCAGGACGTGTACATGAATTACATGCAAACGTATGGTCATGATGCACTCGTAACATCGTTTTATGCACTCAATGAAGAATACAACGAACTAGCTTCAACTTCTAGAAGTGAAAAGCTTCCGTACATATTACCTAAAATTGATATACCATCATTTTCGGGTAAATATGAAGAATGGAAGACTTTTAAGGACTTGTTTGAGCAATTAATAGGTTCAAGTCTGATTCCGGATGCACAAAAAATGTGTGTCCTTAAGACAAAATTGCATGGTGATGCAGCTGCAACCATAGCAAGTTTGGCGCCAAGTGAGGCGAATTACAGGCTTGCATGGTCACTGTTGGATAAAAAATTCAACAACAAAAGAGCAGTGCTGAATGCATACTTTAAAGCGCTAGTCGATGCTCCTAATGCGAGAGAATCAGTGGACAGCGTAAAAAGCCTCTTGGACACAATCCAAGAAAATACTCAGGCAATCAAAGCCTTAGGGCTAGGACCTGAAGAAATTTTGCAAACCCTTTTCAATTTTTTGTTCATGCGAAAATTGAGCGACGAATTAAGGTCGCGATATGAAAATTCGCTGGGTAGCTCCAGAGATATTCAAACTCTGGACCCATTGTTAAAATTTTTGGAACACGAATATTTCGCTTTAGAAGAAAGCGGAAAAAGTGACCATAAATTAAAATTTAGCAAAGAGGATGAAAAATGCATTATGGGATGCCGATATGTTCATCCTCTAGCTAAGTGTTTTAAATTCAGAGGGTTAAATAGCATAGAGAGGTGGGAGTCTGTCATAAAAAATAAGTTTTGCGGCAGATGTCTAGGCAGGGACCATTCTTACAAAAACTGTAAAAAGGTGTGTTCCGAATGCCAAAAACCTCACCATAGTCTACTGCACAATGTGTCGACTAAAGCTAAAAATGCTGCGGTTCACAAGCCTTGTAGTGCAGATAACAAAAAATGTGTTCTTCTCGCTACAGCAATAGTGCAGGTAAAGGACAATAAAGGAAATTGGCAAGACTATAGAGTGATGCTTGACAGCGGCTTACAGGTCAATTTTCTGTTAAAAAATATGGGAAAGAAGTTAGGAATTAAAACTAAAAAAATGCAAACTACTGTAGAAGGAATGGGGGGGAAAACGTCACAAGTAGACGAATGTCTAACACTTCACATAAGATCAAAGAATTCAGATTTTGAATCAGATATTGAAGTGTTACTAATAAAAAATATTGTATCGGAGCTACCAGCTCAGAAATTTGATATAGGAGCAGTTACTCCCAATCTTAAGCTGGCCGATCCATATTTCAACATTCCCAAGGGCATAGATATGCTTTTGGGTATAGAATTGTTCTATGAGACCCTTTTGGGGGGCACTTCGACCTTAAACAATGGTCAAATTAGACTTCAAAATACGGCCTTTGGATGGGTAGCCAATGGACCAATGGTTAGAAAGAAATCGCCAGTATTTTGCGGAACAATAATAAAAAAGGAGGAAAGTCTAGATTCTCAGCTTAAAAAATTCTGGGAAATCGAAGAATTTAAAACCCCAACCCCCATCTTCACAAAAGAAGAGTTAAAGTGTGAGGAATTATTTTCTAAAACCATACAGAAAAACGAAGACGGTAAATTTGTTGTCATGTTACCGTTTAAGTCAAATAGCTCTCAGCTAGGTAGTTCTGAACTCCAAGCTAAGAGAAGATTTCTTAGCTTGGAACAAAAGCTATTAAAAAATCCGAGTTTAAAAAGACAATACTCGGAATTCTTAGAGGAATACTTGAAATTAGGCCACATGGCTCCCGTAGATAATTTAGAGAAAATGGTAACGAAATACTATCTGCCGCACCATTGCGTGTTTAAGCCAGATAGTACAACAACAAAAGTAAGAGTGGTTTTTGATGCTTCTTGTAAAACATCAAGTAACCTCTCCCTTAATGATGTTCTGCATACTGGACCCAAATTGCAAGAAGATCTTTTCAATATCCTACTGAGATTCCGGAAACATAAGTATGCGATTTCAGCAGACATTGAAAAGATGTATAGACAGATCTGGGTACAGAAAGAACATCAAAATTACCAACTTATATTTTGGCGGTGGAGTCCTAAAGAGCCTTTGAAGACATATGCACTTAAAACAGTGACATATGGAACTGCTGCCGCACCTTATTTGGCAGTAAAATGTCTTCAAGAAGCAGCGGAGGAGATAAAGAGAAGATATTCAAGAGTGGGTGAAATAATTAAAAATGATTTTTATATGGATGATTTGATGACAGGGGCTGATACCATCTCAGAAATTCAGCACATTCAAAGTAAAATATCCATAGAATTAAAAAGAAGGGGGTTCTATCTTAGGAAGTGGTGTTCAAACAGCATTCACATCCTGGAAGCAATTCCAGAACCCGACAGAGGCATGCGTTTAGACTTTGATAAGGATCAAGTCGACAGTGTCAAGGCATTGGGAGTGTCATGGATGCCAGACACTGATAGTTTTGCCATAAAATGCAATTGGATTTGCAAGAGCAAACCAACTAAAAGAAATATATTGTCCGATATTTCAAAATTATTTGACCCGTTAGGATTGGTAAACCCAGTCACAGTAAGCGCAAAAATTATTATACAAGAACTCTGGAAAGAAAACAAGGACTGGGATGATGAAATTGCAGGAGAAATACTTAAAGTATGGACAAAGTTTAGAGCCGAATTACCTTTGCTAAACAACATCACGATACCTAGGAGAATAATAGGTGATAATGCAGAACGCATTGAGATGCACGGGTTTTGTGATGCTTCTGTCAAGACATATGGTGCAGTCATTTATATAAGAACCATATGCAGGAATGGAAAAGTCTGTGTAAATATAGCTACTTCTAAGTCACGAGTAGCTCCAACAAAAATCTTATCGCTTCCTCGACTAGAATTATGCGCGGCAGTTCTATTAACAGAGTTGACAAGCAAGGTAATGGAAAGTTTAAAAATTAAGTTTGATTCAATTCATTGCTATTCCGATTCAAAAATTGTGCTATGTTGGCTTAAAATAGATCCCGCAACACTCAAGACTTTTGTATCTCATAGAGTTAACACTATTCAAACAAGCTCAAACATGTTAAACTGGAGCTATATAGATACGAAAAATAACCCAGCTGACGTAATTTCAAGAGGTGCGTATCCAAGCGAGCTGATTAAAAATCAATTTTGGTTTAAGGGACCTTCATTTTTAATATCAGGCAGTTCAATAAAAAGCCCAGAGATTGAAGAAAATTTTGAGATTCCAGAAAAGAAAAGCAATGTGAAAGTGCTATTAAATAAGTCAGAGCCAAGTTTTAGAAACATAAATCACAAAAACAGCTTTATGTCTCTTCAGAATGTCTTAGCTAATGTACTTAAGTTTATAGCAAAGTGCAGAAAATCAAGCGTCCCAAGTTGGATTGAATTTAGGAAAAAATCGTTAGAAGTTATTGTTAAAATTATTCAAAAAGACCATTTTTCGGAGGAATACAAGCTGTTAAAGAGCGGTAAAGTATTACCTGGAACGTCAAATATTAAGTCTTTGGCTCCTCTATTAGACAAAGATAATATAATACGAGTAGGGGGTAGAATTGAGAATGCACATTTATGCTTTGATGCAAAACATCCGATTCTTTTGCCGTATAGCGATAATTGGGTATATCTGCTGACTGAAAATTTACACGGAAAGCATTTACACGTAGGTCCTCAAGGTTTACTGGCTATAATGCGTCAAAGTTTTTGGCCACTAAGAGGCAGGCAGTTAACTTCTCAGGTCGTTAAACGTTGTTATCGATGCTTTAGAACGCAGCCAAGACCCATACATCAGATGATGGGTTGTCTACCAGAAGATAGGGTAATTCAGACTAGGCCATTTCTTAATGTTGGGATTGATTTCTTAGGGCCTATAATGATACACCACAAAATTAGGGGTAAAAGAACAGATAAAGCATACGTATGTGTATTCGTCTGCTTTGCAACAAAGGCTGCTCATTTGGAGGTGGTATCTGACATGACGACAGCAGCATTTGTAGGCGCTTTAAAGCGATTTATTGGTAGACGAAGTTGTCCTAGGAAAATCTATTCGGATAACGGGACAAATTTCATTGGAGCAGCAAATGCTTTGCATGAAATTTATGAGCTTTTTAAAGAACAGCAAACAGAATTGGATGAATTTTGCTCACAACAGCAAATTCAATGGATAAATATACCAGTAAGAGCACCTCATGTGGGAGGGCTGTGGGAAGCGTGTGTCAAGTCGGTCAAAAAACATTTTGAAAAAGTCACCGAGGGTATAATGACATTTGAAGAATTGGCGACTCTGATGACCCAAATAGAAGCCGTTCTAAATTCAAGACCGTTAACACCTTTATCAGACGACCCTAACGACTTACAAGTATTAACGCCAGCACATTTTCTGTTGGGGGAAGCCATGTCCACATTAATGGACACAAATGAAAATAAAAGCTATAAGGGGCTTCGAGATCACTGGAAAGCAGTGCAATCGAACTCGGAAGAGTTTTGGAAGCGATGGTCCGTTGAATATTTGTCCGAGTTACAAAAACGATACAAATGGACGAACCCAAAAATGAATATCGAACCTGGAACCCTTGTTCTATTAAAAGACGAAAATCTAGCTCAAACGAGTTGGAGAAGGGGCAGGGTTACCAAGCCCATCATAGGCAAAGATGGGCTTTGTAGAATGGTAGAAGTAAGGACCAGCAATGGAGTGGTGATGAGATCCACACACAATGTTTGCCCTTTTCCTACTGAGCTACAAAAAGAAAAATGCAATGTTGCAACAAGAAATGCACCAAACACAAACAAAAACGAAAAATTATATACCCCCACAAATAAGCCTAATAAAATTAAGAACAAAAATATGCTTCTGTGTATTTTAGCATTTTTAAGCATAGTCAATAAGGCACATTTTCAAAACATAACGCAGTCTCAAAATAAGGCAGGGTTATTTTATGAAGAGCAAGGCATTGTGGGGCTATCAAGGACGGCATGGAACATCATAATTCATGCAGATCTGGAGGACTACGGTACGTTTAAGCATCGCGTGGAAGAATCGTGGACACTGCTTCTAACCATAAGGAAAAATCTAAAAAATGATTCGCATATCGACACACTGATGTCACTTGTCGCCAACAAGGCCAGAAGACTTCAGCAACACGACGACATCATCAAGCAAACCCAGGCAAGGAAGGCACATCGCGTACCAAGGGCACCACTGAAGGCTTTTGGAGCAATATACCATGCTGTGTTTGGGCTGATGGATGAAGACCACGCCGATGAGCTGCTTCAAAAGGTTCATCAAAGTAGGCAGAATGAGGAATACCTCCTTGAGCTGCTACGAAACCAATCGTCCATCCAAGATGCAACGGTCCAAGTAATGAAGAAACAAAATGAAGTTATTTGGGACAACTTTAACGTAATTAATACAGGAATGTATTCAATGAAAAACGCATTGAATTCAATGATTGACCATGAAGTGTTTCTCACCGCATTTGAAACACTATCAATGGCCATGGATGCGTTCGATCGCTTGCAGCGGGACATCATAAACATAATCTGGAACACAAATGGAAACTTCTTGGAGAGCTTGCTTCCAACAACAGAATTCCATAAGCAAATTAAAAGTATTGTGTTAAACATGCCCGAGGGAGTACAACTACCAACACTAGATCCGCTTGAGCTCGGAAGGATTGCTAAGGTTACCACAAGGACGACTAGCTCAGCCATCCTCTTCAATGTAAGGATCCCGCTCATCAACCACAAAAAACTGCGAGCGTTTGAAGTATACGAGCAACCTGTCCTTCATACTGTTCGATTTGTCAGCATTAAGCCAGAATTTAAATATGTCTTAATGGACGATGCAAAGACAGTATACTATGGTATGTCTGAAGGCAATTGGGAGCACTGTCACAAGATGGAAGAATTAATATATTGTGCACAACGTCATCCCCTGTTCAACGTAAATACAGCGACCAACTGCGAAGTACTACTTTTATTGAAGAGATCAACGGTACCAGACAGCTGCTATGTAAATATCATGCAGCCAAAGAATGTTTGGCACCAACTACACAAGGCAAACTCATGGTTGTTTTCAATTCCTAAGGAAATAACCGCTGACGTTTTTTGTGAGGACAAGCCAAAGTCAATTGGGCTGTCTGGTCAAGGAATTCTTCAGCTTCAGCCAGGATGCTATCTTCACTCTGAAGATGTCAGTCTTTGGGCTTACGAAGACCTTACAACCGACGTGGACTTTTGGGTACCAGCATTCAACCTGAGTACTCAGTTACCAGCGATGGAGCATATTAAGGTGGAAGGAGAACTGCGCTCTTTCAAAATCCCTGATCTGCCACTTCAAGGACGGATCCTGGGATTCCCTGTAGACCTGGATTTTCATCATGCAGCTCACTACACATCCAGCGTTACTTCGGCAATAGTGATTGTCGCAATCATCGTGGGAGTCGTCATTTTATTCAAGCGAGTCTGCCAGATGCCGTCTCAATTTTTGCCTGCCACCATTGCCTTGCCACGTCTTGCTTAGTTTTTTCAATCGAATTAATTTACAGTCTAAAATAAATATAAAACTAGATAGTTAAGAAAATACTAAAAGGTTTATTTGTGGAAAAAAAGTACTAAAATTAAAAAAAAAAAAAAATTTGTATGTGCACATAAATAAATTAAATGACATTATTTTTTGAAAGGTAAGCCTTTCAACAGGGCCAGAATGTATAATCTTGTATATTGTAAGCTAAATATTTTCCGCTAGAACCTGGTCGCCTTGACATTGTATTGAAAGGTAAACCTTTCAACAGGGCCAGGATGTTTAATCTTATATTGTAAGATATAAACTGTACACTTAAAACCAATGTAAATTCTGGTTTTAGATTAAGAATATTTCCCATAGACCTAAGTAAATTTCGCACCATGTGCATATGATAAGAAAGGGCTATCATATGCAAGTAACCTAATTAAATAAAGTCCTCCGCAGATACGGAGTTCTTCACACCATGTGCACATGATAAGTAGAAGATATGTAACCTAAACAAATAGAGTCCTCCGCAGATACGGAGTTTTCGCACCAGCTGCATATGATAAGAAGAAGTTATCATATGCAGCGCCTAAACCAATATCCCCAGTTGTATCCTTAGATATAGATAACAATATGTTAGATATAAGAATTTTAGTTTTCAATAAACCTGCCGAGTCTCTCGGCAGTCAGTCCAAAACAGAAACTCAACGTGTCTACTTCATTCGTCGCGCCGTGCTCCGCTCCGCTCTGTTCACGGACCACCGTGCCCGGTGCCGAATACAAAAAATTATAATTTCCCCGCACGAATTCAGCACTTGGGAATGAAACACAGCAAGAAGCAGTAAAATGAAAAATAAAAATAATTCATGAAAATTTAGGCTAAGAAAAAACATAATTTAAAACAAATACTAAAGTCTTTTCTATTTCAGAATACACTTGTAAGAGAACTGTTTTATCAACACTACACAAAAAAAACGAGGAGAATCAAAAACAAGGGGGTGAGGAAAGCTTTCTTTTTTCATTCCTTTACCCTCACACAAAAAAAAAGTAAATAAAAGAATAAAATAATGAGGAAAAAATAACGAAAAAATTTGAGAAACTCAATTGAACAATATTTTTTAAGAAAAAGAACTTTTAGAATAATAAGGGCAGAAATGGAGGAGTTGAAGGAGACATTAAGTAATTTTGATGCAACATTGTCGATGTTGACTACGGCGGGGTATGAGAGAGGAAATGAAAAAATTTGGCGCAAGGGTCGTCACCAGACTGTGTCAAAGAACTCCAGGTGTTCGAAGGCCAGTCTGAAGGGTATATATCTTGGATTAATAGGGCGCAGTCCATTTTGAATAACTATAAGATTGTCAAAGACAAGCCGTTGTACAGGTCCATTGTCGTGCATATTAGGCAGAAGATAGGGGGTAGTGCGGACGTGGCGCTCGTCTCCTATAATGTGCAGGACAATGATTGGCCGGGCGTCAAACGCGTCATGGAAGTAAACAATCACTTTACACTAATTCTTAATAGCTTGAAGAGCGAATATCACCCCGCAACATTATCAGCCCTTATATTGAAACTTATAGGGACAAAGCGCTCGACATCTTTATCAGAGGACTCGGCGCAGATACTTCTAGGCTATTGGGGATCCGTAGTGCTAAAGATTTACCAGAGGCGTATTCTATATGTTTAGAATTATAGAGACTGGGTCCCAGGGGACACGCTACGCAAAGGAACGCAGTAAGCAAGATTGTGCAATATACCCCAGCATACCACCCCATGAGCTCCCAGAGATTCCCACCATCGTTCCAAATATCTTCTAGGCCGCCAATGGGCACGGCGTATAACCAAGGTTTTAATCGGGGTTCACCACACAGATTTCAGGGACCAAGACAGGCGATCAAAGCCGAATCCAACCAATCTGGGCAGAGTTACCGGTCTAACTTCAAACCACCCCTAGCGCCTGGGGTTCCCGTCAAGCGCAGCCCAAGCGCATCCTCGAACCTAAATCCCTTCCGAAAGGCTCAAAGGCAATATCATATGGAACCGGTTTTGCATTCATTGAGCTCCAATCCCCAAGAACAGACTCACGTAGCTTACTATAGAGAATTAAACCACGAAATTGTAGACGCTGAAAAGGATACCTCACCTCGGAGAGCAAACCCGGATGCATCTGTTGAAGCGGCAGGTTGCTCAGACGAGAGAGAAACAAATTTTATGATCGACGCCTCTTTAGTGTACCATACATAGAACATGGTACGAAAGATGGGGCTTGGCGACAATTTCTTATAGACACCGGCGCGAACAAGAATTTCATCAGCCTCAAAAACGCCGCCGGCAGCACAATACTATATATTCCCTTTTTGTTCAGTCTGCTACGGGTCGCGTTAAAATCACGCGCCACCTCGTAGGCCAATTTTTTAAGCCAATCGGAAACGAAAGGGCTTTAACTTTTTTTGTACTTCCTGGGCTAAGTTCCTTCGACGGCATAATTGGTAACGATACTCTCAAAGAATTGAAAGCTTTAATCGATAGGAAGAATGACCTCCTTATAATAGCACCTGGAATCAAATTACCTCTTTAAGCTAGACGATCTTTGAATGTACAAGTTAACACATAACACTCAATATAGGATATTTCATAAGTTTATAATCAACCCTCGCTATCGCGTATTTATAAGTTAACGAACAGCCCTCGCAATTGCGGCGTTGCATACTTTGTATCAGCGCGCTATAGCTGCAATGGTCAGAGGCGGTAACTGGACACTTTTGTTTTTCTGCAAGAGCTTCCGTTAGTGCCTAGGATTTTGCTGAGTCGGCTTGCCGACCATGACATTGTGGCGTGATGCGAGTTTTGGCTTAGCTTAAGTGAAATATTCTTTGTATTTAGAAATTAGTTTTGAATACAGCGCTCTTCCAGTAAGTCGCTTAAATAAATATTTACTCCGGCACTTGGCCGTTAAATAAGTTGTTTTATTGTCTGAGCAATAAGAGGTATAGTTTACCTCTCAACCTAATCTTCACCCACAACCGGACTAGAAGATCATTAATTTATATATGTGCAGAACACGCTCTGTCCCACCAGCGACGTTTTCACCGCTTATACAAGTTAACACGCGCAACAAAGTTGCCGCTGACCGGAGCCCAGCACCGGATATCGAAAGTGCAGAGGGCAGCGGAACTATCAGAATCGACGGCAAAAGATACCAGATACCCTGCATGCGAGTTATGTATAACCCTACTTCCCTTCCCACTTATAAACAAAACCCAATTTCCCCTTTGCCACCTCTGACTATTAAAGTGCAAGAGTTGCTTAACTCTTTAAATATTAATAAGCAATATATTATGCATAAGCAGCATATGCACAGGTCGACGATCTGGCACATGCCAACCAAAAGTGGTTAGTAGGAAATACACAAATGCTAAATAAACAATATAATAAAGTTCATCGATCGTTATTAAATTGAGACTAAAGGCCAACGATCTGACACATGTCAACCAGAGTAGTTCATAAGAAGAACACATAAACACTTTTGTAAACCTAAACTAAGTTGTCTTGTAAAACATTTTGAATAAAGAAAAGTGAGTTGATAATTACCACCCAAAACCGACAGACGTGTTTTAATTAAAATATTTTTTTTAACATTTCGCGACTCCCTTTACAAAATTGGCGCAGCCGGTAGGATCCTTTTTCGTTAAAAAGGGTCCAGTGATTATTCGAATCAAAATTTAAACCAAAAAAATATTTAAACACAAAAAGTCATCGGACAAAAGCGAACTAAAAATCAGTCCGCTAAGTAAAAGTGGTGCAGTGCATTAGCAATAAAAGTGTAACAAACTAAATCGAGCTCAAATCGACTCAATCCGCGCTACACAATAAATCAACTCAACCTGGATACAAGAAGGCAACGCAGAATTGCTTCGTACGACAACGGAAGAATGGCCCACGATAACGCCCAGATGCCCCAAGATGATCTGTTGGAACAACTGGCCATAAGAGAAAGACAATTGGAGCAATTACAACAGGCTTCTGTACAGCTCCAAGGAAATGGCAATAACACGGCCCAACAAGAGCGGTTATTCAAAAACATCAGCCGATTGGCAACTTTTACGGGAACGGGGGACATCTCCATAAACTCCTTCTTCAGTAGCGTGGAATACCTACTTCAAACAATAAAGGATCCACTCCTTAAGCGAGAAGCCACACGGACAATATTCTACAGGACGATTCAGGGTCAAGCGAAGGATGCGGTGATATATATTCCGAAACCAGACAACTGGGACTTATGTAGTATGTTGTATGCCAAATGAGCATATGCCCACAGTATTGTAGAGTATACAGTATAACAAGTGGTCATATGCCCAACTTAAAAGTAAGAGTAACAACTCATAACATAACGACACTTTGTTGCTATGTTTATACAATCATAAATATATACAGGTGCAGTAATAGGATCCGTCACTTATGCGGACTGGCCGCAGCGTGAGATCGCTAGCGCAAGCACTTCTTGAGTATGTACCATCAGTACATATATATGTATATATACATAACTACATTGGCATATATGTACTGCAACTCTCTCTCTCTGCCGACGCTCTTAGCGGCAGAGCTCACTTAGAATATTGTATGTAATAAGCCAAATATAAAACTGAATAAAACTGGGACAACACTCCCGATTAAGAGCTAAAACCAGAACAACGTCTTTTCACTGTGCTTCGATTGCTTCAACATTACATGGCGACCGTGACTCGGTCCGAATAACCGAGCAACAGGAGGCAAAACTAAGGAAGGAAGGAAGTCTAGGAAAAGTCGCTGGATGGAGGACAACAACAACAAAAATAATCACTGAGTGAGTTGAGTGCGAGTGAAATGGGAAAATGAGGTGGTGTTAAAACAAAATTATTAAAAGAATAGCTCACTTAAAGTGGCTAATTTACTCAAGCTCACCGCCACCAGCGTGGACAACTGCCAACATATTACAAGCTGAGTTAGACTTTTTAAAGTCAAAGCTCAAAAACACCGTTCCCAACACCGTATCTCACTCCTCATACATTCAAGTGATTAATGATCGAAAAATAACAAAGCCTCCATCCCCAAGCCACTTCCAAGAAGACCTGACGAATGCCCAGGAGACTGCCGTGGATCATTCTACAGCATATGCTGCAAAGGAACTTGCCCACATACAACGACCTGTGCGATGACCGGCACCAGCCCTGCCTGAGCTCATAGGCTTAGGACAGCAGCAGCAGTCAACAAGTGCGAGAGGCATACCGCCGCTTGCGCCAACGAAGGAGCATCAGCGTGCCACATCCGGCGACGCCCAGCTGATGCATTATCGAGAATACATCGAGGGTCAAATACATCGAGGGTCAAATACATCGAGGGCCAATCCAGCCTCATATATTAAAATAAAAACTATATTATACTTAAAATTGTAATTGTAGCAGTGTAGCCCGTAAAGCTATACGAACTCAAAGGTAGAAATCTGTTAATCACTAATTACTGTCAAAACGGAGACTTTATTTACAATTACAAACAATTTCCCTTGGGCCAAAATGGGCCTCATAGATACTAAAACTGTAGACTCAACTGCAAATGTAATAAATAAAGTTGAAGTCGAAAAATTAGACCTACATTTAATTAGTACGCTGTTAATAATTATTGTAATACTAATGACAGCTAATGTATTTTTTAAAATATATAAGATACATAATAGATGCCTTAAAAAGAAATATATGAGCAAGGCAAACGATTTAGATAAAGTCTAAAATTTAAAAAAAAAAAAATGTATACGTACAAAATTAAGAAAATTAAGAAAAAACAAATAAATATAAGAAAACAAATGTATATGTACAAAAGAAATGTACTTAAGAATAAGAAAATGATATAAAGAAACTCAACGCCGAAATAATTGATTTATTAAATGAACTGGCGAATGAGTTAGACTTTCTTTATACTCACACAAATGAAAAAAAATAAATATTAACAAAAAAAAAATGTTTGTATAAAATAAATTTGTTTGTCCATAATTATATACACTGCATAAGGGCAGCATTATTTATGTAATCAAAAAAAAAAAATTAAAAGTAAAAGAAAAATAAAAATAAAAACAAATAAAAACCCCCTAAATAATGATCAGTAATAGATTAGTATGGAATGGGAAGCGATCAGAGACAGAATAATAGAAATCAAAGTAACGTTTGATAAATCATATAAATGTTTATCACAAAATAGGGATATTCAAAAAAATACAGTAAATAAACACGCAAATATATTAGTAGAAAGCTTTAATGAAGCTCGTCAATTAATATATGACTATAGGAACAAATTAAAAAGCAACCATTGGTCACAAGTGTGTCAAGTACTAAACAAATTTAGGGAAAACTTGTTGAGCATCATCAAATCCAAATACAATTTGGATATAATAATACCTTCCGTTCTAAACACGGAGATATCATTGAAAAACGAATCAGAAAAACTAGAAAATAATTCAGAATCTGAAGAGCCTCAAGATACTGAATTACAAGACAGTGATATAAATAATTTAACAATCCCAGCAATAATAACGTTGACTGAATCTTTAGATGTTGATTCTGATTCAGAAACAAATTCAAAACACAAACCGATCACAATGGCACAAACAACAATTGAGTTTATTAAAACAGCCTCGTCTATACTTTCGGAGTATGATGGCAAAGCTGAAAATTTACAAAGTTTCAAAGATGCGTTGAATCTAGTAGATTCACTTAAAGGCGATCATGAAGCAACCGCAATCAGCTTGATAAAGACCAAACTAAAGGGTCATGCAAGAAATTTAATAAGTGATGAAAAAACAATCGCTGAAATTATTGCAAAACTCTCAAGAACCGTAAAAGGAGAATCAGTTGAAGTACTATCAGCTAAACTCTTGAATTTACAACAAAAAAGCAAAACTGCCAACACTTACACACAAGAAGTTGAGCAATTGACAAAAGCCCTACAAGGCGCTTACATTAATGATGGTTTAAGTTCTGACTTAGCCATCAAATACAGCACAACTCAAGCTGTAAAGGCCATGACCAAAAACTGCGCTATTGATAAGGTAAAACTTATCATGCAGGCAGGCACATTCAATACCATGAATGATGCCATATCCAAATTTGTAGATAGTTGCACAGAAGCAACAGGACAACCTAACACTGTCCTATATTGCCAAAATCACTCTCACCATGGCGGAAACCGCGGCAGGGGTAATTTCAGAAGCCGACCATTCAACAGGGGAGGCTTTCGCTATAATAACAATAACGGCAATAGATACAACAATAGCAGAGGCAACCACCGAGGCAACTCGTACAGAGGGGCACCAAACAGAGGACGCGGACAGCAGAATCAGGTTCGAATTACACAAGGTAACTCGGAAAACCAGCAAACCCCCTTGAGCAACCCATAGTAAAAATACTAAACATAAATCTAAGTCTCAGTAGTATAATTAAGATACAGAATAGAAAAAATAGTATTCCATTAACATTACTTGTAGATACTGGAGCAAATGTCTCAATCCTAAAAAATATTAAAGTAAATTCAAATATTAATCAAAATTACAAAACGAATATAACAGGAATTGGACAGGGAACAATACAATCAATTGGACAATCTACAATTGATTTACTTTTCGATTACTTCGTAATCAGTCACGACTTTCAAATAGTCTACAATGAATTTCCCATACCATGCGATGGAATTCTTGGACTAGACTTCATTCAAAATTTAATTGCATACTAGATTATCAAAATGATGAGTTCATCATGAAACCAAAATCACTAAATTATCAAATACATGTACCACTATTAAATAATGATGTGGACAATTCAATACTATTACCAGCTAGATCAGAAGTAATGAGAAAAATTACGCTTCTGACAAATGAAGAAACTGTATTGATACCAAACCAGGAAATTCACCCTGGGATATTAATAGCTAACACTTTGGTAGCAAGTAATAGTGCAATAGTTCATATCTTAAATACAACAAACGACAATATTAAAATTAAAAATCCAAAAGTAAAATTCGAATCAATAAAAGATTACGAAATTAAAAAACCACTTATAAATCAAAGTAATAGAAGCAATGAAGTCTTGAAAAAACTAAAATTCCCTGAGCAATTCCAAGATAAGCTTACTGATCTATGTACCAGATACAGTGATATATTTGGTCTAGAAACAGAAGCAATTTCAAGCAATAATTTTTATAAACAAAAATTAAGACTTACTGACAAAACTCCAGTATATATCAAGAATTATAGAAATGCTGAATCTGAGAAGCCAGAAATAAACAGACAGGTCGAAAATCTTATTAAAAACGGTATAGTCGAACCATCTATATCCGAATATAATAGCCCACTTCTCTTGGTACCCAAGAAATCTCTTCCAAATTCTAAAGAAAAAAAATGGCGTTTAGTAGTTGATTATCGCCAGATAAATAAGAAACTTTTAGCAGACAAATACCCACTTCCAAGGATAGAAGAAATCCTAGACCAACTAGGACGAGCAAAATACTTTTCATGTCGCGATCTTATGTCTGGATTTCATCAAATAGAACTAGACGATAAATCTAGAAATATAACATAATTTTCCACGAACTCCGGTTCCTATCGCTTCACGCGATTACCTTATGGCTTAAAAGTAGCACCCAATTCGTTTATGCGAATGATGACACTCGCATTTACCGGTCTTGAACCATCGCAAGCATTTCTGTATATGGATGACTTGATAGTTATTGGCTGTTCTGAACAGCACATGTTTAAAAATTTGTCAAATATTTTTGACTCGTGTAGGAAACACAATTTAAAATTAAACCCAGAGAAATGTTAATTTTTTATGCATGAGGTTACATTCTTAGGCCATAAATGCACAGATCATGGCATCCTCCCGGATGATAAAAAATACGATGTTATAAAAAACTATCCAATCCCTACTGATGCGGATAGTGCACGACGATTCGTCGCGCTCTGTAATTATTACAGACGATTTATTCACAATTTCGCACAATATTCACGTCACTTGACTAGATTGTGTAGAAAGAACGTTCAATTCGAATGGACAAAAGATTGCAATGACGCATTTAATTATTTAAAAAAGGCACTAATGAAACCAACATTACTGCAATATCCTGATTTCAGCAAAGAATTTTGCATAACCTCAGATGCAAGTAAACATGCATGTGGTGCGGTACTATCCCAAGAGTACAACAATATGCAACTACCAATTGCATTTGCGTCACGATCATTCACGCAGGGAGAAAGCAATAAATCAACTACAGAGCAGGAATTAACTGCAATCCACTGGGCAATGAAACACTTCCGACCATACGTCTATGGCAGGCATTTCTTAGTTAAAACAGATCATAGACCTCTAACATTTTTATTCTCAATGAAAAACCCAACATCAAAATCTTGTCCAAATTTTCACAGAATGTTACAATAAGTAAGAAATCCATAATCTGTGAGTTTATTTAAGATAGCTCAAAAAACCACAAAGATCTTCATACAAAGCTTTAATTTGCATCTGATTGTTCCTATGGCAGCTATATGATATAGTGGTCCGATCTTTACCAAATTTTCTTAGGATGTAGCAGTAAGTAAGAAATACATAATCTGTGAGTTTGGTTAAGATAGCTCACATAACAAAAAAAAGTCGTACTAAGTAATATTGACCTTTGACCCCCCATTTTAGCCCCTTCCAGTGGGGATATCAAAAAATCCCGTCTTATTGCACGATAATTATGTCTCAGCTATGTTGTGTAAAAATTTCATCTCAATATCTTGAACCGTTTGGCCTACAGCGTGATGACTCAGTCAGTCAGTCAGGACAAAGAGTTTTATATATATAGATACATATATGTTTTATATGTTTATATATTTTTTTATATGTTTATGTATACAAAAGGCAGCGCTGCCACTGAAGACCGCGCAGCCTTAGGTTTAGTAATAAGCAAAACCAAATTGTAAAAATCAGATAAAAACAGAAAGAGGAGCAATAACAATAGTTGCTGCAGTTCCTATTAATAAAGTGACCAGAGCAATAAAATAAAGGTTGCTCCTGGTAAAACTAAAAATAAGACTAATTATATTACTACAACCTACACAAGCAAATGTCCACATGCACACAAACCATATTCACATAAACGAGTGTCCACATGCAAGTTAACCACCTCTAGGTTCGATTGGGCAACCGGAAGCCGTCGCGACTTTGTTGCGACACAGAAGCACTGACTCTGCATTGTCGGTTGGCCAGTTCAGCGGGGAAATATGATCCCTTCGGTATGCGCGCTAAGTGGCCGCTGAAGAACGGCACGAGGCGCAGTGTCAGCATCCTGTCATCGTCGCTGCTAGGCAGCCGCGGCTTAATGTTAGCTTTAAATATCTTTGTAAATTAGTTTTAAGAGAGCCCGCCCTTGAATCGGTACACAACGAATAAATAACACAAGCTGAAATCTTAATTGAATTAATAACGCATACATTTATTGCTAATTGGCGCCCAACCGCTTTCTATTAAAACTCCGCAATTGTTAACTACGCCGCCAACGCCGCGAGTGAATTGTGTAAAAAAAATAATAATAATTTAAAACAAGCCACAAGCCCATCTAATCGTCAGCACGATTAAGTGTAAAGTCTATCTAATTTACATTAGAAGATTAACAGTGAACACAGTGCCTTGTGAACAAATATTAATAATATAAAAAATAAAACCCCAACACCTTAAGAGTGTTGAGTGAGAAAAAATAAAAATAAAACCCCAACACATCGCAGTGTTGAGCAAGTTAAACAACAAAAACAACAGCAGCAGCAACAACAACAACAACGAAAGTCAGATTAGCTTCAGCGCATCAAGTACAACTGATCCACCGCATCGCAATTAAACGTTAAGAAATATGAAACTCATATAAGTGAAATGCTTAAATGTTCATTACACCTGAATTAAATAAATAAATAATTAATAAAGTGCAAATAAAATACTTGGCTGATCGAGTAATACTAAACATAAATCTGTTTTAAATATCTAAATGCTAGTAAATTCTTTGCTTTGACTTAATTGTGATACATTTTATGTGGAGACTCAGAAAGAATAGTTATACAGGTAGTGAGGAAGACATTATTACAGCTTATAGGGAACAAGAAGAAAGTATAGAAAATACAATACAAACAGTAGAATCCAAAATGACTACCACAAAAGAAATGGTTGACATCTTGACGCAAGCTCTTGAACATCAGGCAATAAATATGGAAGCACGTTTCGAGGCGAAACTCGAAAAAGTAGTAATGTAGGAAATGGCGAAGCGATTCGCTATGAAAAGGTATAGATAGTGCCAGGAACAACCTGTGATGTGCCACTCGGTATGGTTAAATCTTTGCCCGAATTCGATGGCAAACAGAATGAGTATGTCGCTTGGCGTGAGGCAGCGGCAGCTGCATATGAGGTATTCGAGCCTTTTAATGGCAGCACTAAACATTTCCTTGCCGTAGGCATTATTCGAAATAAAGTTAAAGGCGCAGCGAGTTCAACGTTGACGTCATATAACACTACCCTTAACTTTCAAGCTATCTTAGCTAGACTTGATTTTGTTTACGCCGACAAGACACCAGTACGTGTCCTCTTACAGAAACTTGGCACCTTGCGACAGGTATGTATTTTCCACCGACCAAAAATACTTTTTCACGTGTGTCGATAAATTCTCTAAGTTTGCTGTGGTTCAACCAATCAGTTCAAGAGCAATTGTCGACATTAAAAACCCGGTATTACAGCTCATAAAGATTTTTCCTAATATTAAAACCATCTACTGTGACAATGAAAGATCTTTAAACTCTTTGCTGAATTTCGATATTCAAATCGCCAATGCACCCCCTTTACACAGCATTTCAAATGGACAGGTAGAGAGATTTCATAGCACGTTAGCAGAAATTGCGCGTTGCATGTAAATCAGTAAACAAATTTGTGAAACTGTCGATCAAATCACACTCTCAACAATAGAATACAATAGAACGATTCACTCGGTCACAGATAAGAAACCCATTGAAATTATCCACTCAAACACTATAGAAACAGGATTAAAGGTCAGAGATAGAATTGAAAAGGCCCAAAATAAGAAGATGGAACAAGAAAACAAGAACAGGGAAAACAAAGAATACCAAGTAGGAGAAAGAGTATGGGTTAAGTCGAACAGGCGCCTAGGCATAGTGGAAGCAGATCTAGGATCGACAGTTCTCATTAAAGGGAGGGTGGTCCACAAGGACAATCTTAGGAAATAAGAAAATTAGATAGTAATCAAACTTTCATTTTCCATTTATTTTAGATTATCATCGTTGCTAGTGACACTCCTGTTGACTCTTACGAACGCTACTGTAAAATTGACAAATTACACTTCCCTAAATTTCATACCGATATCGGACGGAGACGTTACTCTTTGGGACGAATACGGATACTTAGGACACACGACGAACGTGACATCATACGTGACGTACGTGGACGAAACCAGGAAGAGCTTAGACTTATTCAATCAGGACCATGAAAAAAGGCTATTAATAACTGACCTTACTCACATTGAAACGTTATTAGAAACACTAAAGGTAAACCATAGACACTCTCGTAGTATAAATATGCTAGGAACAGCCCTCAAAGTAATAGCAGGAACTCCCGATTTTGATGATTGGGAACAGATCAAATTCAGGCAAACTCAATTAATAGATTCTGAAACGAAGCAAATAGAAATAAATACAAAAGTTCAAAGGAGACTTAACGAACTGACTAGGACCTTAAATACCATGCACAGAACCGACGGACTCGACATGAACCACATGTACGAGACAATTTTGGCAAAGAATAGAATAATAATTACAGACCTACAAAATTTAATTCTTGCAATAACATTAGCAAAAATAAACTTGATCAGCCCGGTAATGCTAGATGATGTCGACGTAAAGGAGATGACATTTAAACATTTCACCAATGTCAGTATAGCCGATGTACTAAGTGTAGCCAGCGTCAAAGCTTTCCAAAGCAATGACATTTTGTACTTTTTAATAAAATACCCTAGACCTAACTTAGTTTGTAAAAAAATTAATATTTTTCCCGTAATACAACAAAATAGAATTTTAGATTTTGACAACACTAACATAGTAGCTGACTTCGGTACAAATATATTTGCCGTTAGTAAGTGTGATGCGGCGGTTGGCTCCACATTCTGCAAGAGGCTAAAAACACCAAGCTGCGCACAACAACTACTAGCAGGAACTCTAGCACAATGCACTGTAGCATATCTACCCTACCATTATCATAAATCAGAGGGTATAACAATCCGTTAATACATTGTGACACTTTATCATAATATATAGAAATATACAAATGCCCAAAGTACATTAAAAGACCGCTTAGAATTATGTAAACATTCCAGCGCACAAGCAATACGATCCATCGCTTATATACAAGCCGATCGCGGCGCGTGGGAATGCTGAGCATGCACTTTTGCAGCTCAAGTGGTCAAACCATACACAGCATATGCATTAGGCCGGAGCGAAAAACACTTTTTTTTTTATTTTCCAGTTTCTTGGGTGCGGAATCGTTGACCCGCTGTAAAATAATAATGTGTGCAAAAAATCAGATTTTTTGGAGCCCATCCTGAGGTGGCGCACCGACGTTCTTTTTTGAAAAATCACGCAAAAATTGAAAAATTTCGGGACAAATGTGATATAAACAAAAATCATGGTCGTTTTCCACAAAAAACTTATTTTTCATACGTAGCCCTAACATTTTTCTTTATATAACTGTTAAGATCGGCTAAAAAATGTAGAAGCTAGAATTTTTTTTATGGATCTCAAATTGGGTAATAACCGTCAGTTTGATTATATATTGTCCGCAAGCGAACACAATAACATGTGTTTCGTGGTATGGAGCTTTTTGGTTAGGGGAAAATAAAATGTATGGATAAGTTCGTCATTCGTCAGCCGATTTTTATGAACGATGGCTTGTTTTACTCGAGAAAGTCCAAACTCTATGCTCAATTTGTCAAACTAAAGATATTTTTGCGATTTGTAAACATTTTGAATTTTTCTTTGTACCTTTAACCGTGCTGTTTTCACAAAAAATTCAAATTTTTTAACTTTAAAAGGCTCTAACATCATAACGATCATGCCGATTTTAAAACGTTGTATAAAAACGTTTTAGGAAATTTTATTACCTTTAGTTAGAGACTTTCTTTGTTGAAAACGCCAATCGCGTTTATTATTTATGCTCAAATAAGCTGAGTCATCTTTAAAAAAATTCGAACAAAATTTCAAAAAATTCTATGCTGAAAACTAAGAAGAGGAAAATTTTTTTAAATTCGTTTTCGTATTTAGAAGGCCAAAATCTATATGAAAAAAATATAAAGATCTCTGAGGCAGGCAAAAAATTTCAAATTGTATACTAGTGCACTGTTATAGCCACATGCATGCAAACGGTTACTACCCAACTTGATATCCATAAAAAAAATTCTAGCTTCTACATTTTTTAGCCGATCTTAACAGTTGATACAGTTATATAAAGAAAAATGTTAGGGCTACGTATGAAAAATAAGTTTTTTGTGAAAAACGACCATGATTTTTGTTTATATCACATTTGTCCCGAAATTTTTCAATTTTTGCGTGATTTTTCAAAAAAGAACGTCGGTGCGCCACCTCAGGATGGGCTCCATAAAATCTGATTTTTTGCACACATTATTATTTTATAGCGGGTCAACGATTCCGCACCCAAGAAACTGGAAAATAAAAAAAAAGTGTTTTTCGCTCCGGCCTAATATGCATGCCTTCTGCATACATATGTATATACCAACATACTTATACATATATATAAACACATAGATATAAGCATTGCATGTTTCGGGTTAGTAAAACCCAACATTAACATATAAGAATTATTCTCAATAAAGTAACACAACGGAGCAGACGCTCCAACTCTAAACGGTCCTTGTTTGAACTAATATCATTCTTCTGAACACATTACAGCACCACTCGTCCCGGCCACCTTGACAAGACAACTGTGGTAGACGACGGCGCAATAATCATCAATGACGCAGCTGCAAACATCTCAGACCGCTCTGACTTTCACCAGTCAGTCACCGGCACTTACCTATTGACCTTCGATGACAAGATTTGGATAGACGGCATCCTGTTCACCAATAACTACGGTGTACTTAGAAGGAAGCCAGTGGTACAGGCAGTCGCCCAAATTAATATCACCAAGTACCGAGAACACCTCAGTCTACCTTATCTGCACGAACTGAGTCTGACGAACCTTCGACATATCGATCAACTACAGTCCAACCTGTTGTCGAGCCCCATCGTAAGCAGTGGCAGTGTTTTGGCCATTGTCATCATTTTCCTAATCATCGCTCACAAAGTCCGACGACAAAACAAACTACAGAAGCGATCTGAAATAGTGGCAAATCTACAGGCAAACATGAGGAAACCCGAGGACGTGCTTCACTTGGCTCAGGGAGGAGTCAACCACCTCTAGGTTCGATTGGGCAACCGGAAGCCGTCGCGACTTTGTTGCGACACAGAAGCACTGACTCTGCATTGTCGGTTGGCCAGTTCAGCGGGGAAATATGATCCCTTCGGTATGCGCGCTAAGTGGCCGCTGAAGAACGGCACGAGGCGCAGTGTCAGCATCCTGTCATCGTCGCTGCTAGGCAGCCGCGGCTTAATGTTAGCTTTAAATATCTTTGTAAATTAGTTTTAAGAGAGCCCGCCCTTGAGTCGGTACACAACGAATAAATAACACAAGCTGAAACCTTAATTGAATTAATAACGCATACATTTATTGCTAATTTGCACACAAACCATATTCACATACACTCAAATAAACATATACAACTCATATTTCCACTTCCACATATTCATAAATGTAGAATCAGAATCAATTATACATTGTCACAATCATAAGCCCAAGCATTTTATTTTTAAAATTCAATTTTAGTCTTCAGCTGAGTACGAATGAATAAAGACAATTAAAACTAAATCATTGCTATTGGAATTTTATTCGGATTTTTCAAAAAAATTAACGTCTTTCTAGTACAATCTAATAAGATAGTTTTAGATTTTGAAGAGGGGAACACGGTTGCTGATTGCGGTGCACGGACCTTCGCCATAGGAGATTGCAGAGACGCTGTCAGCACTACGTTTTGTAAAAGGCGCAAATCAGGACATGCGCCCAACTGTAGTATGCATATATATTGAATATCCACTGTACCAAGAGTACTTAAAGTGAACACACTGTAACACTTTGTTGCAGTGCTTACATAAACAAAACCCCGGTGGTCGAAATATGAGTCGATCGGCGCGCTCACAGTTATGTGCAAGTGTTAGCATTCTGTTACGCGCGCCGGCCACTTGACCGAACTCAAGTGTATGCATATACCCCTGCGCTCCAGCTTAAGAGAGCATAATTATATACATATAATACATAGCATATACATAACCGTCTCTCTGCTGTCCAACTGTGGGCAGCGCAGCGATCAGACTTAGGCTTACTTAGAACCTAAGGACAAATGTGACAAACCAGATTCAACTGAACGTTGGAAGCGGCACCTTCGCTGCTCCCCAACTAATAAAGATTATTAAAAACAAAAACGAACCAAATCTTATTCTTACATGGCGACCGTGACATGGTCTAAAAGTTAATAAAAAAATATTAAATAAAAATATATATATCCAACAAAGTCTACAAGTACGAGTGGCAGTCCGTCACTTGTACAAACGATGGAATAAATTGCAAATATATACACAACAACAAGCAACAATTGTGAGGGGCAATCCGTCCCTTACGCCAGCGCGGGAGACCTGGAGATTGGAATTAAAAAAAAAAACAAAAAGTCTGAGTGAGTAGAGTGCGAGTAATGGGCAAACGCGGAGGCCAGAAAAACAAGATAAATAAAAGAATAGCACACATCAAGTGGCTATTATATACAAATACCCCGCCCACATGGGCAACAGCACTAAAATTAACTGCTGAACTTGATTTTCTGAAAGAAAGCCTCCAGCAAAGAAAACCAAATACCGCAACTCACTCAGCAAACATCAAAATTATTAATGAAAAATTAATCAACAAACCACAATCTCCCAAGCCGCTGCCGAAAAGACCTGACGTCTGCCCGAACGACTGCCCTGGACCGCTGTTTAGCGCACATTGCAAATCAACTTGCATGGGGCCGAAGACAACCAACACCAGCTCCGCCTGAGAAGGAGCACGGAAAGAAAAACCAGCAGCCAGTATCAACAAGTGCGAGAGGCATACCGCCGCTTGCGCCAACGAAGGAGCATCAGCGTGCCACATCCGGCGACGACCAGCTGATGCATCATCGAGAATACATCGAGGGTCAAATACATCGAGGGTCAATGCAGCCATATATAGATTAAAATAAAAATTATAATTAAAATTGTAAAATTGCGCAGAACCATTTCTGCTCAATTAGAAGTATAGCCCGTAAAGCTATACAAAACAATAGGTAGGAAAAGTTGTAAACTTAATGCAAAGTAATGCAATATCTAAATTTAATGAGGATACAACAAAAAGTTATCCATACAATTTAAAAATATATACGCCCAAAATGGGCATAGTAGACGTTAAGTCAGTGGACTCCACTGCTAATGTTATAAATAAAGTAGAATCAAACACTGTAGATTTAGAATTAACAAATATATTGATGATTATCATAGTTGTTATAATGTGTGCAAATTGTTTTTATAAGCTATATAAGCTGCATAATAAATGCCTAAAGAAAAAATATATGAGTCAGGCAAATGACCTGGACAAAATTTAAAAAAAGAGCACAAACAACATTGAAAAATTAAATAAAAAAAAATGTATACTTACAAAATTAAAGCAATTAAGAATAAACAAATAAGTATAAGAAAACAAATGTATATGTACAAAAAAAGTGTAATTAAGAATAAGAAAATGAGTATAAAGAAACTCAACGCCGAAATAATTGATTTATTAAATGAACTGGCGAATGAGCTTTATACTCTTGCACAAATGAAACAAAATAAATATTAATAAAAATATGGCTACACTAAAGACAATTAGAGAAATATATAATAGAGTTCAGTTCACCCTTGTCTTAAAGAAAGAATTCTTACCCATAATACAATGGAATGGAATGAACTATATAAAGAAATAAATAACATAAAAGTTGACTTTGATAAATCATATAAGTCACTTACACAAAACAGGCCAATTCAAAAGAATACTATTAAAAAACATATAGAAGTACTAGTAAAATGCTTTAATGAAGCACGTATACTAATACATGGCCAGAGAGAAAAATTAAATCAAGATCATTGGTCCCAAGTATCAAAATTTTTAATAAGACTACGATCTAATTTAATATCAATTAAACTTAAGTTTAATTTAGATATATCAGTACCGACTATACTTAACACTTCTCTAACAGTTGAAACTGGTGATGAACCAGAATCAACAGAACATATTGACATTGAACAAATAGAGTCTGAAGAGCTTGAAAACCCCAAAATAGAAGAGCAAGATTTAAATAATCTTACTATTCCAGCTGTTTTGTTGTCAGATCTGGATAATACCATAGATTCTGATACTTGTTTAAGCATAATAGATAATAAATTAAGCAGCATTACAATGGCACAAACCAATATTGATTTTATTAATACAGCATCCAAGCTTATACCAGTTTTTGACGGTAAAGCTGAAAACTTAACAAGTTTTATTGATGCATTATAAATATTGGATTTAATAAAAAGCGAACACGAAAAATTAGCAATTTCGACCCCGGTGGTCGAAATATGAGTCGATCGGCGCGCTCACAGTTATGTGCAAGTGTTAGCATTCTGTTACGCGCGCCGGCCACTTGACCGAACTCAAGTGTATGCATATACCCCTGCGCTCCAGCTTAAGAAAGCATAATTATATACATATAATACATAGCATATACATAACCGTCTCTCTGCTGTCCAACTGTGGGCAGCGCAGCGATCAGACTTAGGCTTACTTAGAACCTAAGGACAAATGTGACAAACCAGATTCAACTGAACGTTGGAAGCGGCACCTACGCTGCTCCCCAACTAATAAAGATTATTAAAAACAAAAACGAACCAAATCTTATTCTTACACAACAACTAGTATCGGGTATCACTGCCACTTGCGACACTCGCACAGGACATGTGGATCCCATCACGTTGGTCGACGACGGAGTGATCATCATAAACAACGCAACAATGAACCGTCACCCGTCAATGTGACGATGCATCGAGAAAGACTCAGTCTGCCATTTCTGCACGAGCTAAGCATCAAAAATCTTCAGCACATCGGCAACCTGAAAACTGAAGTAACGACGAAACCTATTATAAGCAGTTGTGTAACTGCAATCGCTATCTTCACTTGCGCCGGAATCATCATGTTAAATAAACACGCCTTTAGACACTGGTCCAATCAAAAGAAAAGAACCGACCCGGAAAACCCATCTGGAAGTGCCGAGGACGACCCTCACTTATTCAATTTTAGTCTTCAGCTTTGACTCAAAGTGAAATAACCAAATATTTCATTGGCGCAGCCGGTAGGATAGTGAAAAGTGTTGTGATGATGCGATAGCTAGACTACTTAATTCGCTCAATTTTTCGCTATCCGCAAAAGAATCGCGCTAAGGCACCAAGCGACGGCAAATAGCGCTTCAAGTTATAAAGAAAATTTTTATTTATATAACCTCGACAGTGAAGTGTGCACCGTATAACGCAATTTCCTATAGTATAAACTTGGAAATACTCTTTTCAAGAAGACGCGTTAGAATTTGTGGGAGTTGTAAATCCACTCGGTTCTCCAATAAAACACGAAATCGCTAACGTGCAACAAATACATACCTAGAAGGATAAGAGTTAAAAATAAGGAAAATTAAAATTCAATTAAATAAATCAACGAAACCAAACTAAAATAACCAAAAAAAAAAATAATAATAATAATAAAATAAAATTAAATTAAAAAACTGGACAACCAAGGAGGAGACTATTTGCAATTGTTGCAGCAACTACAGCAACAACAAGCTGAAATACTAGAACATCGACAACAAGTGCAGTTGGAGCTACATAAGTGCAATGCAGCAGCAAATAATGGAACAACAACAACCACCACCGCAGCCACAACAACAACAGCAGCAGCAACCAATGCTTTTGTTTGACGCAAATATGTCACAAGTTGAGCGTCAAATTTCCACTGTGGAGAAGTTTACAGGCGACCCGAATACCCTGTACACATTTGTGAGCCGAATTGATTTTATTTTGGCCTTATTTCCGACCAACGACGAGCGCCAACAACTTATCATTTTTGGCCAAATAGAGCGTAACATCAGTAGCGAAGTGATGAGAACAATTTGCACACCTGACCTTAACAACTGGACTCAACTAAGACGACAACTGGTACTCAACTACAAGACGCAATTACCTAACCATCAACTACTTGAAGAATTTAGTAACACACCGTTCCGAGGCAATTGATGGCAGAGAAGCCCAAGCTCGAGATAGCTGTTCCTATTGAGCAAAGGGATTTGCCGAAGTTGCAAGAGGCCTTGGGTGCCGGGTTCGACAAGAAAAAAAAGCGACAACGATACACAGAGCGTCTTTAAAAGTTATCACCTAAAATTTTATTTTTGATGTACAAAGAAGAAAATATTTTTCTACATACATTACATTAATACAGTAAATGATTATATATTTGTTCCTAATCAAGAATTACATAATAGAATTTATGTTGCAAATACAATAACAGCATCCAAACATATGCTTCATATTTTGAATACCCTATAGAAATGTTGCAATAGTAACTTGAGTTTTATTTTTTTGCTCAGCCATAACGATTATTGGTTGAGTTTTGAAATATAACCTAAAACTAAGCATTATTTTGTGAGATTATTAATAAAAATCGAAAATAATTATTATATATAATTTTTTGAATAAAACTTATAATGATTACAATCCCTGCAAAAAACTACTTTCTGATAAATTCCCGCTACCCAGAATTGATGATATTCTAGACCAACTGGGCAGAGCTGAATACTTTTCATGCCTTGACTTAATGTCAGGTTTCCACCAAATTGAACTTGAAGAAAATTCAAGTGAATGCGAAAACGCATTCCAATACCTTAAAAAAAAGCTTATGCACCCCACATTATTACAATATCCTGATTTTCGCAAAGAATTTTGCATTATAACAGATGCTAATAAACAAGCTTGCGGAGTGGTTCTAACTCAGAACCGTGACGGAATTCAGCTCGCAATAGCTTATGCATCTCGTTCATTTACAAAAGGGGAAAGCAATAAGAGCAGAACAGAACAAGAGTTAGCGGCAATTCATTGGGAAATTACCCATTTTAGACCATTGTAGCATATCTACCCTACCATTATCATAAATAAAAAGGTATACCAATCCGTTAATACATTGTGACACTTTGTCATCTATATATATAAAAATCTTTGTCCTGACTGACTGACTCACTCACTGAGTCATCACGCTGTAGGCCAAACGGTTCAAGATATTGAGATGAAATTTTTACACAACATAGCTGAGACATAATTATCGTGCAATAAGACGGGATTTTTTGATATCCCCACTGGAAGGGGCTAAAATGGGGGTCAAAGGTCAAAATTGCTTAGTATGAAATTTTTTTTGTTTTTGAGCTATCTTAACCAAACTCACAGATTATGTATTTCTTACTCACTGCTACATCCTGAGAAAATTTGGTCAAGATCGGACCACTATATCATATAGCTGCCATAGGAACAACCAGATGCAAATTAAAACTTTGTATGAAGATCTTTGTTATTTTTTGAGATATCTCAACCAAACTCACAGATTATGTATTTCTTACTCACTGCTACATCCTGAGAAAATTTGGTCAAGATCGGACCACTATATCATATAGCTGCCATAGGAACAACCAGATGCAAATTAAAACTTTGTATGAAGATCTTTGTTATTTTTTGAGATATCTCAACCAAACTCACAGATTATGGATTTCGTAGTCATTGTAACATTCTGTAAAAATTTGGTCAAGATCGGATCACTATATCGTATTGCTGCCATAGGAACAGTGGCTTTTAATGCTATTAATAAACAATCAAAAGAAGATGGACAGGGGGATGGGGTGGTGGAGGGGGGGGGGGGGGGGTGTTACGATTCATTAGTGTTGCGACTTTCAAAATCAATTTTCAGTATATGGCATTGTTACTCGCTCTTGCTGCCATAATCCAATTGCAGCGAAAACTTTAAAACAGCGAGCAGCGAAAATGTAAATTCTCTATCTATATATATAAAACTCTTTGTCCTGACTGACTGACTCACTCACTGAGTCATCACGCTGTAGGCCAAACGGTTCAAGATATTGAGATGAAATTTTTACACAACATAGCTGAGACATAATTATCGTGCAATAAGACGGGATTTTTTGATATCCCCACTGGAAGGGGCTAAAATGGGGGGTCAAAGGTCAAAATTGCTTAGTATGAAATTTTGTTTTGTTTTTGAGCTATCTTAACCAAACTCACAGATTATGTATTTCTTACTCACTGCTACATCCTGAGAAAATTTGGTCAAGATCGGACCACTATATCATATAGCTGCCATAGGAACAACCAGATGCAAATTAAAACTTTGTATGAAGATCTTTGTTATTTTTTGAGATATCTCAACCAAACTCACAGATTATGGATTTCGTACTCATTGTAACATTCTGTAAGAATTTGGTCAAGATCGGATCACTATATCGTATAGCTGCCATAGGAACAGTGGCTTTTAATGCTATTAATAAACAATCAAAAGAAGATGCACAGGGGGATGGGGTGGGGAGGGGGGGGTGTTTCGATTCATTAGTGTTGCGACTTTCAAAATCAATTTTCAGTATATGGCACTGTTACAGCGAGTGAGCGAAAATGTTAATTCTCTATATTATATAAAGTACTTACTTATTACTATTATCTTAAGTCCAATTACAGGGAAAAATTGAATTTAGAATTCCCGCTATCTAATTAGAAATGACATAAGGTCTGGATATAGCTGTGAGAAATGTTCCCTATTTTCACTCCACATTTTTCCCCGAGATTTCAGCGAGCGTAGCGAGCCGGGGGTTGGCGAGGGGGCAAACCCCCTAGTAATATATACAAATATACAAATGCCCAAAGTACATTAAAAGACCGCTTAGAATTACATGAACATTCCAGCGCACAAGCAATACGATCCATCGCTTATATAAGTTAACAAGCAAGTTAACTAGCGGCTCTCGCTAGAACTTCTCGAGTAACCCGCGCGCCCAGATTCGCGCTGCAACATTCTTAGCTTTAACGATTGGGTGCAATAGCCAGACGACAGTTTATGTCGCAATCGCTTTGATTATATTATGTTTAGGCTGAGTCGGCTTGCCGACCATGAGCCGATGGCATTATCAGTGGTTTTCCATTTAATGTATTTAGCTTTAGATTCATATTCTTTTATTTCACAAAATTCAGTCTTGTATCTAGCTTTAAACAAAGCACGTCAATTATAAATGCATTACTTCGGCATTAGCCGTACTGAACCTTAAGTGTTTTATTGCTAAGCCCTAAGGCTTAGCAGAAAAATCTCAGAAAATCCCAAGCCAAGTCACAAGCCTCAGAAAATCTCAGAAAAATCTCCAGAAAATCCCCAGCCAAGTGCGAGCCTTAGAAAATCTCGGAAAAATCTCAGAAAATCCCCAGCCAAATCAAAAGTCCCAGAAAGATCCCAAAATCTTAGAAAATTCACCAGTCTCAGAAGGAAAATTTCAAGTCTCGGAAAAATCTACAAGTCTCCGAAAATTACAAGGTCTCAGAAAAATCAAAGTCTCAGAAAATTCACTAGTCTCAGGAGAAAAATCTACAAGTCTCCGAAAATTACAAGGTCTCAGAAAAATCATTGTTTCAGAAAATCAAAGTCTCAGAAAAAAAAAATCACGGTCTCAGAAGAAAAATTTAATAAATTCAGCAGATGTAAACTTTTCTCCAAGGCTAGAAGATTCGCCATTTTGCCTTCGATTCGCAACGCATGAGGAAATTTTTTTTTTTCTCACTCTTTTTTTTTTGCACTTAGTGAAGGGAATGGAGAGAGATGCCACGTGCAAAGCAAGCTACTAAACGGCCAGGGTGCCGCGACACGAGCGGACCAGCAGCATTTACTCTCGGCTACATGATCGCTCGGCGACATTTTTCTCTCAGCGGGCAGAGCTCTCTGCTACGACGCAGGCAGGCAGAGCTAACACGCTCTCTGGTCACCGCACGCGAGCAGACCTACGACGGTCAGAGCTAACATGCTCTCTGCTGCGACAGAAATGCGGGCTTGGGTAGGCTTCGTAAGCTTACATCAAGGGACGCAGCGATGACTCAAGTAGCAACACTTAAAGCATCCAGTCGAGTTTCTCCAGGAGCAAAAGGACGCAAGTACCAACCATCAACGCGACAAGTCGAGGTTCTCCAGGAATAAAAACACTCAAGTAGCAACAATAAAAGCATCCAGTCGAGTTCCTTAGGAATAAAATCTCTCAAGTACCAACCATCAACGTGACAAGTCGAGTTTTTCAGGAATAAAAGAACTCAAGTAGCAACATTAAAAGCATCCAGTCGAGTTTCTCCAGGAATAAAAAGAACTTAAATTACAACGAGCAAAGTGAACAGTTAAGTTTCTCCAGGAATAAAAAAAAAACATTCAAGTTACTGTAGCATGTACACATATGTATATCACTAATTATCACATATATCTTGGGCAGCAACACTTTGTCTGCCTAAGCATAACTAAGGCATCAACACTTTGTTGTTATGCCAATACAAACAACATAAAGCAACAACTTTGTCGCCTAAGCCAGTGCCTTCTGCACATTTCAAGTGCGGCCGAAATATTATCGCTCTTGGTAGCGGCGATCGCTTATAGCTGAGTCAGCATGCTTCCCATGCTTGACAGCTATGTATAAATATATATGTGCATGCATAACATCCTCTGCCCGATAGCAGTATATATGCTTTACATATGTACTTTTATATATAATATGTAAAACGGCTGAACTGTCGCTGCTTCTCAGCGCTCAGCCTTTAAGTTAAGAATTCATTATTAAATAAACGGGACTTCGGCACTGACGTGTTGAAGCCATTGCATACCTAAAGAAAACACATATTATTATTTGCAAGCTTCGCTAATGTCAGCATGAGACAAGATTACCCAGGAAAACTAAATCAGCATCAACAACATAAGTGAATCATTACATGGCGACCGTGACAATGGTCAACTTGTATTTGGCCTAGCGACAACAACCTCTCAAAAACAACAACAACAGCAGCAACGGCATTTGCAAAAACAACACAAAATAAACGCAGTGAGTAGAGTGTGAGTGCGCCAAGCGAAGCGGCGTGGTAAAGACTTAAAGCCAGAAAGGCTGAACTACTAAAGCTATTTAACAGCAAAAATGTTATAAGCTGGAACAACTCGGACAAATTACATGCCGAAGTTGAGCATATAAAAACATTGCTAACAATCCGACAAAGTAAAATACCAGCCGTGCACACATCCACCTACCCTGTAATTTAAAACATTGCTAAAAAATACACTAAAACTATCTCCACCCAAAAAAAAGGAGATACCAAAGCTAAAGAAGACCTGCCCAAATGACTGCGAGGGACCGTTAGGCACACCATACTGTGAGTACACCTGTGCAGCCAGCACAGGAAAACAATAAGCGTGAGGGGCACCCCCGCCACTTGCGCCTACGAGTGAGCGTCAGCGTAACCAGGACGGTGACGACCAGCTGACGCTGAAGACGCAGCCTGTGCAGCCAGCAGCCAGCTATGAGCGGTCAAGCCGAAAGCCGCATAATTTTTTTTTTATTTGCACTACGTTGCAAAAATTTTTTTAAATGCACTGCGATGCATTAACATATACTTATATTAAAATAATGCAAAATTGAGCGACATAAAAGTTGCCCGACTAGAGTGTGGCCTGAAAGCCATACGCAAACATAGGTAGGAAAATATGTTCATTAAAGACAATTTGAATTTTTAACAAAAAAAAAATAAAATTTTATAATGGCATAAATATGTACATGAATAGCAACAGAATCAGCAAATCTGTTTAAAATTTATAACCTTTTGAAGGTTTTAAATATATACTAAAAATTTCACCCCCAAGAATGGGTTTAATAGACACAAAAACAGTGGACTCCACCGCTAATGTTATAAACAAGATCGATCCACTAATATTGATTCCAGATTAACGAATATATTATTATCAATAATTGTTTTTATTATGTGCGCATACATCTTATATAAAGCTTATATGCTACACAATAAATGTGTAACAAAAAGGGCCTTAAGCCATGCTAACGATCTTGACAAGATCCAATTTCTTAATAGCGCAAACAATTATTATAAATATATATCCAAATAAACAATAAATGATAAAACCAAGGCATGAAAACAATCAAGAATAAACAACTACGTATAAAAAAAAAATGAATACGTACAAACAGAAAACAATTAAGAATAAACAACTAAGTATAAAGAAAAAAATGAATACGTAAAAAAAATATAATTAAGAATAGAAAACTGAGTATAAAGAATCTAAATGACGAGATAATCGAATTATTAAATGAACTAGCGAATGAGCTAGACTTTCTTCATATGTACACTTATAAAATGTAAATAAGAAAAATAAATTTATTATCTTGAAGAAATAAATAAATAAATATAATTTTGAATATGGACAAGAATAAAGAAATTGAGAAAAAATATAAAAAAAATTCTGAGAAGTAATCCAGAATTTCCGCAAAAATTAAGATTTATTATAAGCAGGGAACCAATAGGCCTATACCATTTGCAACAAATTTATATTGCTATAGCTGGTTGATAGCTGGCCTTTGATAGGATTCACTAAAGCAGAAATTCATTTCATTCTGAGAGAATATATACAATTGGCTAGTAAAGATATAATGAATAAAAGAGGAAAAGTTGAAGATCATGAATATTTTGAATATTAAATGAATATTTAAAATCATTCTACACCAACATATAAAAACGCTAACAATGATGCGATCAACTTATGGATTTCAGAAAACTTATACTTTTAAGTGTATAAGTTAACTAAAGTCAACAAACTCTGGATTGTTGACCGTAACCCGATGCCAGCCAAGATTGCTGAATAAGCTTTTGGCCGAATATCGTTGCATAGCAGGCAAGCGCTGCATATTTGAGCGGCCGCTATGAGACGATTTCGAAACCATAAGTTTCGCTTTCGAGTAAACTGTAAAACATAAATTGTATTAGTTCTGAATAAAGCATCAAATGAATAGCATCGTACTCCGACTCGATGTCGTAAAACAATTAAACTCTTTTTCTTTACTTGATTTATAATCAATATTGAATAATTGGCGCCCAACGTGGGGCAAATATTTCGGTTACCCGCGGAATTGTAAATTAATTTATTTGCAAAGTTACAGTAAAGACTCAGTCAAATCGACAGAGCTGTGTAGTGAACATAACTAAGCACACGCAACCAAGTGTCCACGAAATTGCAATTAATACATTTGCAAAGTGCAGTGAACATAATTAAGCACACACAACCAACTTACGGTGCGTATGAGCGAATTATAAAATCGATCAAATTCAACAGTGACAGTGAATTGACCTCGTCTTTTATCACAATTGACAGAGGTGCGCTTAAGCGCAATATTAATTATTTTGTACACCGAAGCCGCTGGAGCTCTTCGGGCAGCGGTGTGTCGCCAGTTTAACACACAAGTTATCTGGACAGCGTTAAAGTTTCAAACACCTTGACTGCATCGCGGGAATATCAACGCTATAACTCTCGAGATTAGAATAATTTGTCTAGGATTTCCATTCAAAAAACATGTAAGTGGGAACTTTAATATTAAATCTATTTCAAGTCTGAGTTAAAATTATTTGAGCATTATTTTTTGCAAAGACGTTCATAGCTTTACCAATTATAATAAATATAATTATTGACAAACATTGCATTGAGAATTTCATTGACTCCGTGAACAAATTTGAAGTTGTGTAAATAAAAAAAAAATTAAATTAAAAACTAATTACGCAATCCGCTCAGCTTATGAAATTTGAGCCACAGCTTTTATTCATGCATATTTGTTGTTGTTGGTCTTGCGCTCAGTCGCCAGCACTTGAATTCAATTGTTTTTGTTTTGTTTTGATTATTCGTTTTGTGTGTGGGCCCATGAGCTCGCCGTTTTCGCTCTATAGAACCCCTTTGCATCGTTCTAGTGATTCAGATTCAGACTCTGATAGTAACATTAGAGTTCTTAGGAACAGAGTCATCAAAAATAAACGTGCCCTTGTAGCTTCGTCACAGCAGCAATCTGCCGAATCAGCCTTAGCTGAGCAGGCAGCTGTTAACCAGCGTGATCAGCAAGCTTTGTTAGCTGACAGGCAGCTGTTAACCAGCGTGATCAGCAAGCTTTGTTAGCTGAACAGGCAGCTGTTAACCAACGTGAACAGCAAGCCTTGTTACAAAGAATCAATGAGTTGTCTGAGCAAGTGTCGGTAGCTCACGTTACACCTCCAGTAGTGCAGTCTTATACTGCCATAGGAATTAGGAATGACGTCCGCTGTGACAAGCCTTTAGATGCAGTAAAATGCTCGCCCGAATTAACTGAGGTACAAGAATCATATGTCTCTTGGAGACAGGGCGCTGTTGCCGCTTATCACATTTTTAAACCCTATAATGGCAGTTCGCGCCACTACCAGGCAGTCATCATTATTAGAAGTAAGATTAAAGGTGCCGCTGATTCACTGTTGTCTTCATTCGGTACAGTATTAAATTTCGACGCTATAATTAGTCGCCTCGACTTTACATATAGCGACAAACGACCAATCCATGTCATAGAGCAAGAATTAGGTACTCTCAGACAGGGAGGACTTTCGCTGCTTCAATACTATGATGAAGTAGAGAAAAAGCTCACATTGTTGACTAACAAAGTCAACATGTCATATGAGCCGGCCCTGGCAAAGGGTCTTTGCGAAAAATTCAGAGGCGATGCGCTCCGAGTATTCATATCGGGCCTCAAGCGTAGTCTCACAGATGTACTCTTTGCGGCAAAGCCTAAAGACTTGCCTTAGGCGTTGGCTCTCGCACAAGAGGTCACGTCTAACCATGAAAGGTCCGCGTTCGCAGCTAATTTTGCGAAAAGTCTAGAGGACAAAGAGCGCAAGCCATACGCAAAGACGCAGAGTCGCCAGCAGGAGAGACAATCCCAGCAGGCTGACTCACAATCAAGCGGTTCAAAAAATCCGCATTTTAATAAACAGAACAAGCCAAAAGCCCAGAGCGATCAGCGAAGCGGCAGGCAACAAAATAATAACGGCACACAGGTGCCCATGGAGGTTGATCCCTCCCTTTCAAGAATCTTGCATCCTACTCAGGCCCCAGCCTTCACAAACAGGAAGCAATCCGCGTCTGACCGCTCGGGCGGTCAGTGGGGACAGCAGAGGCTGAATCATGTCTCGCAAGATGCTGGACAAAGGACAGAGGCAAGCGAGGCGCAGGTTGATGATGACACTAGCGCTGGCTATGACTCTGATGCCGTCAATTTTTAAGGGGAGGTCCCTGCAGCCCGTCATCAGACGAAGAGTAGCGGGGATCGATATGAAGTTCCTTATAGACACGGGCGCATTTAAGAATTTCATCCGACCACACAAGGGGTTAAGAGGCGTCCGCTCTGTAGAGTCCCCCTTCACTATCTATTCAATTCACGGAACAACTAGAATAACGCAAAAATGTTTTGTTTCGTTTTTTAATTTGAAGGCAACATTTTTCATTCTGCCGGACCTTTCAACGTTCGATGGAATAATAGGCCACGACCTGCTAAAGCAGGTGGAAGCGTCACTTTGCTTAGCCTCAGGGCGGCTCAAATGGGGTTCGGAAGATGAACAAATTTCCTTCCATACCTGCTCTGATGTCAATCCACACGAATGTAGATTGCTCGGACGCACCCTTCTGTAAAAGAAGATTTCCTCAAAATGCTGAAAAAGGATAGAAATAGGGCTTCCAGACCCTTATGAATCCTTGCCTTACAACACCTCCGTTGTAGCTACAATTGGGACGGTGGATGAAGAGCCGATATATGCCAAGCTTTACCCATATCCAATGGGCACAAAGAAATCCAGAATCTGTTGAAAGATGGCATAATACAAAAGTCAGTCTCCCCTTATAATAACCCCATTTGGGTGGTAGACAAGAAAGGGCACTGACGAAGCTGGCAATCGGAACATGCGTTTAGTTATGGACTTTCGCAAGCTCAACGAAAGAACCATACCCGATAAATACCCCATGCCAAATATCTCAATGATATTGGGAAACTTGGGTAAAGCCAAATTTTCTCGACACTAGACCTCAAGTCTGGGTATCATCAAATCATTCTCGCTGAACGCGATCTTGAGAAAACTGATTTTGCAGCAAACGGGGAAAGTACGAGTTTCAAAGACTCCCCTTCGGTATAAAAAAATGCTGCTAGCATCTTTCAAAGGATACATTGATCATATCTTGCGAGAGCAGATCGGCAAGTTCTGCTACGTAAATGTTGATGACGTGATCATTTTCTCAAAAAATTAAGAAATGCACGTCAAGCATGTGGACTGGGTTCTTAAAAGCCTACTCGAGGCAAACATAAGGGTCTCGGTTGAAAAATCACGTTTTTTAAGAAAGCGTGAACTTTCTCGGATTCATAGTCACCAGTAACGCTACTACAACATGATCCGGAGAAAGTGAAAGCCATACAAGACTTTCCAGAGCCTAAAACGGTGTTCGAAGTCCGTTCTTTCTTGGGCCTTGCGAGCTACTATAGATGTTTCATTAAGAATTTTGCGGCAATAGCAAGACCTGTTTCGGACATCTTAAAAGGGGAAAATGGGTAAGTCAGTAGGTACAGATCGCGGTACATTCCGGTGCAGTTCACCGAAGCGCAACAACGAGCGTTTTGTAAACTACGTAGCATTTTGGCATCTGAAGATGTCATGCTTAGGTATCCTGACTTCAAGAAGCCGTTCGATCTAACGACGGACGCTTCAGCTTATGGCATAGGTACGGTACTCTCTCAAGAGGGTCGTCCAATTACAATGATCTCAAGGACATTGAAGGACAGAGAGGTCAATTATGCTACGAATGAAAGAGAGCTATTGGCTATCATTTGGGCACTAGCTAAGCTTCGGCACTATTTGTATGGCATTAAAGACATAAACATCTTTACTGACCATCAGCCTTTAACCTTCGCAGTATCGGAGTTCAATCCTAATGCGAAGATTAAAAGATGGAAAGCGCGCATTGGCAAGTCCAATGCGCGAATATTCTACAAGCCCGGTAAAAAAAACCTAGTTGCAGACGCCTTGTCCAGACAACAGCTTAACGCTTTGGAAGGAAAAGAGCTCGACTCTTGCGCTGCAACGATTCACAGTGAGGTTTCCCTCACACATACTATAGAAACCACAGAAAAGACGTTAAATTGCTTTCAGAACCAAATAGTTCTGGAGGAGGCACGCTTTTCAGGAAAACGCAGGCTCATCCTGTTTGAAAAAAAAGGCGTCACTTAATCAGTTTCGCCCGTAAAGATTCTCTTATGAGCGAGCTAGAAGATGTAATTATTCCAAAAGGCGTCAATGCCTTTCACTGTGATTTGCATACTCTCGCAATGATACAAGATGAAGTAGTTCGAAGATTCCCTTCCTCTAAATTTTGGCACTGCAAAAATCGTGTAGTTGACATATTCAGTGTTGGGGAAAGGAGAGAAATTCTCACCACCGAACATAATGGAGCCCACAGGTCGGCTCAGGAAAATGTGAAGCAAGTACTTTCTGAGTACTACTTCCCAAAAATGGCCAAACTGGCCAATGAAATTGTCCAAAATTGCAAGACATGCGCTAGGGCTAAATACGATAGACACCCTAGAAAACAAGAGCTCGGTGAAACACCAGTTCCTTCGCAGGTAGGGGAGATGCTACACATAGACATCTTCTCTACTGACAAAAAATTTTTCCTCACCTGCATTGATAAATTTTCCAAATTCGCTGTGGTTCAGCCCGTTTCCTCAAGAACTATTGAGGACTTGAAGCCAGCCTTGCTGCAGCTCATGAACTTTTTTCCAAAGGCAAAATCGATATACTGTGACAACGAACCAGCGTTGAATTCACAAACGATTTCCGCAATGCTGAGCAATTATTTTGGAGTTAACATTTCAAACGCACCTCCCCTACACAGTGTTTCCAATGGGCAGGTAGAGCGATTTCACAGCACATTGCTGGAACTTGCCAGATGTTTGAAAATTGACAAAGGAATAAGCGACACAGTAGAAATCATTCTACTAGCAGCAACAGAGTACAACAAGTCAATCCACTCCGTTATTAATAGGAGACCGGTTGACATTGTCCAAATGCGCTCAGATGAGACGCAAGAAGATATAGAAAACAGAATTAGAAACGCCCAGATTGCGGTCAGAACCAGGGAAAATGCATCGCGGCAGAATAGGGTCTTCGAAGTTGGCGAAAAAGTCTTAGTAAAATCCAACCGAAGGCTTGGCAACAAGCTCACACCTTTGTGTGAAGAGCAAGCCGTGGAAGCGGACCTGGGGACCTCAGTCCTCATTAAAAGGGAGGGTGGTCCACAAGGACAACCTAAAGTAATCAAGGCAGTCCCTTTGTTTTCCTTTTTATTTTTTAGCCACTAGGCAGTCTAGCATAAGTTTGTAATATTCTTTTTCATTTATTTTTAGCCACTTGGCATAATTTATATTAAGGCTTTTTGGTGGTGGGTTGCCCCATTTTGAACAAGAAAATAGCTAAAAAATATCCACTCCACAGGTGTTTGCATCGGTTTCGGCATCGGCGCACATTACTGATTATTCAAGTGCCAAATACATCCCTATTGTGGATGGCCGAATCTTAGTGTGGGAAGAATTTGCCTACGTAAAGCATTCGGCAAATCTTTCGGAATATATGCGAATAGTGGAAGAAACGGTCAACTTAGTTGAGTCTAATGACATGTTTCCGCAATCGCACATGAGGAAATTATTGAGATCTTTTGATCTTTTAGAAGCCTTAGGCACACATCATAGAGCTGCCAGGAGTTTAGATTTCCTGGGTTCCATGTTAGAGGTTGTGGCGGGCACGCCCGTTCTAGTGATTTAGAAAGGATCAGGTTTACAGAGTTACAGCTAATAAATTCAAATAACAAACAGATAGAAATAAATACTAGAATTCAAGACCAAATTAATAAACTAACTTTCACTGTCAATAAAATTCTCAAGGTAGCTAATAATTCCCAAATAGACACCGGCCATTTGTATGAAACGTTGTTGGCAAGGAATAGAATGCTGATGATGGAATTGCAAAATTTAATGCTTGCTGTAACTTTGGCAAAGGCAAACATCGTTAGCCCATACATTTTAGATCACTCAGATGTGAAGTCGATTTGGTTGGAAGAAACCACCAATACTCCCATAGGGGACCTTATGTCTGTTTCGTCCGTTAAAGTACTCCAATCCGTTAACATGCTTTTTTTTATTATTAAGTTCCCAGTAATCAAGTTTGCTTGCAAAAAAGTCACCTTATTTCCCGTCATCCATAAGAACTTCATACTATAATTAAAAGACAATGTCATAGCTGAATGCGATGGAGCGCCTCACACCCTTGCGAGTTGCAGCGATTCACCTGCAGCCACATTTTGTCGTATTGCATCAAGGAGCTCATGCGCCAGAGAACTTCACGCAGGGGGCACTGCACACTGCGAGATCCAACCAAGCAACCTAGACGCAATCACTCAGGTGGACGACGGGATCTTAATCATAAACGACAGATCAGCAAAAGTACAGGCTGACAATGGCACCGAAATCTGGATACACGGAACGCAGCTCATCACTTTCAGCGACCGGGCCACGATCAACGGAACTCTATTCCTTAATCATTACAACATACAAAATAGAGTTCCTGGACTTGCAAACTCTCCACAATTGAACATCACCGCCAGTCAAGATGTTCTCAGCCTCCCGTACCTTCATCGCCTGAATGTACGTAATTTGGAGGAAATTCAAAGGTTTAAGGAATCAGCCGGAACTGACCATGTGTACCTTGTGGCTTTTATTGTGATAGCCATATGTTGTGCGCTTATCTGTATTGGCCTCGCCTATCGACGAATCACCGTGGCAAAGAGATCTGCGACGCAGCTAAGAGAGGTGATCGCCGGGATAGGGTCGCCCGAGGACGGCCTTAATCTTGAGGGAGAGTAGTCAACTAAAGTCAACAATCTCTGGATTGTTGACCGTAACTCGATGCCGGCCAAAATTGCTGAATAAGCTTTTGGCCGGATATCGTTGCATAGCAGGCAAGCGCTGCATATTTGAGCGCCGCTATGAGACGATTGCGAAACCATAAGTTTCGCTTTCGAGTAAACTGTAAAACATAAATTGTATTAGTTCTGAATAAAGCATCAAATGAATAGCATCGTACTCCGACTCGATGTCGTGCCGATTGGCACCAAACGTGGGGCAAATATTTCGGTTACCCGCGGAATTGCAAATTAATTTATTTGCAAAGTTACAGTAAAGACTCAGTCAAATCGACAGAGCTGTGTAGTGAACATAACTAAGCACACGCAACCAAGTGTCCACAAAATTGCAATTAATACATTTGCAAAGTGCAGTGAACATTATTAAGCACACACAACCAACGTACGGTGCGTATGAGCGAATTATAAAATCGATCAAATTCAACAGTGACAGTGAATTGACCTCGTCTTTTATCACAATTGACAGAGGTGCGCTTAAGCGCAATATTAATTATTTTGTACACCGAAGCCGCTGGAGCTCTTCGGGCAGCGGTGTGTCGCCAGTTTAACACACAAGTTATCTGGACAGCGTTAAAGTTTCAAACACCTTGACTGCATCGCGGGAATATCAACGCTATAACTCTCGAGATTAGAATAATTTGTCTAGGATTTCCATTCAAAAAACATGTAAGTGGGAACTTTAATATTAAATCTATTTCAAGTCTGAGTTAAAATTATTTGAGCATTATTTTTTGCAAAGACGTTCATAGCTTTACCAATTATAATAAATATAATTATTGACAAACATTGCATTGAGAATTTCATTGACTCCGTGAACAAATTTGAAGTTGTGTAAATAAAAAAAAAAATTAAATTAAAAACTAATTACGCAATCCGCTCAGCTTATGAAATTTGAGCCACAGCTTTTATTCATGCATATTTGTTGTTGTTGGTCTTGCGCTCAGTCGCCAGCACTTGAATTCAATTGTTTTTGTTTGTTTTTGTTTTGTTTTGATTATTCGTTTTGTGTGTGGGCCCATGAGCTCGCCGTTTTCGCTCTATAGAACCCCTTTGCATCGTTCTAGTGATTCAGATTCAGACTCTGATAGTAACATTAGAGTTCTTAGGAACAGAGTCATCAAAAATAAACGTGCCCTTGTAGCTTCGTCACAGCAGCAATTGCCAATGCCTTAGCTGAGCAGGCAGCTGTTAACCAGCGTGATCAGCAAGCTTTGTTAGCTGAACAGGCAGCTGTTAACCAACGTGAACAGCAAGCCTTGTTACAAAGAATCAATGAGTTGTCTGAGCAAGTGTCGGCAGCTCACGTTACACCTCCAGTAGTCCAGTCTTATGCTGCTATAGGAATTAGGAATGACGTCCGCTGTGACGAGCCTTTCGATGCAGTAAAATGCTTGCCCGAATTTACTGGGGTACAAGAATCATATGTCTCTTGGAGACAGGGCGCTGTTGCCGCTTATCACATTTTTAAACCCTATAATGGCAGTTCGCGCCACTACCAGGCAGTCATCATTATTAGAAGTAAGATTAAAGGTGCCGCTGATTCACTGTTGTCTTCATTCGGTACAGTATTAAATTTCGTCGCTATAATTAGTCGCTTCGACTTTACATATAGCGACAAACGACCAATCCATGTCATAGAGCAAGAATTAGGTACTCTCAGACAGGGAGGACTTTCGCTGCTTCAATACTATGATGAAGTAGAGAAAAAGCTCACATTGTTGACTAACAAAGTCAACATGTCATATAAGCCGGCCCTGGCAAAGGGTCTTTGCGAAAAATTCAGAGGCGATGCGCTCCGAGTATTCATATCGGGCCTCAAGCGTAGTCTCACAGATGTACTCTTTGCGGCAAAGCCTAAAGACTTGCCTTCGGCGTTGGCTCTCGCACAAGAGGTCACGTCTAACCATGAAAGGTCCGCGTTCGCAGCTAATTTTGCGAAAAGTCTAGAGGACAAAGAGTGCAAGCCATATGCAAAGACGCAGGGTCGCCAGCAGGAGAGAATATCTCAGCAGGCTGACTCACAATCAAGCGGTTCAAAAAATCCGCATTTTAATAAACGGAACAAGCCACAAGCCCAGAGCGATCAGCGAAGCGGCAGGCAACAAAATAATAACGGCACACAGGTGCCCATGGAGGTTGATCCCTCGCTTTCAAGAATCTTGCATCCTACTCAGGCCCCAGCCTTCACAAACAGGAAGCAATCCGCGTCTGACCGCTCGGGCGGTCAGAGGGGACAGCAGAGGCTGAATCATGTCTCGCAAGATGCTGGACAAAGGACAAAGGCATATGCCAACGCTGCTGCAAGCGTAGAGGCGCAGGTTGATGATGAGACTAGCGCTGGCTATGACTCTGATGCCGTCAATTTTTTAGGGGGAGGTCCCTGCTGCCCGTCATCAGACAAAGAGTAGCGGGGATCGATATGAAGTTCCTTATAGACACGGGCGCATCTAAGTGTAGCATGCGTACATATGTATATAAATACATATAAATAAGGCTGCAACACTTTGTTGTTATGCCAACATAATATACATAAAGCGGCGACTTTGTCGCAGCGCGGCTAACGCTAAGTGCCCTCTGCACATTCCAAGTGCAGACGAAATATGATCGCAAGTTCATAACAGCGGCCGTCCAAATAGCCAAGTCAGCGTTCTCACGCTTGACCATCTAAGTATATATAATATGTGCATGCATAACTCTCTCTGCATGCCAGCAACGTTCCCGTTGCTTTATAAACAGAGAACTTTCGTTGGACGTGGCTCTGCTGAACTAGCCATACAGATCTATGGAGAACGCAGATTTCGTATCTGACTCATCCGGCAAGGCTGCAATCTGGTTCTGCGGGCACCGGAGTTGCCAACTTGTGTGCATCCGCTCAGCAAGAGGATTTGTCCGAGCCAGACTTGGTGAGCTATGGTTATACAATTGCTATCTTGCACCCAGCCTACCATTGCCGGACTTCGAGGCTGTCCTGGACGAGATATCTGAGGATGCAAGAGGAAAATCGCAGGTCGTAATAGCTGGAGATTTTAATGCTTGGGCAGAAGAATGGGGCAGCAACTCAACGAATGCCAGAGGCCGCGCGGTTCTGGAAGTTTTTGCATCATTAGATGTTGCATTACTAAACAGCGGCAGAAAACATACCTACAGCAAAGCCGGAGTGGGATCCATCATCGATCTCACGTTCGTTAGCTGCTCACTGTGGCGCCAATCTCGTTGGGTTGTTAGTGACGCGTATACCGCAAGCGACCACATTGCAATCATCCTTGACCTTCAGCAACAACAACGCCAGCGCTGCCTGAGAAAGCATAAAGGGTAGCCACCTTTAACTCAGGGCTTTTTACAGGATCGTTTCATGCTCCCAGCATAGGCAGAAATGCTGAACACAGCGCTGCTTTTTTGCTGCAGTATATGGAAAGAGCCTGCGACGCCAGCACTTCAGAAATTGCAGAGGCTAGGCGCAGATGCATAACTGCCAGAAGGATGCTGCAGCGCTCCAGGGGAAGAACTGACTTTGAGTCAAAAAGGCTGGAGTATGGTGAAATGAGGAGAGCATTGCAGAAGGCCATAAAGAGGAGCAAAAGTGAGCGTTTTCTGAAGCTTTGCGACGATGCTGATAAAGATATTTGCCTACAAGATTGCACTAAAGAAGTTTAAAACATTGAATTCCACGGCTACCATGGAGGAGTCAAAAATGTTAGGTATAGATGAAGTGCTGTTCCCAGGCACCTCGCATATACAAGTGGAAGATACTGCACCCGTGCAGCACGAAGACCCTAAAGTGACAATAGAGGAAACGCTAAAAGCTGCGAGTATCATCCGGGACACTAAGGCATCGGGCCAGGATGCAATCCCGAACAGAGCGCTGAAACTGGCAATGACACTACGCCCAGAACATTTTTGCAAGGTATTTGAAAACTGCATCAGGCAAGCAGTTTTTCCAAGCCAATGGAAAGTACAAAGTACCTGGTACTTATACTTAAACCGGAAATTTGGCTTCGTCAATTTCCAATTGACCCAGCTCCTGAGCAGCCATGGGTGCTTCAAGGGCTATCTCTACAGATTTAGGCATGAAGACGACCCCTACTGACTATGGTGTTACCCAGTGGTGGAGGAAACCGCCAAGCACATCCTGGTGGAGTGCAGAAGATTCACCAGCGAACAAAGCGAACATGAACACGTCATGGGAACTTGCGTCACAGCGGAGAACTTTGTAAGCCTCATGTTACAGAGGGAGGAGTGCTGGTCAGCGGCCTGCACATTCGCCACGAAAGTGTCAACAACGCTTCGACAGTTGGAGGTGGAGCGCAGGCGGAAAGAAGGAGGGGCAAACTAAGCCCGCCCAGGATCGAGCGAAGCAATGCCTCGCGGTAGTACCACTTGATTTTCTGGGCCCATCTCTATCTACCCTTTAAGCCTTATGTAAATTTGTCACACATTCCTTCTAACTATATGTATACATTCTTTTTTGTTCTGCAATTTCGTGGCTGCAGCGTCTGGTGCTTCTTCCAAAAAATATCAATACGGTTGACCCGGCGGCGTACAGGCCTTTATGTATGCTGGACGTAGTGGGCAAGCTATTTGAGCGCATCATTTGCAACAGACTCGGAAGTGATCTGGAGGAAAGGAGAGGCCTCTCAGACTGGCAATTTCGCTTCAGAAAAAAGAGGAGCACACTAGATGCTATTAACGCTGTGGTGGATATAGTGTAGCATGTGTACATATGTATATGAATGATATTCAAGACATCTTGGGCAGCAACACATAAGTTGCCTAAACATAAATAAGGCTACAACACTTTGTTGTTATGCCAATACAAAATACATAAAGCGGCAACTTTGTCGCAGCGCGGCTATCGTCAAGTGCCCAATGCACATTTCAAGTGCAGGCGCAATATGATCCGTCTTGAAGAGCGACGACCGCCTAATTAGCCGAGTCAGCGTTCTCACGCTTGACCGTATATGTATATACATATGTGCACATACATAACACTCTCTTACAGCTAGCAACATTTCCGTTGCTTTACATATAAGTTATTATATATATGAAATATGTAAAACGGCTGCACTCGCTGCTTCACAGCGACCAGCTTTAATTTAAGAATTCAATCAAATAAAGACACTTGCCAACGCAAGTACTAAAACAAAACCATATGCGGAATATTACTGAAGATGCTTTTACATGGCGACCGTGACTGAGGAGAAAGCTGCAATCTACTGTCAAAACAAAGAGAATATTTTGCTTCACCTGCAGCAGTGACGAGATACGTTTATCTCTGATTAGCAAGGAAATTGACATTGACAATGATACAAATCTTATAATTGAGGAGATGATACAAATCTTATAGTTGAGGAGATTGTTCCAAGCTACAAAAACAACGGGCACAGGAACATGCAACAACTAACTACAACGGGCACAGGAACATGCAACAACTGGAACAACAATTAACTAAAAGCTGAGTGAGTAGAGTGTTGTGTGTGTGATGGGTCGCGGTGGAGTAGTTAAAAAATTAAATAAAGAAATTGCACACATTAAGTGGCAACTATATAACACTCAATCAACAACACCGTGGAAAGCAACTGCAAGACTGCAGGCTAAGCTTAACTTTTTACAAAACCAATGAAAAGAAATAAAACAAAACCCTACACCACAAACTCACTCAGCTAATATAAAAAACATATCCGCCAACCGAATTAACACACCTCCTCCCAGAGTAATATTACCGCAGTACGTCGAGCGCTGCCCAGCTGATTGCCCTGGACCGCTCTACAGCCCACATTGCAGATCAACGTGCCTGGTAAGGCAATAGTCTGTGCGATGACCAGCACCGGCATCGCCTGAGCTCATAGGCCCCGGACAACAGCAGCAGCACACAAGTGCGAGTGGCAGTCCGCCGCTTGTGCCTACGAAGGAGCATCAGCGTGCCATATCCGGCGACGCCCAGCTGATGCGGGATCAACAAGGAGTCTCAAGGAGGATACGAAGATATACACACGTGAAATATATACACACACACATATAACTAAAAAAAATGTATAAAATATATATATAAGAAAAATTTTGTAAAATTGAGCGAAACATCTTTTGCCCAATTAGCAGTGAGGCCCATAAAGCCACACTAAATACTAGGCAGGTTATTATGTAAACATTTTATACACGTCTCTGGCACTGGGTATTCTACCCAGTAGCAATAATAAAAAAAATTTTCAAAGAATTTAAAAAAGAAAATCTCATACTTTTCAATAAAAAGAAAAATAAAAACAAATTAAAATCAAATACGAAATTTTCAATTCAATTAATTAGAAAATTTTTATGAGGATAAACCTAACTTTCGTATGCAAGCCATACAAATTTTAACTAAGTTCAGGGAATTAATAACAATCGGGTATTTTGAAGAAGTTTATATGGAAACATATGATCTTGAATTCCATAGATAATGAATACACAAACTAATGATCAATAATAGCATTCAAAAAGACACCTTTCCACAAATAAGCCGACCAAAAGGCCCAAACCTTTACAGAATTAAAATTAAATATAGCGCAAGCTAACTTTGCACGCCAAAGTATGGGTACCCTTGCAGTGCCCTGTGTATGCCGTCAGATTTTTTACAAAATTTGTCGAGTTTGAACTGATTGATCCTATGGCAGCTATATGATATAGTAGTCCGATTTACACCAAACTTGGTCAGCCTGTTTAAAACTTAGTCAAACACAGAATGTGTATATTTGGCTCAGATATTTTGGGAAACAAAAAAGTTTTTCATACTAAATGCTGATTTCGATCCGATCGTTCCTATGGCAGCTCTATGATATAGTAGTCCGATTTACAAAATTTGGTCAGCCTGTTTAAAAGCTTATATCAAGCACACAATGCGTATAATTGGTTGAGATATTTTGGGCAACAAAAAGTTTTTCATACGAAATGGTGTTTTCGAACCGATCGTTCCTATGGCAGCTATATGATATAGTAGTCCGATTCACACCAATTGGCAGCCTGTTTAAAACTTAATCAAACACACAATGTGTATATTTGGTTCAGATATCTTGAAACAAAAAGTTTTTCATACTAAATGTTTATTTCAAGATCGTTCTATGGCAGCTATATGATATAGTTATCCGATCCGGCCGGCTCCGACATATGTGCTGCGTGCAGCAAAAGACGGATCTGTACCAACTTTCGTCAAGATAGCTTCAAAACTGAGAGACTAGTTTGCATAGACCCAGACGGACACACGGACAGACAGACGGACAGACGGACAGACGGACAGACGGACATGGCTATATCGACTCAGCTCGTATGCCCTGATTAAGAATATACAATTTATGGGGTCTGTGAGGCTTCCTGCAATGCGTTACACATTGCGTGAAATTATAGTGCCCTCTGCAAGGGCACAAAATAGACACACCCAAGTATGGGTCTAGTACACGTCAAGTCAGTGGATTCCACTGCTCATGTTATACATAAGGTAGAGTCGAACACTATAGACTTAGAACTAACAAAGATAGTGCTGAGATATAGTTGTTATAATGTGTGCAAATTGTTTTTACAAGCTATATAAGACGTCCATAATAAATGCCTAAAGAAAAGATACATGAGCCAACATGACTTGGACAAAATCTAAATTTGCACACCACAAACAGCAATTATTTGTCACAGTTGATCATAATTTAATAACACGAAATAAATAAGTAAACTTCTAATAACAAAATATAATTCCTTACCCAGATAGCTTATCTCTATTATGGAATGGCAAACCTATCTGAGCGTATCCAAAATATCAAATTGAGATTTGAAAAAGCGTATAAGTGCCTAACACAAAATAGACAAACGCACGTAGATACAGTCAATAGGCACGCCATAACATTAATCGACAGCTTTAACGAAGCTAGATTATTGATATATCAACATAAAGACGTATTAACCAATGAACATTGGTCAGAAATGTCAAGGCTCCTATTTCGACTGAGAAATAATTTCCAAGCAGTCAAAGACAAGCATAACCTAAACCTAACAGTCCCTTCTATTTTGAATACTCCGGTAAAGCTTGAACTTGATGAAAATCAAGAAGTTTAGTCTAAGGTTATTCAATTAGAAGAAGAAGATTTAACCAAATCTAACAATCCCTGCTGTTATCACACTAGATTCCCAAGATATTTTATCTGAAAGTGAGGAAAGTGCTGATAACAGCCTAATAATGGTTGACACAGCCGCTGCCCAGAGGGCATATATTAGGGAAATTGCACAAGCAGTTCCAGAATTTGACGGAAAAAAAAACCGTCTTGAAAAATTCTTAACGGCATTAAGACTTGTCAACCTCACAAAAGGGACATATGAGGCAATTGCCATAGAATTGATAAAATCAGAAATAACGGGCACAACCCTCAATAAGATAAAAAATGAAACCACAATTGATGGAATCATATCAAAGTTACAAGCCGTAGTTGTCGGTGAAACACCCGCCAACATAAAGGCAAAAATGGACACTTTGACGCAGAAAGGCAAAACAGCCACTCAGTTTACAAATGAGTTAGAAAATCTGCGACAGCTTCTGGAAGCTGCTTATATTGACCAAGACATACCATCTAAAAATGCTGACATGCTCAGCACTACAGAAGCCGTTAACACAATGATTAGTAAAACTAGTCACGAAAGTGTTAAAACCGTTTTGGAGTCTGGTATTTTCACTACCATGGATGCTGCCGTTAGTGCATACATCCGTACTAGTACAAGACTTACTGTTAGTGTGAATACAGTGATGTACTCTAAAAGAGGGGATAACAACTACCGCGGTAGTAACAATCGTGGTTACTATCGTAGAGGCAATCGTAACTACCAAAACAGAGGGAATAATCGAAATAATAACTACGGTAATCAAAACAACAATTATCGTAGAGGCCGAGGAAATGGAAACAACAATTCCAACCGAGGCCGAAATAACAATAATAATAATAATACAAATAATGTTAGAGTAACCCAAAACAATCAGGGAAACTCCCAACAACCCTCAGATATTCAGCAGTAGGAAACTATGCGGTTCATACCATCAATCTTAGTTTAAATATATTTGTAAACTTTTTCAATGTAAAGACAAATAAAAAACTTGTATTCTTAATAGATACTGGTGCAGACATATCTTTGTTAAAAGAAAATTCTGATATCTTTCATGATATCCAAGTAAATAAGAAAATAAATATTCAAGGCATAGGCCAAGATATAATACAGTCCAAAGGACTGATTTCAATGGAGATACAGACAAATAAATACATAATTCCACACGATTTTCACTTAGTAGATTTGCATTTCGCAATACCTTGTGATGGAATTATAGGCATTGATTTCATTAAGAAATTCAATTGCCAGTTAGATTTCAAACCTAGTGAAGAATGGCTCATAATGAGACCAAATAATTTAAAATTTTCAATTTATGTTCCAATAACATACAGTTCTGGTAACAACTCCATAATTCTACCAGCAAGATCCCAAGTAGTCCGAAAAATTCACCTATCATCGAATGAAGATAGTGTATTTATTCCTAATCAGGAAATTGAAAAAGGCATTTATGTTGCTAATACAGTTGCAACAACCAAAAATGCATTTGTCCGATTGTTAAATACAACTAAAAAAGATCAAGTTGTAAACATTAACGAACTAAATTATGAATCACTTTCGAACTATGACATAGTTCAAAACAATTCCATTAATAGAGAAAAAACTGTCTTATCTAAATTGATAAAAAAATTTCCACAACAATTTAAGACACAATTAACAGATATATGCACCCAGTATAGTGACGTATTCGGACTCGAAACCGAACCGATCACTACCAATAACTTTTACAAACAAAAGCTAAGATTGAAGGATGATGAACCATCATACATAAAAAATTATAGAAGTCCACATTCTCAAAAGGACGAAATACAAAAGCAAGTCCAAAAGTTAATAGATGACAAGATAGTTGAGCCATCTGTGTCTGCATACAATAGCCCACTTTTACTGGTACCGAAAAAGGGATTACCAAATTCAGAGACGAAGAAATGGCGATTAGTAATTAACTATCGTCAAATTAATAAAAAACTTCTGTCTGACAAATTTCCACTACCTAGAATTGATGATATTTTAGATCAACTAGGTAGAGCAAAATACTTTTCATGCCTAGACTTAATGTCAGGTTTCCATCAAATTGAACTCGAAAAAAGTTCACGTGATGTTACACCCTTTTCAACAAGCAATGGTTCATATCGCTTCACGCGATTACCATTCGGATTGAAAATAGCGCCAAATTCATTTCAGAGCATGATGACTATAGCTTTCTCTGGACTTGAACTTAATAGTCATTGGTTGTTCCGAAAAGCATATGCTCAAAAACTTAACTGATGTTTTTGAGAAATGTAGGCAACACAACCTAAAGTTACATCCAGAAAAATGTTCATTTTTCATGCATGAAGTCACCTTTCTGGGACACAAATGCACAGATAAAGGAATCTTGCCAGACGACAAAAAATACGACGTCATAAACAATTATCCAGTCCCACACGATGCGGACAGCGCTAGAAGATTCGTTGCATTTTGCAATTATTACAGAAGATTTATAAAAAACTTTGCTGATTATTCCCGTCACATAACAAGATTATGTAAGAAAGATGTGAAATTCGAATGGACAGACGAATGTCAAAAAGCCTTCGAACATCTAAAATCAGCATTAATAAATCCAACTCTTTTACAGTACCCAGATTTCAGCAAAGAATTTTGCATAATTACAGACGCTAGTAAAAAAGCTTGTGGTGCAGTCCTTACCCAAAACAAAGATGGACTACAACTTCCAGTTGCATACGCTTCTAGATCTTTTACTAAAGGCGAAAGTAACAAACGACCACGGAACAAGAACTAGCAGCTATTCATTGGGCAATAACATATTTCAGACCATATATATATGGTAGACACTTTACTGTCAAGACAGACCACAGAGCTCTCACATATCTATTTTCCATGACAAATCCCAGTTCTAAATTAGCACGAATGAGACTTGAGCTGGAAGAATATAATTTTACAGTAGAATATCTGAAGGGTAAAGATAATTACGTAGCAGATGCGTTATCAAGAATAACCATCAAAGAGCTACAAGACATTACCAATAATGTAAATAAAGTCACTACACGAAATCAAAGTAGACAAAATTCATGCGCAGAAAATAAAACTGTAGAATTGCCAAGGCAATCTACAGAAAAAGCTTCAAAGCCCAACGTTTACTACGTCATTAACAATGACGAAGTACGTAAAGTAGTGACCTTGCAACTAAAAAAAATGCTATGTTTTTTCAAACATGGTAAGAAAATTATTGCAAGATATGATGTTAGCGATTTATATACCAACGGAACTCTTGACTTAGGTCAGTTTTTCCAAAGGCTTGAAATGCAGGCCGGTATACATAAAATCAGCCAACTCAAAATGGCACCGTGGGAAAATGTCTTTGAACAAGTTTCAATTGATAATTTTAAAAATATGGGCAATAAAATTCTAAAATCATTACGAGTAGCGCTACTCAACCCGGTGACCTCAATTGAAAAATTGATAGAAAAAGAAGCTATACTGTCTACATTTCATGATGATCCAATACATACAGTCATACAGGCATTTCAAAAACCTTGGCCAAGGTCAAAAGACATTATTACTGGAAAGGTATGACTCGAGAGATTACTCAGTACATAAGAAAATGTCCACAATGCCAAATATCAAAAACAACGAAAAATACTAAGACCCCATTAACACACACCAATATCAGCTTTCGACCGAGTAATCGTTGACACAATAGGCCCATTGCCCAGATCAGAGAATGGAAATGAGTACGCAGTTACGCTAATTTGTGACTTAACCAAGTATCTTGTTGCCATTCCGATCCCAAATAAAAGTGCAACAATTGTCGCTAAAGCAATATTCGAATCTTATATTCTAAAGTACGGCCCAATGAAGACGTTCATTACGGACATGGGAACAGAATACAAAAATTCGATTATTAATGATTTGTGCAAGTGTATGAAAATAAAAAACATTATTTTAGATAGAATAGAACCTATATATAATATAGATGACTATTCTAAAGAAGTTAAGTTCAGGTTAGAATCAGCTTATAAAAGAGCCAGAATAATGTTAGAAAAACATAAGGCTAAAAATAAGGAAATTTTTGATAAGAAAGTAATAGATTTTGAAATAGAAATAGGAGACCTTAGGAATAGGACCTTATACAGTAGAAAATATAGAAGATAACGATAATATTATAATTAGAGATACGAATAATAAAAATAAAAAACAAAAAGTTCATAAGGATAGGTTAAAAATGTTTATTTCATAATTGTATTTAGTATGGCCATGCTAAGACATAAATAATTCTTAATCTTCTTAAATAATTTTTTTAAATACGAATATTGTTGGTAATTTCATTTTCTTTGAATATATACATATAAAAATCAAAAACAAAACAAAAAAAATATATTAATTTTTGTTGTTAATAAAATCTTCGTTTGTTAATTAAAATTATTCTTTTAAGTAAAATATACATATAAAATAACTTCATAATATTACGTTATTTTTCAAAAGGAGGGAGATGTAGTATGCATATATATTGAACATCCACTGTACCAAGAGTACTTAAAGTGAACACACTGTAACACTTTGTTGCAGTGTTTACACAAACAAAACCCCGGTGGTCGAAATATGAGTCGATCGGCGCGCTCACAGTTATGTGCAAGTGTTAGCATTCTGTTACACGCGCCGGCCACTTGACCGAACTCAAGTGTATGCATATACCCCTGCGCTCCAGCTTAAGAGAGCATAATTATATACATGTAATACATAGCATATACATAACCGTCTCTCTGCTGTCCAACTGTGGGCAGCGCAGCGATCAGACTTAGGCTTACTTAGAACCTAAGGACAAATGTTACAAATCAGATTCAACTGAACGTTGGAAGCGGCACCTTCGCTGCTCCCAAACTAATAAAGATTATCCAAATACAAACCGAACCAATCTTATTATTACAAGGGGCTCTGGGGACCGAGGCGAGGCGGTATTACCTCTTGGCATCGTGGGACTGCCTAGAAGATTGCGGCACTTGAGGCAGAGTTATTCAAGAGGGTATGGCAGGAAATGAGGATGTGGAGCGCACTGAAGCTGAACTCCTAAACAGGTTCAATCTGCGCCCAAGAATGACACGCACACCACCAGGTGGTGTGCCAGCGTCTGCACCGCCATCTGTGTCGGAATCAGTGTACCAATTCAACACTACAGAAGGTACGGATACGCCAAAGAGGTGTAGGGGCGAATGCAGTCCAGAGATTTCTCCAGCTGCGGGCTTAAAAAGTCCAAAACGCAAAAGAGTAAGCTTTAGCTATCTGAGGAGCTGGGAGTCCTCATTGAAGGACGTCTGGAAACGGCTTGGTTCCGGAAATGGGTGGCAAGTTTAAGACAACCTTGCTATTGAGGATGCACCAATGGAAGAAAGCGTTATTAAAGCGTTGAGACTTGGATACGATGGGATGCAAATAGCCATTGTTAGTCTTCCGGCAGAAACTAGCCAAATTGTGCGGAGAGCTGGAAAAATCAAAATCGGCTGGACAAGCTGCAGGGGGAAGGAGCGGGCGCCAAGGAAAAGGAGCTACAGGTGCCTGGAATTTGGGCATATATCCATCTCGTGCAAGAGTACGATAGATCGTACTGGCTGCTGCCTTAAATGCCGCCAAGATGGTCATAAGCATAAGCAGCAGCGGACTCCACCAACGAGGCGAAATGCTTCATCTGCACAGCGGCTAACCTAAAGGACACTAGACATCATGCTGGTGCCGGAGATGCCCTCAGTCGACCAATATCGGTGTCGGCCTTGTTCAAAAATGATGAAAATTATTCAGCTCAACCTGAACCACTGTGCCGCCGCCCAAGACTTGCTATTGCAAAGAGTTCGCGAGCTGTCAGCAGATGTGGCACTCCTCAGCGAGCCATACAAGTCCTTACAGTGTCCTAACTTTGTAGCAGATTCCACGGCAAAATCAGCACTTTGGGTATGCGACCTCCAATTACCCCAATTAGAGTCCATAAGATCATCACGGGGCTTTGTGAGAGCTAGACTGGGCGACCTATGGTTATACAGCTGCTATTTAGCACCGAGCCTTCAAATAAGCGAGTTCACCGCCATCCTCGATGACATTGCTAATGACGTAAGAGGCAAATCCCAGGTGGTCATTGTCGGAGACTTTAACGCATGGGCTGAGGAATGGAGTAGCGCCCACACCAACTGTAGAGGTCAAACTGTTCTCGAAACTTTTGCGTCACTTGACATCACACTGCTCAACTGGAGAAGGCAGCACACATTCAGCAGAGCTGGTGCTGGCTCTATTATAGACCTCACTTTCGTCAGTTTTCGCTATGGAGACACTCGCGTTGGGCGGTCAGCGACGTTTACACAGCAAGTGATCACAACGCAATAGTGGTCGACATAAACTGGCGTGACACATCCAGACCTAGTTGCACTCAAGTTGTCAAGTCCTACAGGGTTGACACGCTCATGCCAGCGGTTTTTGAGGAATCCTTTCCTGCCCCATCTCTTGATGAAAACGCAGAAATTAGCACCGAGCTACTGATGAAGGGCCATCGTTGGAGCTTGCGATGCAAGCATGAGGCAGCGAAGAGGTTTTAAGCGTCACCATGAGCCTGTCCACTGGTGGACGGAGGAGATAGCTGATGCAAGGAGTAAATGCATTTACGCTCGTCGAACCCTGCAATTGAGGCGAAAAGGTTGGAGTATAGTCAGGGGCGTCGTGCATTAAAGAAATCCATTCGTCGTAGTAAAACGGAACGTTCCCTAGAGCTTTGCGATGATGCAGAAAATTACGTAAGGGGAATGGCGTACAAGCTAACGGTGAAAAAGCTCAAAGCAGCAAAGTCAGCGGCACCCAAAAACGATGCAAAAATGAAGGCGATTGTTAAGGCACTGTTTCCTGGTACCGCAGACATTTCTCCCCGAGAGCAACCGCCCACTCTTCAGCGTCCTCATGATGACTATGACCGCTGAGGAAACACTAAAAGCCGCCAACGTTGTAAGGGACTGCAAGGCGCCTGGACCGGATGCAATCCCAAACAAAGCATTAACACTGGCACTCATGCTGCACCCCAATGCCTTCGCAAACGTGTGCGACAGCTGCATCAAGCAAGGAATTTTCCCCAGCCCGTGGAAAATCCAAAATCTCGTGCTTATCCTGAAACCAAACAAGCCACCGGAGATGCCCTCGTCCTACAGACCTATTTGTCTGATAGACACAGTGGGCAAAGTTCTTAAGAGGATATTGTGCAACAGGCTACAGGAGTCCATCGTATAGTGTATACCTGGCGCCCAGCATCCAACTGGCGGAGTATATATCTATCCTGGACGAACTTGTTGATAAAAAAGTTTATGGCAGTTAAGTCCACAGCTCCCACGCAAGAGGCGAAGATGAAGGAGATTGTGGAAGCCCTGTTTTAAGATACCCAGAACCCGCACACGGAGGACCCTTCGCCCGGGCCCAGGATTTTTCACGATGCAGACAATGTTACTGTGGTGGAAAATCTGACAGCAGCGTGCATCGTCCGAGATTCCATGCGCCTGGGCCCGTTGCAGAGCATTGAAGCTGGCTATTACGCTCCGTCCAGAGTTGTTTGCGGAAGTGTTTGGAATCTGCATCAAACAAAGAATCTTTCCAAGTCGTTGGAAGATCGAAAATTTGGTGCTTATTCCAAAGACTAACAAACCTCCAGAGATGCTCTCGTCATACAGGTCAATCTGCCTAATTGACACTGCCGAGAAAGTGCTAGAACGGTTAATCTGTAACAGACTAGATCGGCTGGCGATCTTCCTCCGATGCAGTTTGGTTCTCGCAAGGTCCGATCAACTGTGGATGCGATTAGACAAGTCACAGACATAGCGGAAAGAGCTATTGAAGGCAGTAGATGGAGGGGAGGCAGCCAGAAGTACTGCATAGTCATGACGCTGGACATCAGAAATGCGTTTATTTCGGAAAACTGGGAGCGCTTTCTAGAGGCACTCCGAAGCTTCAACGCACCGCATCATCAGGTATGATACAGAGGCAGGTAAACGGTCTTTTAAGGTGTCTGGAGTTGTACCGCAAGGCTCTATAGTAAAAGACTGGCTCGCATCCGTCGGACTGCAGCTAGCTGATCACAAAACGGAAGCGGTTCTGATTAGCAGCCGGAAAGTAGTCGAAGTGGCAGTTGGGCATGCACTAAACCGCATAATGCTCAATACACGTGGTCTTAAACAGGGGCGCAGGCTGCTGCTTTAAAGCGTAGTTAATGCCTTCTTGCCATAGAAAGAGCCACAACATACAAGGAGCAGCGTTCCCCAGCGGGCATCGCCATATTGTTGGAGCGGCGAGGGAAGATTCCCTGAGGCAGTGGCAAGCCAGATGGGATTCGACACCAAAGAACCGTTGGACACATCGCCTCATCCGAAACGTGGATTCGTTGCTAGATCGGAAATCAGGTTTTGTCAATTTTCACCTGACAAAGCTTCTGAGTGGTCACGGTTGCTTCCGGAGTTGCCTTCACAGATTCGGCCAAGAGGAAGATCCACTTTATTCATGGCGTTATCCAGAAGCCGAAGAAACCGCCGAGCACATACTGTTTTCGTGTAGAAGGTTTTCGACCGAAAGAAGCGAGCTTGAAATATCCATGGGAGCCACATTACAGAGGAAAACCTAGTCAGGCTCATGATCGAGAGGGAGGAAAGCTGGTCTGCAGTATGCACGTTTGCGGTCAGAGTGACGAGTAAGCTTCGTCTGCTGGAGAGAGGCAGGCGTAACGAAGGAGGGGCGTAATAAGCCAGCCCAGGATCCCGTGAAGCAATGCCTCGCGGTAGTTCTGCGAGATCCTTGGGCACCACATACTTTCTTTTTATACCCTTGCAGAGAGTATTATAATTTTGTCACGAAATGTGTATCGCTTTGAAGGAGAGCGAAGCGAGCATTAGAGGGCTTGCTTATACAAAGTAATATTATTTTAAGTCTGATTGCAGGGAAAAGTTAAAATAACATTTACCGCTTTCTTATTAGAAATGACATAAGGTCTGGGTATATCTGTGGGAAGTGTACCCTATATTCACTCCACTGTAGCATGTACACATATGTATATCAATAATTACCACATATATCTTGGGCAGCAACACTTTGTCTGCCTAAGCATAACTAAGGCAACAACACTTTGTTGTTATGCCAATACAAACAACATAACGCAACAACTTTGTCGCAGCGCGGCCTAAGCCAGTGCCTTCTGCACATTTCAAGTGCGGCCGAAAAATGATCGCTCTTGATAGCGGCGATCGCTTAATAGCCGAGTCAGCATGGTTCCCATGCTTGACCGCTATGTATAAATATATATGTGCATGCATAACATCCTCTGCCCGATAGCAGTATATATGCTTTACATATGTAATTTTATACAGAATATGTAAAACGGCTGAACTGTCGCTGCTTCTCGGCGCTCAGCCTTCAAGTTAAGAATTCAAAATGAGATAAACGGGGCTTCGGCAATGACTTATCGAAGCCATTCCAAACCAACAAAAACATTATATTATTATTTGGGAAGCCTGTGACAACTTTACCTAAAAGAAACTATAATTATCATACCTGCATAAAACCAAATCTTTACACCACATTTCTCCCCGAGATATAGAATAAGAAGCACAGTGCTAAGACATGCGCCCTGCTAAGAATGGCAATGGAGGGAGTTGGCAACAACTGCATCCTCAGCCAGAGGGACGCTGATGCTCTATCAAGTGAACTCCCCTTGTTGATACAACCAAGTGACGAAATGCCAGCAGAATACAAACTCGATCGCAATTTCAGAGTGAACTTGAGCAGTAAAGAGAATGGACAACCCTTGAGGAGGTCCATCCCATGAATCACCATACAATTAAGTGGTACACTGACGGATCCCTAACTAATCAAGGCACTGGCCTCGGAGTTGTTGGTCCTCGGTTATCCCACTATGAATCCCTAGGTACTCACACTAGCATTTTTCAAGCTGAGGTGTTCGCTATAGAAAGGTGTGCGGATTTCAACCTAACACGCAACTATCGGAATAGAGACATAGCCATTCTATCTGATAGTCAAGCGGCACTGAAGGCAATCAGCAAGAGTAGAATAACATCAAAAGTAGTCCGGGAAGTTCGGATAAAGCTAGATCTGCTGGGATCATATAACAGGCTTACTCTGCGATGGATTCCAGGGCATACAGAAATAGCGTGAAACGAGGCAGCAGATAAGCTAGCAAGAATGGGTGCTGAAAACCCCCTTATGGGGCCTAAACCGTTTTGTGGTATTGGGAACCACACATTACGGAAATCTCTTAGAGAAGAAGAAAAACATTTGCGCCAGTTATGCTGGAATGATACTCAAGGCCTACGACAGGCAAAGAGTCTCCTTGGTAGCTACAATCTGCAAAGATTTAAGCAACTTATAGTCATGGGGAAGAACAGACTTAGAATACTGACCGGTTTTTTGACAGGACACTGTAGACTGAGAAGCCACTTATGCAAACTAAGCATAGTAAGCATCGGGACTTGCCGATACTGTGATATCGAGGATGAAACCTCTGAACATATGGTAGCGACATGTACCGCCTTAGCAAGGAGAAGATGTTGGTTGTTAGGTAACCATACCCTCCAACCATAAGATATAGTAGCCCTCAACCCAACAAAAATAATGGATTTCATCCAAGAAATAGGGTTGATGGGAGAGTTATAAACTCTGAAGGGGATACAATAGACCCACTGAGACGCAGTAAATTTTTCCCCCCACACATAATAATAATAATAATAATATAATAAGTACGCATCCTGGCAACCCATCGGGGCCTGGGGAGAATACTGGTTTTATTAAGTTGGGTTCACATAATACTGAGTCTTCAGTGATCACGGGATCAGGAATAAAGTAAGATTTTTGCAAATTATAGGGATAGGATGTACAAGGAGAGTAGCTATTAACATAGTAAGAAGATTGACAAAATTCTGCAAATAAATCGGCTGCAGCCTGATCATTATTTGCCGTCGTATTTTCATATGAAACTGAATGAGGTAATAAAGATGATTTACGTTTAGAATTTACAAAATTATAGAATCGTTTAGGATCCTGAGCAAACTGCAGCCGGCAATGACACAAATAATCGTAAAGTTGCAAGTTAAGTAAGTAAAAATTACATTTTGCAATAGAATACCGTGAAAAATCCACATCGTTCCTGGAACGTTTATATATTTTAAAATATCGCGATTTTAATTTTTTTAGACTTGACAGCTCTCGGGTAAACCATGGGGGCTTATTAGACATCACTGAGTACCTTGAAGAGACGCATTGATCAAAAAAGATGTTCAAAGTGTCATAAAAAAAACATAGTGTAGCATGTGTACATATATATAATAAATAATAATTCAAGACATATTGAGCACCAACACTTTGTTGTTATGCCAACATAAAATATATAAAGCGGTGACTTTGTCGCTGCGCGGCCAACGCTAAGTGCTAACGAAATATGATCGCACTTGATAACAGCGCACGCCCAAATAGCCAAGTCAGCGTTCTCACGCTTGACCATTTCAAGTATATACATATGTGCACATTCATAACACTCTCTGCCGCCTGCAACGTTTCCGTTGCTTTATATACAAGACATGTAAAACGGCTGCGCTCGCGGCTTCACAGCTCGTGGCTTTAGGCTAAGCAAGGCAATCAATAAAGTACAGCAAAAGAAGACAGACGTCTTCCAGACAAAACCTCAAGCGTTATTATTTCATAAAATAACTCAACAATCAATACACTACTATTCTGGAGTTAAACGATCAATACATGGCGACCGTGACTTGGTCCGGACAGCAACTATAACAAAAACAATGGCAAACAAGTGATCAAAGACGATTTCCAGGCGGAGCTGCAGCTATCTAATAGATATAAACTGTCAATGCATCAATACTACAACAAAAACCAGATGATACGGAATAAATACATGGAAATTTCAAACGGAAATAGTCTGAGTGAGTAGAGTTTTGAGTGATATGGGTAAGCGCGGAGGCGTTAAAACAAAAGTAAATAAGAGAATAGCGCACATAAAGTGGCTATTATTTACCAAAACGCCGCCTCCCGCATGGTCAACTGCACAAAAGTTGCAGTCAGAGCTTGACTATTTAAAAGCAAGTCTCTTAACCTTTAAACACCCTATCACTAAAGCTCACTCAGCTATAAAATCAATTGACACAAAAAGTAATACAAACCTAAACATCCCCAAGCCATTGCCAAAGAGGCAAGACGCCTGCCCAAGAGATTGCCCTGGACCATTGGAGAGTGCACATTGCAAATCCACTTGCATGTTGCCTGCAGCACAACCAGAAGAACAACAAAAGCAGAAGACTCAGAAGACTCAGAAGAAACAACAAGCGTGAGGGGCACCCCCGCCAATTACGCATACGAGGGAGCGTCAACGTACCAGGCCGGTGACGTCCAGTTGACGCGGAATGGGTCCATAGCAGCAGCAGCAGTATATAAACATAATCTTAAATTTAAATTTGATATTGCTTATTTGAAACATTATAAATATTATATTTAATACTACTATTGTAAAATTGCGCAGAACCCTCTCTGCCCAATTAGAAAGTATAGCCCGTAAAGCTATGCGAAACGATAGGTAGGAATATTGTCAATGAAATACAACTCTATTAGTAAATCTTCAGAAGATTTAATTGAGGAAAATTATAAATACTACAAATTGCAAATACCCAAAATGGGTTTAGTAGACGTTAAATCAGTGGATTCCACTGCTAACGTAATAAATAAAGTAGAAGCAACAACCATAGATTTAGAATTAACAAATATCCTATTAATAGTCATTATTGTTGTTATGTGTGCAAATATGTTTTATAAATTGTATAAAATGCACAATAAATGTTTGAAGAAAAAATATATGAGCCAAGCAAATGACTTGGACAAAATATAATTAAGAATGCACACAACAACAAAATGACAAATATACTTAAGAACAATATGAAATAATTAAAAATAAAAAAAGAAACAAAATATCAATAAAATTAAATGGCAACACTAAAGGCTATTAGACAGGTGTATGACAGAGATGCTTATTTTAAAGAAAGAATTCTAAGTTTGGTCTCAACGACAATATATGAGTTGAAAAAAATTTATATGAGCACTTATGCAATGCAACATTCTCCATTTCTTGGATGTCATCCAAAAGAGAAAGCATTGGTAATCTCATATATGCCAAATATCAAAGTGGAAAAGATCTACACAGATCATCCAATATTGGGAAAGGCAGTAGATTACGTTGCGTATAAATATTAATGGATTGGCGAAAAGTAAGTGCCACCATTACCGAGCAACGAGCAGAATTTCAAAAGTCATTTAAATGCCTAAATAAAACTGCACCTGTCTCCAATAATACAAAACTCAAACATTTTCGAGTACTGGTGAATTCATTCAATACAGTACGCCAAATTGTAATTGACAATTTGGGGAAATGTGATTCGTTACAGTCCATACAATTAAAGGACGTAATAAAAAGGCTTAAGGAAAATCTCCTTTATGTCGCAGAACGGCACAACTTACACATTTTAGTGCCCAATACTCTAAATTTTCCAGCCGAGTTCGATGAATCGGTTCTACTAGAACCAGATACCGAACTAGAAAGTATTGATTTAAAAGATCCGATGACCTCAGAGGTATCAAAAATACCCGAATCATCACATCAAGTTAGCTCAGAATCTGATAGGGACATCGAAACACTAAAAGAAAGCGATCCAATCGAAACCAAACCGGAAACGACAACAATTTCAGAAATGGCACAAACAGTTACAGAATTTATCAAGCTAGCCACATCTCTACTACCAGAGTTTGATGGTAAGCCGGAAAATCTGCAAAGTTTTCTAGATTCTCTGGATCTATTGGATACTTTAAAAGGCACACATGAGCCAACAGCCATAAGCCTTATTAAAACAAAACTAAAAGGCCATGCAAGAAATCTAATAAGTAATGAGCAGACAATTGCTGCTATCATTACGCAACTGTCAACTGCAGTAAAAGGAGAATCGGTAGAAGTTGTATCTGCCAAGCTACTTAATCTGCAACAGAAAAACAAAACGGCTAACCAATACACCCAAGAGGTGGAAAAACTGGCAAAGGCCCTTGAAGGAGCCTATGTCAGTGAAGGTCTAAGCCAATCACTTGCTAACAAATACAGCACTACAACAGCTGTAAAAGCTATGACACAAAATTGTTCGATTGATAAGGTAAAACTTATCATGCAGGCAGGCACATTCACAAATATGAATGATGCCGTCTCCAAATTCGTCAATAGTTGCACGGAGATAACAGGTCAAAGTAACACTGTCCTGTATTATCGACGAGGTGCAAACAACAATAATAGAGGAGGCCGAGGTTATAATCGTGGCAGAAATTACAACCACAACAGTTACAACCGAGGCGGTAACAACAACAATAGTTACAATAACCGTGGAGGAAGACGAGGCCAAAATCGGGGAAGGGGCCGAGGTAACTCCAACCAAGGTTATAATAATAACAACGTGAGAGTGGCGCAAAATGCGTCGGAAAACTCTCAGAACCCTTTAGGAAACAATCAATAAATGTAAAAGTTCATTCAATCAATTATAGTCTTAATATATTTGTCACCTTTTGTAATCACTTAACTCATAATAAACTCACATTCCTAATAGATACTGGTGCAGATATCTCACTACTAAAAATAAATTCAGATAATTTCCAAATTCAAAAAGATAAAATTATAAACATCCAAGGCATAGGCCAGGGTGTAATAAAATCTCAAGGAACAACTTCGATAGAACTTCAATCCACAAAATATATTATTCCACACGACTTTCATTTAGTAGACTCAGATTTTTCAATACCATGTGATGGAATAATAGGCATTGATTTTATTAAAAAATTCAATTGCCAATTAGACTTCAAACCAAACGAAGACTGGTTTATAATTAGACCTCAAAACTTAAATTATCCTATTTATGTTCCAATAACATATAGTGCTGGCAACAATACAGTTCTTCTGCCAGCCAGATCCCAAGTAATTCGAAAAATAGAGATTAATTCAGTAAACGATTATATATTTGTTCCAAATCAAGAAATACATAATGGAATTTATGTTGCAAATACAATAGCAGCATCCAAACATGTATACATTCGCCTTCTAAACACAACTAATTTCGACCAATTGGTCAAAGTAAACAAAATTGAATATGAAAATCTAACAGATTACGATATTCATATAACTAATCCAACAAACAGGTCCGAACAAGTACTTTCAAAGTTAAAGAAAAATTTTCCAGAACAATTCAGAAATCAATTAACAAAATTATGCACCAAGTATAGTGATGTGTTCGGGCTGGAAACCGAACCAATAGCGACAAATAATTTCTATAAACAAACATTAAGACTGAAAGATGATGAACCCATTTATATCAAAAACTACAGAAGCCCGCATAGCCATGTTGAGGAAATCCAAAAACAAGTAGGAAAATTAATAAATGATAAAATCGTAGAACCGTCTGTGTCCGAATATAACAGCCCACTCTTGTTAGTTCCGAAAAAATCTTTACCAAATTCGGAAGAAAAGAAATGGCGATTAGTAATTGACTATCGTCAAATCAACAAAAAATTACTTTCTGATAAATTCCCGCTCCCCAGAATTGATGATATTCTAGACCAACTGGGTAGAGCTAAATATTTTTCATGCCTTGACTTAATGTCAGGCTTTCATCAAATTGAACTTGAAGAAAATTCAAGAAACATAACATCTTTTTCAACGAGCAATGGCTCATATCGTTTCACACGATTACCATTTGGTCTTAAAATAGCACCAAATTCATTTCAAAGAATGATGACAATAGCATTCTCGGGTTTAGAACCCTCTCAGGCATTCCTTTATATGGATGACTTAATGGTGATAGGATGTTCCGAAAAACACATGCTTAAAAACTTAACTGATGTTTTTAATGTATGTAGGAAATATAACCTTAAGTTGCATCCAGAAAAATGTTCATTTTTTATGCATGAAGTGACATTCTTAGGTCACAAATGCACTGACAAAGGAGTATTGCCAGATGACAAGAAATTTGACGTCATCAAAAATTATCCTGTCCCTCACGATGCGGACAGCGCGAGACGATTTGTAGCATTCTGCAATTATTATCGTCGATTTATTGAAAACTTCGCCGATTATTCACGGCACATAACTAGATTATGTAAAAAGAATGTTCCTTTTGAATGGTCAAGTGAATGCCAAAATGCATTCCAATACCTAAAAGAAAAGCTTATGCATCCCACATTATTACAATATCCAGATTTTCGCAAAGAATTTTGCATTATAACAGATGCTAGTAAACAAGCTTGCGGAGCAGTTCTAACTCAGAACCGTGAAGGAATTCAACTCCCAATAGCTTATGCATCTCGTGCATTTACAAAAGGGGAAAGCAATAAAAGCACAACAGAACAAGAGTTAGCAGCAATTCATTGGGCAATTACCCATTTCAGACCATATATTTATGGCAAACACTTTACTGTTAAAACGGATCACAGACCATTAACATACCTTTTTTCTATGACCAATCCCAGTTCGAAATTAACTCGCATGCGGCTAGAGCTTGAAGAATATGACTTCACAGTAGAATACCTAAAGGGGAAAGACAATTTTGTAGCAGACGCACTTTCGCGTATAACTATAAAAGAACTAAAAGACATACAACATAAAGTCCTGAAAGTCACTACCAGGCGACAAAGTAGACAAACTAAAAACTGTACAGTAGAAAATTATGAACTTCTGCCAAGGCAAAGTCATAAAAATGTATCCAAGCCCAACGTACATGAAGTCATTACAAATGATGAAGTACGAAAAGTAGTGACCTTGCGCATAACAGAATCTAAATGTTTATTTAAACATGGAAATAAAATTATCGCAAGAATTGAAGTTAGCGATTTATATACCAATGGAATTCTCGACTTAGGTCAGTTTTTCCAAAGGCTCGAAAAAGAGGCCGGTCTATTGAAAATCAGCAAACTCAAAGTGGCACCGAGCGAAAAGATCTTTGAATCAGTTTCGATAGATTCTTTTAAAAAAATGGGCAATGAAATATTAAAATCATTAAGAGTAGCGCTACTCCAGCCGGTGACCCAAATAACAGATGAAAAAGAGATACAACAAATATTGTCTACTTACCATGACGACCCAATTCAAGGAGGCCACAGTGGCATAACAAGAACGCTAGCAAAAATAAAAAGACACTACTACTGGAAAAATATGACACGTCATATAAAAGAGTACGTACGTAGATGTCAAAAATGCCAAATGTCTAAAACAAAGACACACACTAAAACTCCTTTGACTCTCACAGAAACACCTGTGAATGCATTCGATATAGTGATAGTGGATACAGTGGGTCCACTACCTAAATCAGAAAATGGCAATGAATATATAGTCACATTAATCTGTGACCTTACAAAATATTTAGTAGCCATTCCAATTAAAAGCAAAAGCGCAAATAATGTTGCAAAGGCTATATTTGAAAATTTCATACTCAAGTTCGGTCCAATGAAGACGTTCATTTCGGACATGGGAACAGAGTATAAAAACCAGATTTTAACCGATTTATGCAAGTATTTGAGGATCGAGAATCTCACCTCTACTGCATATCATCACCAAACATTAGGGACAATAGAACGAAGTCATCGAACATTCAATGAATACATTCGTTCATACATCTCTGCAGACAAAACTGATTGGGATGTCTGGATTCAATATTTCACTTATTGTTTCAACACGACACCATCAGCAACGCATGAGTATTGTCCATACGAACTAGTATTTGGCAGATTACCAAAACAGTTCATAGATTTAAATAAAACTAACTACATAGATCCTATTTATAATCTAGATGACTACTCTAAGGAAATAAAGTTTAGATTAGAAATAGCATACAAACGAGCTAGAATTATGTTAGAAAAAGCCAAGGCTTATAGAAAATTAGCATACGATATGAAAACAAAAAATTTTGAATTAAAAATAGGAGATAAAGTACTTATAAGAAACGAAACAGGGCACAAATTAGATCCAGTATATTTAGGACCATATATAGTAGAGAAAATAGAAGATAATGACAACATTTTTATTAAAGATAGTAAAGATAAGAAACAAAAAGTTCATAAGGATAGGTTAAAAATTTTTAATTCATAATAATTTTTAGTGTGGCCACAGATAAGTAAACAAAAAAAATATAAATATTTTTGATATAAAAATAAATATTTTCATATTGTTAGTAAAGTTAAATTTAAAAAAAAAAACAACAAATAAAAGTATATAATAATAATTAATAATTTTTTAAAATAACTTCATAATATTACGTTATTTTTCAAAAGGAGGGAGATGTAGCATGTGTACATATATATAATAAATAATAATTCAAGACATATTGAGCACCAACACTTTGTTGTTATGCCAACATAAAATATGTATAAGCGGTGACTTTGTCGCTGCGCGGCCAACGCTAAGTGCTAACGAAATATGATCGCACTTGATAACAGCGCACGCCCAAATAGCCAAGTCAGCGTTCTCACGCTTGACCATTTCAAGTATATACATATGTGCACATTCATAACACTCTCTGCCGCCTGCAACGTTACCGTTGCTTTATATACAAGACATGTAAAACGGCTGCGCTAGTTACCATGCTGGTACCCGCCGTCTCCCCGCCTCCTAAACCAGCTAGAGGGCAACGTCACTAAGTACGTTGGACTACATAGTAACAATCCTCGACTCAGCACTACAAATGGAACGGACGTCGTTTCGAAACATTTCGAAACTCAACACCGCCCACGACGTTGGAATGCACCATCAGCAGATTCTCGACAGCAGCAACTCCGCAACATATTAGCTTAGGGACTTTATCCCTAAACATTTCTGTATTGTAAACTTTAGCTATAAGTAATGTTAAGATTGAGAATACAGTTCAGTTGAAGTTTAAAGCAAAGACAAACCGGAGCGTTTTTATTTAAAATCATTTATTATACTGAACCAGCGGCCAACTCTACATATCTTCACATCAACACCGTGGACATCAAGCAACTACTACTACTACCAACTTATAACTGGCGCAGCCGGACCTTCTGGCTGGATCAACAAACAGGACCAGAGGACCAGAAGTCGAACCAACGTACCAGGATGCACCTTGGAATAAGTCTTAATATAATTTTGTTGTAAGTAATAGAAGAAAGAAAGTTGTAAGATGTCAGATCAGCGTGGTGAAATGTGAATATATTGAAAACAAGATAAAAAGAAAGAAAATCAAATATAATGTGCGAAATTATAAAAAAATGAAAAATCGGCGGCGTATAAGTGCATGTGGAGTCAAGTGGAAAGGGGAAACGAACGACGTTGTATAAGTGCATTTAAATCACGAAGAGAATGTATAAAGAAAATTTTCAAGTTTGAAGTAAATCATTTCGTTATTGTGTAGACAGGAAATATGAAACCAAAGAAGAGAAACAAATAATACCCTAATTCTCGCTGTGTCCACTGCATCGCGAAAGGGGCGTAATGGGATTAGAAACTTGGTACCACTGCATCGCGCAAGGGTATCCAAGAGCCGCTATTGTGAAAATTATGAAAAATTAATACCCTAATCATCAGTACGTTCGTCGTATCGCACGAAGGCATAACAAAATTTTTTTAAAATAACTTGGAACCACTGCATCGCGCAAGGGTATCCAAGAGTTGTTATGTTAAAAAAAAAAAAAAAAAAAAAATTTAATACTCTAGTTTTCGTCATGTCCACTGCATCGCGCAAGGGGCATAATGAGATTAGAAACTTGGTACCACTGCATCGCGCAAGGGTATCCAAGAGCCGTTATTGTGAAAACTATAAAAAAAAAAAAAAAAAAAAATTAATACCCTAATCATCAGTATGTTCGTTGTATTGTACAACGGCATAACAAAATTTTTTTTAAGAAAAAAATAATAACTTGGTACCACTGCATCGCGCAAGGGTATCCAAGAGCTGTTATTGAGGAAATTAATCATCTATATGTTTACTGTATCGCACAGAGCATAACAACATGTTTTTAAAATAATTTGAAATCACTGTATTGTGCAAGGGTATTCAGAAGTCATCATCTGGTACAAATATAGAAAGAAAAGAGCAAATATCAAAAAAAAAAGAGAGAAATATGCACAAGAATATAATCATACACATAGATATATATATAAAACAGAACACCACTGCATCGTGCAAGGGTATCCAACGGAGTCTTCAGAAGAAAATGGGTAATAAGATATGTACACATATGTATATACGAGATAAGGCGACATTGTATGGTACAGTGTCGAGTGGGGATTTATTTGTTTATTTTTGCTCAGCGACAATTGCCGATCGGAGTGAGCCTTTCCCTGCAAGCACTTATACGTTAGGGAACTTGAAAAGAATTATACACTCACACTATGGCACATCGTCAAAATAAAAAAAATAAAAAAAATATATATGCTGTCAAAGAAAATTTTTGTGTTATTCCAAAAAAAAAAAAAAAAAAGACAATATAATCACAACAATATCATTGCAGATACTGAATCGGCATACAAGGCATAAAAAAAACGGATGACAAATAATACACACACATACAAGCGGCTAAGCAAACAATATTAAGCTACTATAACTATATTAATACACACATATTACACACACATAATACACATAATAATATTAAACTATTGAATAAGTATATTAAGGCACACATAATTTTAGTTATTAAATACACATATACACCCTTATATTAAGCGACCCAAAAACATTTTACATACATATACATAAACGTTCGCAGAGATAGAAAATAGAATCAAATTTTAACATTGGACGAGATAAACCTAGAGGCCCTGGACTACGCACACATGAAAAATCTAGGCAGACTATCGGAAATAGAAAGGATCGGATCCAACCATACCATAATGGGTTACGTCGCACTAATACTGGTACTGATGTTGGCGGTGCTAATAACAGCAAAATTAGCTAAACGGACAACCTTTACCCCCGGAACCAACAGGGTCGATGTCGCGCTGGACATGCCTTCGTTTTGGCCATCGCTCCATTCTAGGGGACGAGGAGTTACCATGCTGGTACCCGCCGTCTCCCCGCCTCCTAAACCAGCTAGAGGGCAACGTCTCTAAGTACGTTGGACTACATAGTAACAATCCTCGACTCAGCACTACAAATGGAACGGACGTCGTTTCGAAACATTTCGAAACTCAACACCGCCCACGACGTTGGAATGCACCATCAGCAGATTCTCGACAGCAGCAACTCCGCAACATATTAGCTTAGGGACTTTATCCCTAAACATTTCTGTATTGTAAACTTTAGCTATAAGTAATGTTAAGATTGAGAATACAGTCCAGTTGAAGTTTGAAGCAAAGACAAACCGGAGCGTTTTTATTTAAAATCATTTATTATACTGAACCAGCGGCCAACTCTACATATCTTCACATCAACACCGTGGACATCAAGCAACTGCTACTACTACCAACTTATAACTCGCTCGCTGCTTCACAGCTCGTGGCTTTAGGCTAAGCAAGACAATCAATAAAGTACAGCAAAGGAAGACAGACGTCTTCCAGACAAAACCTCAAGCGTTATTATTTCACAAAATAACTCAACAATCAATACACTACTATTCTGAAAATAAACGATTAAATTCTAAGCTATTGATCGCAAAAAACTGAGACCAGTCATGATTAATAATAATATTTAATTTGTTAAAATCGGCTTTTTTAAATAGCGAGGCTTAGCCGCTGCTTCAGGGAGCACAGTTTGCTCAAGAATAGGTAGATCACCATACGTTAGAAATGAATCTTAGGGAAACACAAGCGGATCCTATTCTACTAACAGCACAAACTGAAGGATCAGATACAAATATTAGCTCCAGAAGACGGTTGTTACAATTACGAATATTGTTTACTTGATAAAGTGAAAGATCCAGGATGCTATTTACAAACTCATGAGAACTAGTAGGAACAACCAGATTATCAACAATAGACCAAGATACATATATCAGGTAAGTTCAAGTCTCCCAATACAGACAAAAAATCTCTACCCGAAAGTTTAGAGGATATTAAATGTATATTGGAAAAGCGTTCAAGATAAACAGAAAGATCCGATTGCCTGTCTCTCCTCAAAATTAAACATTTTCCCCTCACCCTGAAAGTAGGCTACAAATATGGTTTTGCTGCGTTTTTAAGCAAACAGCTGATGTAACGTACAAAAACAAAAATCCAAAATTTTTAACAGACACTATTGTCAAATTGTGGATGTACCTCAAATTTTTGGTCGCTAGGTGAGTGGAGAGAAAATAACCTGCCTTTTCAATTTGAAACGTGGCACAGAACAGTCACACCCAAGCCTAGTTTTATTTTCAAGTGTCGCCAAACAGCAAAGTCAAGCTGAGCGTCTAAAACTATATCAGTTACATACTGCGATTGTTAAATTTTTATTACCAGTGGCCAAATCAATCAAATTGGTGAATGTAAGATTTGAGAGAAAACAAAAAAAAAATACAGTAAGCTACAGTGGAGCAAGCTCGACAGTAGGAGACCCAGAACTTTTTGTGTGCAAACCGTTCACTATTGAATGTTCTTCAATAATGCGTACCAAACACTACGAAGTTAATAAACACAGAGGTCGCTAGCGTCTCTTCTTCTTCCTTTTGCCTTTAACATTGTTAGTTGAATAACTTCCGTGTTAATCATCCGATTGGAATGAAATTTTTTGGACAGGTTTAGACCATAGTGTATATTATATATACAAGTCGCTAACATTAAAGGGGCTCCTTCAATTCGACTTCGAAATTTTGTATTTCAATTTCCGGGGGCGAAGGGGGACGTGGCAAAAATCTAAAACAAACTTGATCAATGGTAGATGTGGATGATCATACATACCAAATTTGGTGTCTCTAGTTCTTATAGTCTCTGAGATCTAGGTGTTCATATTTTCGAAATTTTGAACAGCCGTATACTATCCGTTTATTATCCGATCTGGATAAAACTTTCAGGACAGGATTGGACTATAGAGTTTATCATGTATGCCAAAAATCATATCGCTAGAATTAAAGGAGCTTTCGTTATTCGACTTTGAAATTTTGTTTCAAATTTACGGAGGCGGAGGGGGGCGTGGCAAAAATCTAAAACAAACTCGTTTAATGCAAGATACATATGAACGTACATGCCAAATTTGGTAGCTCTAGCTCTTATAGTCTCTGAGACATAGGTGTTCAAAAAAGGGACAGACGGACAGACAGACGGACACTCTAAAAAGTGGCCTGTGGCAATCCACCACCACTGCTAATGGCTGTGAAATGCAGAAAAAGCCGACTGGTGGATTGTGTGGCAACCGTACCTTAGTAGGCAAAACGCCAAAACGGATAAATACGGACCACCGTGCCCGGTGCCGAATACAAAAAATTATAATTTTCCCGCACGAATTCAGCACTTGGGAATGAAACACAGCAAGAAGCAGTAAAATGAAAAATAAAAATAATTCATGAAAATTTAGGCTAAGAAAAAACATAATTGAAAACAAATACTAAAGTCTTTTCTATTTCAGAATACACTTGTAAGAGAACTGTTTTATCAACACTACACAAAAAAATGCAGTAAGCTACAGTGGAGCAAGCTCGACAGTAGGAGACCCAGTACTTTTTGAGTGCAAAGCGTTCACTAAAGATAGTTCTTCAATGTTGCGTACCATTAATAGATGGCGCCACTTGATAAACATAGAGGCCGCTAGCGTCTCTTCTTCTTCCTTTTGCCTGTAACATTGTTAGTTAAATAACTTCCGCGTTTACCAACCGATCGGAATGAAATTTTAGGACAGGTTTGGACTATAGCAGTATTATATATACCAAAAATCAAGGCGCTGGTCTTAAAGGTTCTCTTGTAATTCGTCTTTAAAATTTTGTTTTTCAATTTCTAGGGGCGGAGGGGGCGTGGCAACATCTAAAACAAACTTGATCAATGCAAGATATAGATAAACCTTCATGCCAAATTTGGTGTCTGTAGCTCTTATAGTCTCTGAGATCTAGGAACTCAAAAATCGGACAGACGGACAGACAGACAGACGGACATGGCTATATCGACTCGGCTGTTGATGCTGATCAAGAATATATATACTTTATGGGGTCTGCCACTTCTCCTTCTGCCTATTACGCACTTTTTTTTTTGCACAAACGTAATAGACCCATTTGTACTTTTTTAAAGTACTGGGTCTAAAAAACGAGGAGAATCAAAAACAAGGGGGTGAGAAAAATTTGAGAAACTCAATTGAACAATATTTTTTAAGAAAAAGAACTTTTAGAATAATCAGGGCAGAAATGGAGGAGTTGAAGGAGACATTAAGTAATTTTGATGCAACATTGTCGATGTTGACTACCCAATTGGCGAGGTATGAGAGAGGAAATGAAGAAATTTGACGCAAGGGTCGTCACCAGACTGTGTCAAAGAACTCCAGGTGTTCGAACGCCAGTCTGAAGGGTATATCTCTTGGATTAATAGGGCGCAGTCTATTTTGAATGATTATAAGATTGTAAAAGATAAGCTGTTGTATAGGTCCATTGTCGTGCATATCAGGCAGAAGATAAGGGGTAGTGCGGTCTTGGCGCTCGACGTCTTCATCAGAGGACTTGGCGCAGATACTTCTAGGCTATTGCTGATCCGTAGTCCTAAAGATTTCCCAGAGGCGTATTCCATATGTCTGGAACTACAGAGACTGGGTCCCAGGGGACACGCTGCGCAAAGGAACGCAGTAAGCAAGTTTTTGCCATATACCCCGGCATACCACCCTATGAGCTCCCAGAGATTCCCATCTTCCTTCCAAATGTCTCCTAGGCCGCCAATGGGCACGGCGTATAACCAAGGTTTTAATCGGGGTTCACCACACAGATTTCAGCGACCAAGACCGGTGATCAAAGCCGAATCCAACCAATCTGTGCAGAGTTACCGGTCTAACTTCAACCCATCCGTAGAGGCTGGGGTTCCCGTCAAGCGCAGCCCACTCACACCCGGTGAGGCGGTAGACACTAGCGTAAGGGCAGAAATTCGGACGAGCACTTCAGACCCAATTTACATGAAAAGCTACCATTGCCCAGCCAATATGAGGTCGGAGGTAGATAGACAGATAAAAGAGCTCCTGAGCGAAGGGATAATCAAACCATTGTAGTATACCTACCCTGCCAGCAATTCAAATCAAAGGGTATAACAATAATTACATACAATGTGACACTCTGTCATAATGATAATAAATATACAAATACCCAAAAGACCACACTTACACACATACACATTCCAGCGCACAAGAAATACGATCTATCGCTTATACATAAGCTGATTGCGGCGCGTGGGAATGCTGAGCATGCACTTTGCAGCTCAAGTGGTCAAGATATATACAGCATATGTATGCCCTCTGCATACATATGTATACACCAGTAAACTAACACATAAATATAAGACATAGATATAAGTATTGCATGTTTCGGGTTAGCAAAGCCCAACATGAAGATATATAAAGATTATTCTGAATAAAGACAGACAAAGGAGCAGACGCTCCATAAATCAACCAAGTTTTCTCTTATTACATGGCGACCGTGATAAGTTTCACGAAGCTGTAATGGAATTATAAAAACATTATTCAAAAACACAGTAAAAGTGCAACAATATACAAACAATACGCAAAATTGTGTGACAATTAAAAATATTGAAATGTGTGTGTATTCTGATTAACACTTTTAAAATACATAAAGAAAATTCTACCAAACAAAAAGGCAAATTAAAAGTGAAACAACACATGCGTAGCCTGTGCGATGACCAGCGCCGGCACCGCTTAACGCGTCAAGTTAAGCCTTATGAGTGACGACAACGTTGATTCTGCTCCATTGAGCAAAGGGAAGCACCTTCCATTCAGGAGTACCTGGAGGTGTTTCCAAACGATGGACCACGCCCACTCACAATAGCTGAGTACCGGGCACGGCAGGGAAGAAAACCAGCAGAGAAAAAGAAGACAAAACGTGGAGGACAAGTGAGAAAACTACTGCAACAGAAGCGCCTGCAACAAGATTTGCTGGCGGTAGCGACGACACTAGAGGACCTAGAGCGCTACATAAAGCGCATCAACGAATTAAAAGCTGAATTAAAACTTCGCAACCGAGCGAAGCCACGCAAGGGGGCCGCAAACATGCGTAAGCCTTAACCAGTGCAAATCGCATTAGTCATTGCAAATCGCAAAACACTAAAACCTGTTAGGCTTTCATTACTAACATATGGTTGGAGAAGTTTTTTTTTTTTTTTAATATATATGAAATGTAATTTGAATTGTGAGCCAACCACATAAACTAAACAACTAACTTTTCCACGTCTCTGGCGCTGAGTATTTATACTTAGCTGCGTTTAGAATCTTGTGTAATTGATAAATATTGCAACAAGTTCACTGCAATGAAAATATAACTCCAATCTTTATTTTCGATTTTCAAAGCGAGGAATATATTTCTTCTTTCTTTATAAATCCCATATAAAAAGAAAAAAATTTAAATAAAAACTAAACTAAGATTTGAAGATAAAATTCATTATTCTTTCATGAACGTTAGATCAAAAAAAATTTTTTTCTTTTCATTGAATATATACAAAGACAATTGGAACTACATAATGGGGTGGTTTAGTGATTCCAGTGAAGCAAAGGACAATACTGCAAACGTTGTAAACAACGTAAAGATAAAGCAAAATACTTTACGACCCTCGACTTGACGTCAGGGTTCCATCAGACTTACATGAAAAAATCAGACACGCCGAAAACAGCGTTCTCAACACTAAATGGGGAATATGAGTTTCTTCATCTTCCATTTGGGTTGAAAAACGCCCCCGCTATTTTCCAACGTATGATTGACGATGCTCTGAGAGAGCTACATCGGCAAAATTTGCTACGTGTATATCGATGACATAATAGTCTTTAGCGAAGACTATGATAGTCATTGGAAAAACCTTCGCGCCATCTTTGACAAACTAAATAAAGCAAGACTTCAGGTGAATTTGGAAAAGACACATTTTTTATCAAGGCAGGTCGAATTTTTGGGTTACGTGGTGACCACAGATGGTATCAAAGCAGATAGCAAAAAGGTGGAGGCGGTGACTAAAATGAAACCCCCTTCCAATGTTAAGGAATTGAAGAGTTTCCTGGGTATGACTTCATACTATAGGAAGTTCATCAAAGATTATGCCAAGGTAGCGAAACCATTGACAAACCTGACTCGAGGAGAACTCGCCAGGGTGAAGTTGTCGCAGTCAAAGAAAGTCCCCATTGAGCTCGATGAGGAAGCCTGAAAGCTTTCGATGATCTGAAAGCCATTCTTTCATCGTCAGAAGTGCTAGTATTTCCCGACTTTTCTAAGCCGCTTCACTTGACCACGGACGCGTCAAATTACGCTATCGGGGCACTTCTTTCCCAAGTCGATCAAAACAAAGACCGTCCGATCTTCTACATCTCGAGAACACTGAGCAAATCTAGGGAAAGTTATGCCACCAACGAGAAAAGAGATGCTTGCGATAGTCTTACTTGTATGGTGCGGGATCAATCAAAATTTTTACAGATCATCAGCCACTCACATTAGCATTAGGGAACAGAAATTTGAATGCTAAATTGAAGCGTTGGAAAGCTCGGATTGAAGAGTACAACTGCGAGTTATTTTATAAGCCAGGGAAGTCTAACATCGTCGCTGATGCCCTTTCACGTATCTCATCTTACGTGAACCACTTGGCCTCAGACACAGCCACTGCATCCGAAGCAGATGCAAACTCCGTGGCAACTATTCATAGTGCCTTTGAAGACGCTTCAAACTTGATCCCTCATGTCGAGGGGCCTATTAATGTTTATCGGAATCAATTGATATTCGACCCCAATCAGTTGGAGTACTCGAGAGAGCAGCCACACTCTGGCTATATGCGCCATGTAACTCCAATAGAAAGCGACACAATGTCGAATTTGACAGATTCCTTGAAAAAATTCTTGAAGCCTTCTGTAGTGAACGGTATCAAAATGCCGGATGCTTACCTGCAATTTCTTCAAACTTGTTGCCTCGAAAACTTTAAACTATACAAGATCCGTGTAGCCCAGCGTCTCGTAACAGATCTATCAGACGAAGAGCAGATATGCAATGTTATCGATAAGGAACATCGCAGGGGTCATAGAAGCCCAAAGGAGATGCGTGTACAAATATTGGAGAAATATTATTTCCCTAGGATGTCAAACATTATACGTAATCAGGTGTCTACCTGCACGAATTTCAAACTCTTTAAATATGACAGACATCTTTATAAACCGGCCTTTCAACCAACCCCAATTCCAAGTTACCCATGCGAAATACTCCATATTGACATCTTCACACTGGAGAAGAACACATACTTGAGTTGCATAGACAAATTTTCCAAGTTCGCTAAGCTTTTCCCATTGCAGTCTAAAGCATCAGTCCACCTGCGGGAGAAACTTTTGGAGGTCCTCCATTATTTTACGGCACCAAAGATAATGGTTTTGGATAATGAAAGGGGTCTCTTGTGCCCAACAGTCTTAAACTACTTGCAAACCTTAGATATCGAGTTATACTACACTCCAACTCAGAAAAGCGAGGTTAACGGCCAAATTGAGAAATTTCACTCCACATTTTTGGAAATGTACAGGTGCATAAGGCCCGAGTTTCCGACGCTAAAAAATACTGTATTGGTATCGATTGCCGTAGACAGATATAACAACTCGGTCCATTCAGTAACGGGCAAGAAACCAGTAGACATTTTTTTCGACCGAGCAGAAATAGAAGTGACCCCGTCTCCTACGCACAAGGCGATACAGTCTACGTTGCTAACAAACAGATAAAGACGAAAGAAAAGCAACGATTCAAAACGGAGGAGGTCCAAGAGGACAGGAAAGTAAAGACAAAATCTGGAAAAAATCTTCCATAAATCCCATTTAAAAAATTAAAATGCATTCCCGGGACAGTTTGTTTTGTCTTTTATCGGTCGTAATTTTAGCTTACATCTGCCTACACCTTAGCCTCATTATTTCGTTTTTTTTATATGAAAAGAGTTGATGGTTGTTTTTCCATGCTCAATTTTAAAGTCAAGAAGTGTGAGAAGGGAATTTAACACGGAATGCTTTGCAAACCTTTGGGCATTGGCTCTAAAACACTAAACAACAGATAGTACACAAGCATACTATAACTATAAGTAAAATTAAGTAACAATTTAGCTAAATGCGGTGGTACGGGTTTTTTCTTTTACAAACTAGAACTTAAGCAAAGACAAAACAAGAAGCAAATAAAAAATAACACAAAAGCAAATTTTTTCACAACGAAAAGATAAAAAAAAAGAAGTTCTAAAAATAAGAATAACACTTTAATGAATTTTTTTGAACTAACACAAGTTCTCAATTTAATACCAAGAATTACTACAACAAAAGTACACGAAATATTGTTTAAGTTTCACAACACCAAAATTTAGATAATTACCCCTCTTTTATATTGTAAGCTTGACCATAATTCAAACAGTAGTCGCCGTTCATGTCTTTAAATACGACGCACCGGTTATTCCCCTGCAAAAAGGCGTTGTTTGGCGGATCAACGGTGTCTTCAAGCTGGCTCACGTCGTATACCTGGAACGCATGCAGTGCGTCGTCAATGAATTAACAAACGAGCCCGCTGGAATCAAGGCTTTGACCGATTACTACCTTCAACAAGCAACGGAGGGGATCAGAAGAATGACTAGCACGTCACCACGCAGGCCACGATCCATAGACTGGAAATGGGTCCATCGACTCAACGATGTGATAGCAAAAGTCAACTCGATAGACGGGGACTTCCATGCAACGACAGCCGTGTTGCATAAGTCCATAATCCTCGCAGGCGAAGTCAACGAAATGACAAGGGCGTGTCAGCTGGCCAAGACCGGAGTGGTCAACTCCAACCTGCTGGACCACGACGAAGTCGAGACGATCTTGTCGGAGGTAGATAGTCTCCCATACCAAAATGTGGTCGAGGCTGTCGAATTCTGACGAACGGGACTTCCTTGTTGTACATCTTGGCTATGCCCAAGGTAACGGACAGGAAATATCGGTTAATGTACCTTTACCCAACGATATCGGATGGGAGGCAAATTGTACTGGAATACAACAAACTGGCCGTGGACGCCCGTGAAACTTTCGCCGTCCTGGGAAACTGTCTATCCATCGGCAACACGATAGTTTGCCAGGAAAAGGATCTTCACAAATTGGCAAAGAACAGCTGCATCCCTCGGTTGATGAAGGGAGGCCACGCCGCATGCGACTACGTCAGAAACGACCAGGAGGTGGTCGAACTCATCGACGACGGAACGATCTTTTTGACGCACTTCAACGGGACGGTAGCCACCAGTGCAAAAAACTACCATTTGGAGGGATCCTTTATTGTTCAATACGACTACAGGATACCAGCTATCGTTAAATTATGTTCACGATTTCAACCTAAAAAACCTCCAAAAATTGTCTAACATGTCTACGGAAATTCTGATTTCTTATTTCACAGAGGTACTCATGGCTTCAATTTTCATGGTGGTACTCTACATCGTCTGGAGGAAGATAACGTCAACAAAGGGTATCCCGAAACTGTGCAGTTCCACCCTGGGCCTGGAACCACAAACCGCCGACGAACCTACGACCAAGGCCTGTTGATCTGTGGGACACAGATCTTGCGATGGGGAAGAGTTCACACGGGCTGGCACTGTAGTATGTTGTATGCCAAGTGAGCATATGCCCAACATATTGTAGTGTATACAATATGTCAAGTGGTCATATGCCCAACTTCTAAGTAAGAGTAACAACTCATAACATAACGACACTTTGTCGCAATGTTTATACAATCATAAATATACATACATAAGTGCAGTAATACGATCCGCCACTTATGCGGACTGGCCGCACCGTGAGATCGCTGGCCTAAGCACTCCTTGAGTATGTACCATCAGTACATATATATGAATATGTATATGGGCACATACGTACTGCAACTCTCTCTCTTTCTCTGCCGACGCTGTTAGCGGCAGAATTCACTTAGTATATAGTATATTATAAGCGAAATATATATTTGAATAAAACCAAGAGAACACTCTTGAATGAAACCTCTAAGTGAATGGATGTTATTATTTCAACTAACTTTGCATCTATAACATGGCGACCGTGACAAGTGTCACGAACATGTGACAGCAACAACTACAACTACAACTACAACTACAACAACGGCGTATAAGGCCTCCGAAATCAGCAAACACCAGCAACAACAGTCCACCATCAAACTTCGAACAAGTCATCAAAGGCAATGAGCATCAGGAACAGCTTTGGGAACTACATTTTCTTGTCTGAGTGAGTAGAGGTTCAATGAATGCTATAGTGAAAAAGAAAAAGACCGGGAGAAGCGGCATACGAGTACGCCTCCAAAAGAGGAAGGCGGAAATTTTAAAACTATTGTTTGCCACCAACCCACCATTACGTTGGGAGGCAACAATATCACTACAAGCCGAGCTAGATCAGATTGATCAAGCGCAGAAGGCTAAAGAAAAGCATTCAACCTCTGCCACTACTTTCAAAAACATCAAACTAATCGACAATACAATATCCAAAGATACAAGAACACCAAAGGCCCAGCTGAGTAAACCTGCCAAGAAGTGCCCAGACGACTGCGAGGGACCGTTGGACAGTGCGTTCTGCAGATACACGTGCAAGCACTGCACGGCAGCGGATCCGGACATCGAGCAACATCGGACAAGCAACAACTGAAGACACCAAGCGCGAGAGGCACCCCGCCACTTGCGTCAACGAGGGAGCGCCAGCGTGCCAGACGCGGCGACGACCAGCTGGTGCAGAAGGATGATCAACAGCAGCAGAACTAATATAAGAACACATTTATATAAGAAACAAATATTGTAATTAAAATTAAGACAAACATTGTAAGCGGAAGCGATAACTGCATTGCCCGCTAGAGTATGGCCCGTGAAGCCATACAAAACACTAGGTAGGAGATCGCTGTTGATCGAAATAGAAACAAAAATATAAAAATTAGAATATAAAAACTCTAATATACATATGAGTAGAAACAGTATAAGTAAATTTGACGATATATATATAATAACACCCAAAATGGGTTTAATTGATACAAAAACAGTGGATTCCACTGCAAACGTAATTAATAAGATAGAATCCTCAAATGCTGACTTACAACTAACAAATATATTATTGTCAGTAATCGTTTTTGTCTTGTGTGCGTACGTTATTTATAAAGCTTACATTATGCACAATAAGTGTATAAAGAAAAGAGCCTTAAGCCAAGCTAACGATTTAGACAAAATCTAAAATAACGTACACACATAAAACTAAAATAAAATAAATAAAAAGAAGATATATATATAAAGTAATGTATAAAGAATAAAGGTAAAAATGGAAAATAGATAAAAGAAAAATGATATATATATATATACAATGAATGTTAAAACATGGAATGGGAGCAGTTAACCCAACGAATAAGAGAAATAAAAGAAAAATTTGATAAATCTTACAAATGTGTAAGTCAAAATAGAAACATTCAAAAAGATACACTGAATAGACATGCTAATATTCTTGTACAATCATTCAATGATGTAAGAATATTAGTGCATGAAAATAGAGGATTAATAAATAAAACAAACTGGTCAAAAGTATCAAAATTTTTGATCAAGTTACGTTCAAATTTAACTAACGTCAAAGAAAAACATCAACTAGATATTTTCATACCAACCATTCTAAATACTCCGTTAACATTAGAATCGCTAGAAGAACAGCAATCAGTCGAATTAAACTCAGATTCTGAAAACGAAGAAACTGAGATAAAAGAAACCGATCTAAACGATCTTACAATTCCTGCATTAATAACATTATCAACACAAGATGATGATATAGAGCAGGAAAACGAACTGAATTCTAGCTCAGGTACAATTGATTTTAAAGAAAATATAGTAACAATGGCGGATCAAATAATCAAAGACAGGGAATATGTGAAGCAAGTTTCGTCTTCCATTCCTGAATTTGATGGCAACAAGTTATCATTGAACAGGTTCTTGACAGCATTACGTATTGTCGACAGAACAAAAGGTGATCAAGAAGATTTAGCCGTAGAGGTGATTAAGTCTAAAATAACTGGTACAATTTTGTATAAAGTACAAAATGAAACCACGATCAAAAAAATAATAGACAAGCTTAAAGATAACGTAAAAGGAGAATCTCCCGACGTATTAAAAGCTAAATTACTGAATATAAAACAAAAAGGCAAAACTGCCTCCCAGTATGCAACCGAAATGGATAATTTGCGGAAGCAATTGGAGGCAGCCTTTATTGATAACGGCCTAGACCCAGACAATGCGGAAAAATTCTCAACAAAAGAGTCTATTTCTGCAATGATTAAAAATTGTGAGCATGAGAAACTGAAAGTAATACTGGAAGCTGGTAACTTCGTTACTTTCAATGATGTAATGGGTAAATATATCCATTGCAGCACAGAAATGACTGGAAGTGCAAGTACAGTATTATTTCAGCGAGGCCGCAACAATAGAGGAGGTAGTTACCCACCGCAAAGAGGTAGAGGCAATGGCCGCGGTAACTACAATTCCTATAACAACAACAATTCGTATAACAGAAACAACAATAGAGGCGGACGAGGTTATAACCGAGGTAGGTATAATAACAACCGAGGCAATAACCAAAACAGAAGCATCTATAACAATAACAACAATGTCCGGGTTGCCCAAGATACTTCGGGAAACTCGCAGACACCTCCAGGTACTCAGGGTTAAATAGTAAAATATATAATGTTAACTTAAGTCTCAATAATTTCGTATCATTCAAAAATGTTGCAACGAATAAAAAGATAACATTTTTGATTGATACAGGTGCAGATATTTCAATAATTAAAGAAAATTCTGATGTCTTTCATGACATCCAAATTAATAAAACTATAGACATTAGAGGCATAGGAGAAGGAGTAATAAACTCCAAAGGTCTAGTCTCAATCGAACTACAGACAGACAAATACATTATTCCATATAAATTTCATCTGCTTCATTCAGATTTCGCAATCCCGTGCGATGGAATAATAGGATTAGATTTCATAAAAAAATTTAATTGCCAATTAGATTACAATAGTTCTGAGGATTGGTTTATAATTAGACCGCACAACCTAAAGTATCCTATTTATGTTCCAATAACATTTAGTTCTGGTACTAATTCAACACTTCTACCAGCAAGATCCCAAGTGATACGCAAAATAGAGTTGTCCTCAGCAGAAGAAAATATTTTAATTCCCAATCAGGAAATTAAACCGGGTGTTTACGTTGCAAACACGATTGCAACAGCCCAGAATGCTTTTGTCCGATTTTTAAACACAACAGATACATGCCAAATTGTAAGCATCAATAATTTAAAATCTGAATCACTTTCGAACTACGAAGTAGTTCAAAATATCAAAGACAATAGAAAAGAGTCTGTTCTTAATAAATTAAAGAAAAATTTCCCAGCATTGTTTAAAAAACAACTTGAAGAAATATGCACCCAGTATAGTGACGTGTTCGGACTTGAAACCGAACCGATCACAACGAACAATTTTTATAAGCAAAAATTGAGACTTAAGGATGACGACCCAGTATACGTGAAAAATTATCGGTGTCCGCATAGCCAAACAGAAGAAATCCAGCGTCAAGTTGGAAAGTTAATTGAACAAAATATTGTTGAACCGTCTGTTTCACCATATAACAGCCCATTATTATTAGTTCCAAAGAAATCCCTTCCGGGTTCTTCAGAAAAAAAATGGCGATTAGTAATTGACTATCGCCAAATAAACAAAAAATTGCTGTCTGATAAATTTCCGCTCCCCAGAATTGACGATATTCTTGATCAATTGGGTCGAGCTAAATATTTTTCCTGCCTTGACCTTATGTCAGGTTTCCATCAAATTGAGCTTGAGGAAAACTCAAGAAATATAACGTCTTTTTCAACAAGCAATGGTTCATATCGCTTCACGCGATTACCATTTGGATTAAAAATAGCGCCTAATTCATTTCAGAGAATGATGACCATAGCATTCTCAGGCCTTGAGCCTTCACAAGCTTTCCTTTACATGGATGATTTAATCGTTATTGGTTGTTCTGAACAACATATGATTAAAAACTTAAAAGATGTTTTCACACTTTGTAGAAAACACAATCTAAAATTACATCCAGAAAAATGTTCATTTTTTATGCACGAGGTGACGTTTTTAGGTCACAGATGCACAGATAAGGGAATCTTACCAGACGATAAAAAATTCGATGTTATCAATAACTATCCAGTCCCTACGGACGCAGACAGCGCTAGAAGATTCGTTGCATTTTGCAATTATTATAGACGTTTTATAAAAAACTTCGCCGAATATTCACGGCACATAACAAGATTATGTAAAAAGAATGTCCCATTTGAATGGACAACGGAATGTGAAAAAGCATTCCAGTACCTAAAAAATCAACTTGTTCAACCAAATTTATTACAGTACCCAGATTTTAGCAAAGAATTTTGCATAATCACAGATGCAAGCAAGCAAGCATGTGGAGCAGTTTTAACTCAAAACTATAATGGACTCCAACTCCCAGTTGCATATGCATCAAGAGCATTCACTAAAGGTGAAAGCAATAAGAGTACTACGGAACAAGAACTAGCAGCAATACATTGGGCAATAACGCATTTTCGACCATATATATATGGCAAACATTTTACAGTGAAAACTGATCACAGACCTTTAACATACTTATTCTCTATGATAAACCCAAGTTCAAAATTAACACGCATGCGACTCGAATTAGAAGAATATAATTTTACGGTAGAGTATCTGAGAGGAAAAGACAATTTCGTGGCAGACGCCCTGTCAAGGATAACAATATCCGACTTAATTGATATGAACAGAAAAGTCCTGAAAGTCACTACAAGATATCAAAGTAGACAAAATTCCTGCGCAGGAAAAGATAAAATAGAATTGCCACGGCAATCTATAGAAAAAGCTTCAAAGCCCAACGTATATAAAGTCATTAACAATGACGAAGTACGTAAAGTAGTGACCTTGCATGTAAAAAATATGCTATGTTTTTTAAACATGGTAAGAAAATTACTGCAAGATATGATGTTAGCGATTTATATACTAATGGAACTCTTGACTTAGGTCAATTTTTCCAAAGGCTTGAAACGCAAGCCGGTATAAATAAAATCAGCCAACTCAAAGTGGCACCGTGGGAAAATATCTTTGAACACGTTTCAATCGATAATTTCAAAAATATGGGCAATAAAATATTAATTTCATTGAGAGTAGCGCTACTCAACCCGGTGACCCAAATAGAAACAATAAAAGAAAAAGAAGCTATATTGTCTACATTCCATGACGATCCAATTCAAGGAGGTCATACAGGCATAAATAAAACAATATCAAAAATAAAGAGACAATATTATTGGAAAAACATGACTAAACATGTAAAACAGTACATAAATAAATGTCCAAAATGCCTGACGTCGAAAACGACGAGACACACAAGATCACCTATGATTATAACCGAAACCCCACAATATGCTTTTGACAGAGTGATAGTAGACACAATTGGTCCACTACCACGTTCGGAAAATGGGAATGAATACGCAATCACTTTAATATGTGATTTGACAAAGTATTTAGTAGCAATTCCTGTTGCAAACAAAAGTGCAACAACTGTAGCAAAAGCCATATTCGAATCTTTTATTCTGAAGTACGGTCCAATGAAGACGTTCATTACGGACATGGGAACAGAATATAAAAATTCCATTATAACTGACTTGTGCAAATATTTAAAAATAGATAACATAACATCTACAGCACACCACCACCAGACATTAGGTACCGTTGAAAGAAGTCATAGGACATTCAATGAGTACGTTCGTTCATATATATCAGTAGATAAAACTGACTGGGACATATGGTTACAGTATTTCGTGTATTGTTTTAACACAACACCATCAGTAACTCATAATTATTGTCCATATGAACTAGTATTCGGTAGACAAAATAACTTACCAATACAATTTAATAGCATAAATACGATAGAACCTATATATAATATAGAAGATTACTCTAAGGAAGTTAAATTTAGATTAGAAAACGCGTATAAGAGAGCTCGAATACTTTTAGAAAAGAATAAAATTAAGCAAAAAGAAATAAATGATAAGAAAGTATTAGATTTTAAAATAGAAATAGGAGACCAAGTTTATTTAAAGAACGAAACAGGTCATAAATTAGAATCTTCTTATATAGGACCATTTGAGGTCATTAGCATAGAAAAGAATAATAATATAATAATAAAAAACAAGAAAAATAAAGAGCAAAAAGTGCATAAAGATAGACTAAAAAAGATAAATAAGTAAAAAAAAAAACGTATATATATATATAACATTTTTATCAAACAAAAAAAAAAACAATTTTGTTTTTATTACATTTTAAATTTTTATTCTTTTTAAACTTTAAAATTTTAAACCTTACATAAATACAACATAGTATATAATGCAAAAAAAAAAATTAACAATATTATTAATCATTTTTATATTAAATAACTACACTATATTACGTTATTTTTTAAAAAAGGGAGGTGTAGTATGTTGTATGCCAAGTGAGCATATGCCCAACATATTGTAGTGTATACAATATGTCAAGTGGTCATATGCCCAACTTCTAAGTAAGAGTAACAACTCATAACATAACGACACTTTGTCGCAATGTTTATACAATCATAAATATACATACATAAGTGCAGTAATACGATCCGCCACTTATGCGGACTGGCCGCACCGTGAGATCGCTGGCCTAAGCACTCCTTGAGTATGTACCATCAGTACATATATATGAATATGTATATGGGCACATACGTACTGCAACTCTCTCTCTTTCTCTGCCGACGCTGTTAGCGGCAGAATTCACTTAGTATATAGTACATTATAAGCGAAATATATATTTGAATAAAACCAAGAGAACACTCTTGAATGAAACCTCAAAGTGAATGGATGTTCTTATTTCAATCTAACTTTGCATCAATAACAGCACTCTTCTTCCCCCGACCCCTATGCCTATGAAACAAAGGTGTAACAACATCTTGCAACTCATTAATTCTAGGTGTTTTCGTTTACGTCAGAAACTGACTAAACTAACTTAATGAGAGCCAGAATGCTCTCCGCTCTCAGCAACGCTCGCAGTGACAGTCTGCCTCATCCCATCCAATATTTTTCAGCTTCATCTTCAAGCCCTGCTGCGCATCTGAAGGCTGCTCCACGGACATATCCGGGACCGATTCGGCTTGCGGTAACGGTGCACCGCGGTGGTGGCTGTGCACTATGTGGGGCACCATTTTCTTGCTCGCTGCCATCCGACCATTGAGAAGATTCGATGTTTAAACCAGAACCCCTGAGATCTTTTTAACATGAAGTATATTTCTCAAATACGTTTTACCTCCTCCCGATATCTTCACTACGCTTCCATCTATCTGAATTACCTCATAGACTGTTGTATCAAAAGAAGGAGTTAACTTGTAAGGAAAAATCAAGTTCTTTAGCACTACTTTATCTCCCAATAGTATTTTAGATTCGGTGGCTCTCCAAGTTTTGTCTGCCACCTCTTTTCCTTTTTCCTTATTAATAAAATCCCTGTCTCTCTCTTCAGATTCTCCCACTTCCCCTACTATATCCTGAACTCCCGGAATCTTGTCTCTAATTATGCGACTCACATATTGCCTGCCATTGTCTGTTCTTGACTTTTTTGGATACCCCAATCTACTAAAAATTTTAGACATCTCTTCAACAAGCACCTTCGATCCTATTGATTGTACAAATTTTACTTCTATGTATCTAGAATAGTAATCGATGAGAACTAACAAGTGCTCATTATTTGGCAACGGTCCTAGCAAATCAGTGGCTACCCATTGGAACTGGATTATCTGGTAAAGATACCAATGTAAAGTCACGACAATCCTTGACATATTTTTCTGCATTCCTGTCAATTTTTGGCCATCATACTTTTGATCTAAGTCGCGTTTTCATTGCTGCTTCTCCAGGATGTTCCTCATGAGCTAGTGTTAAAACTCTCTGTCGTAGTTGTTGTGGGATGATAAGACGACTTCTTCTTAATAGAATACCGCCAATATTTGACAGCTCCAGACGAAACGGATGATATGGGCTAGTTGTTGCAGAATTACAGCAGTCGTTTTTCAGGCATGTTATGGCATCAAACAATTAATCGTCTCTTGTACTCATTTCGGAAATCTCGGATATATTTAAAGATGTGCGAGTAGAAATTGAAGCCATACCCGAAGCAATCTTATTGATCATAGAGACTGAGCATCCATTTGATGACATTGATTGTGTCTGCTTGCTCACCTGTTCCTCAATTAGACAAGCGGACATGACTCCATCCAAGGACTGTTCAGTTGACAGCAACTTTTTCTTCAGCTCAGTCGGTGCCCAAGAATCAATTAGTTTATCCTTGAGACAGATCTCTTCCATTTCTATTTTGGAAGTACCAAAACTACACTTCCTGACCTGCTGACGCAATCGCATAAGAAACTCTCCATCCCGCGGAGTCATGCCACGGTACAAATGTCGCTCAAATACCGAATCGCGTATCGGCGAATTTATTCGTTTAATTTATCCACCAAAGGTGTGAACACATCGTTGCGCTCCTCCGAAACATAACATCGCTACTGACAAGTTATAGACTGAAGTTGTGAGCCTCCCAAATGCAGAAGCTTAATGCGCTTTTTCAGAGTCGAGCTGATTTCATCGCTGTCCGCATATATATTAAATGCGCGAGTTACCGCACACATTGTTGCAGACACACCGCCGCCCCCCAAACCGCAGCAACACAGATGAATGGTCATTGGCCCATACATTGTGTCCATAAACGCTGAGCTAGGAAACCGGCGGAAGTAACCGGAGCCAGTCGACTCAGCAGCGAACGAAGTCAGCCGCTTTAGCAGCTACGCGGATTCTGACAACTATGCAGATTCCCATTCCCCATTCCATTTCATTCTCATACGTTCCACTTCATTCCAGAAGTTAGCTTTTAGTTTACAAATGAATAAACGATCATTATAATTCTTTTTGTCAACCAACAAAGTTGTGTCTTTATTAAAACCCTCTCTAAAAAACTTAAAACCAACATATACATAAACTACAATTGACACTGGATTCTTAAATAGTATACATATATACATATACATACATACATACATATACATACATACTGTAATTGGCGCAGCCGGTAGGACCCGAACCAGGAGATCATAATGCTCCAACTCCTTATCGTACTATGCCTGTAAGAGAGGTAAGTGAACTATGGCGGTGTAAAAAAAAATAGAAAGATGTAAAGTGAAAACTAAAAATGTAAATGAATTAATTCGTGCAAGTGTACAAGAGCAGGTGTTTATTCGAGTTGTGACCGAATATGTGCATATCACATTCTTGAAGAAAATAATGAATAACCATAAACAAGTGCAATAATTATAAAGATTCGTGACCGAATATGTGCACATCAAACGCTGATAAGGCACCGGGATCACGTTACAAAAAAAAAACGACACATATAAATTGAAGAGTTTCACTCGGATTGTGGCCGAATATGTGCACATCAAACGCTGATAAGGCATCGGGACCACAGCCCTGAACGAGTTGAAAACTAAGATACAATGTATATTTATTTTGCTCATCGTAAAAAAAGAAAACAAAAATCCAACTGTACCCTATGCAACAATTGAATTCAAGAAATTACGTCACATTCTATTTTATCTAAGATATTCTCCTCTTTATTGTAGTCGCCATGTGTTCACTTGCCCAATTACCAAATTAAAACAACTCACTAATTTCATATATAAGTTAACCCCCTCAAAGTTCACCGCATTCCAATAATGAGGTGAACGCCCCGCGCGCTGTTGCAATATCCGATTGCAATTCAGCTGTGCCAAAAAAACATCCGCTGTTGCGCAAGATAGCAACGTGCGCGACAACGTGAGCGCTCGAGTTGCAAAGCTTGCAATTCGGCAGCGACGGCCAACAACAGCGACGGCCAACGGCAGCGGCGGTCAGCGACGACAACGGCCAACAACAGCAGCGGCCAACAACAACAACGGCTAGCGGGCTCGGATTGCAGCGTTAGCTGTTCTCACGCCAGCGACGGCGGAGGTTTAGTAAGACCCAAAGCCAAACGGCTGGGCTAGAACCTTTTGGAGCACGAAGCAGATCAGTCGCTGAAATTTTATTGTAATAACGAAACTTTGAATAAATACCTTTATAACGTTTTCATCGAAATCATCTGTTTTAACATGTTGGGGTAAAAGTAACATGAAAGTTGTAAGAGTATAATTACTAATCGGCTACGGCTGAAAGGAAGAGTTATCCGTGTGGGTTAAAATGCCAAGGCCGCGACGCGTGGTCGCGGGTTGGCTTAACTGGCGCCCGAGCAGGGACCCACCAAATCTTTGGTGGGGCTCTTAGTTTTAAGTGCAGTATGTGTTCAAAAAAAAAAAAATAAATAAAAAACGAAAGTTAGTTGTAAGAACAAAGGCAAGTGAAGTCGTGTGAAATGTGTGGTGCAAAAAGAAAAAAAAACTCAAAAAGAATGTGAAACGTGAGAATCTCGAACGAAAATGAGCGATAACACGCTGCGGTGGTGATGTGTTTTTGTTGTTTGAAAACATACAATCCACGAGCGCAAAAAAATTCGCTATAATTTAAAAAAATATAACGAACCCGCTGCGGTGGTGATCCTGACCCTAGGATCAATCCACGAGCGCAAAAACGTTATCTTTGAAAAAATTGGGCAACTAATCCGCTGCGGTGATCTAACAAGTGCTGTTGAATTCACGAGCGCAAAAAAAGTTGTAAATAAAGAAATAAAAACCGACAACCGCTGCGGCAACTTGTATGCGAGCGGCCCCTAATATAAACGAAAAGAAATATGATAAAGTGAAAAAAGTGGTCAAGGTAACTTGCTAGAAACGCTCGGTGAAACCAACACCGAAAGAGCCGCCTAGTGAGTTGTGTGTAAAATCGTACCTTAGTAGGCGCAATGCTAAAACGGAAGAATACGATCCACCGGGCCTAGTACCGAAATAAGTTCGAATGAAATTCCACGATACTATTGTATTATTTAAGAAAGAAAAAATAAATCAAAAACACCCACACATAAATTGAGCACGACACTTGTTCACATAATAGTTTAAGTATCGAAAAAAAAGGGAAAAAAAAACATCACTAATACAATCTCTTACCATACTTAGATTCTGCATGCTGTGAGTGAAACGACTTCTACACCTGAACACACACATCCAACCAAACAAATAAGAAAGCTGAAACAAATTACATCCAACCTGCGGGTGAGTGAAACGTTTTCGAAGTAACAAGAATAAAAAATAATAAATAAAATATTTTACAAAAAACTTTGAAAAAAAAGAAAGGAAAAAAATAATAATAAAAAGGAAAAAATATATTAGAAGTAATATAACTTGTATCCAAATTTAATTTGTTCACCGATATAATTTGTTCACCAAAAAACTCTTCGCTGTACCAGATTTAAGATGGAGGAAGTGAAAGAGACTCTAACCCAATTCAATGCGAGCTTGGCCGCTTTACTTAGCCAAATGAATAGTTTGAAAGATGAAATAAAGAAAGTTGGGGAAAAGGTTGCTGTGTTAGAAAACGATAGGGAGTCGAACAATCCTGTTGTATCTTTGTCAACACCATTGACCCGAGCCAAAAACGAATACGAGTTGAAAGAGATAGGCAGGTTGCCCGACTGCGTCAAGGAATTGCAGGTTTTCGATGGAGAACCTGACACCTTCGTTTCTTGGCTAGGCAGGGCCGAGGCTATTCTTAGGGATTATGAGATCATTAGAAACAGACCTCTTTATCGCTCTATACTTTTGCATATTAGGCAAAAAATTAGGGGTACCGCCGAAACAGCTCTCGTTTCGTATAACGTGGCTGATGACGATTGGTACGAGATAAAACGCATACTTACATTGCACTACGCCGATAAGCGCGACTTGCGTACTCTTGAGCACCAGATGAGTCAAATGAATCAAGGCACCAAAACCATAGACTCTTTTTATACGACAATTAACAACCACTTCGCTCTTATTTTAAATAGTTTAAAAAATGCAGGGCAGTCTCAGGAGGTCACAGCTGCTCTGGTGGAAACCTGTAGGAACAGGGCTTTAGATGTTTTTGTCAGAGGTTTGAACGGTGACATGTCCAGGTTGCTTATAATCAGAAGGCCAAAAAACTTACCAGAGGCTTATAGTATTTGTCTGGACTTACAAAACATATCATCTAACGTTTACGGGTCACCTAGGTTCGCTCCACCATCATATCGTCCCACCTTTGGTCCTAGGCACCCATGGTCTGGTCAATAAACCTATCCTGCACCAGGTAACCAGCCTGCGGTGGGATTCCCTCGCCAAGGCAATACCGGCAGAGCCCCTCAGTACCCTCAGAGGTTTTCGTCACCTCGCCCAGCTATAAAAATGGAACCAGCCACATCAGGCCAATCTTACCGCTCTGGTTTTAGCGGACAAGGCCAAGGCAGTGCGAGCTTCAAGAGAAGCCCGTCATCTAGCTTGAACCCATTCAAGAAATCACAGAGGCTATACCAATTAAACGCCCCCGCTTCCTCTTCGGAAGCAATCGCTAGCGAACTTGTCGGGAAACCGGACAACGAGTTCTACTGCGAAGGGGCTTGCCCCGGCGAAAGCCCCGCTGTGACGGATTGTTCTCCGCAAGGAGCAGATCAATTCCACGTTGAAGGTGATGTGGGCAATGTGGACGAAGTAAATTTTATGACCGATGCCTCTCTAGCGTTCCATACATAGAGTATGGCGCCGAAGACGAAGCTAAGTTACAATTTCTCATAGACACTGGTGCAAATAAAAACTTCGTCAGTCCAAAAATAGCCAAGGGATGCACCCCCTTGTCCAAACCATTCCGAGTCCAGTCCGCTGCCGGTTACATCGAAATAACCCACAAGCTCACTGGTCCGTTTTTTAATTCAATAGGCAACGACTCACTCATAACATTCTACGTTTTCCCCGGTTTAAACACCTTCCATGGTATAATTGGGGATGATACCTTGAAGACTTTAAAAGCTTTGATCGATAGGGAGCACGATTGTTTAACCATAGCGCCTGGCGTAAAGATACCCTTGCTGGCCAGATCTTCCCACAATGTTCATTCTCTGTTAGATAACCAGCACCCGGAGACAGTAAAAAGAACTCTCGATTTATTGATCAGTGAATATTCCACGATTTTCGAACCACTTTCACCCGGCGAAGCTGTGGAAACGAGTGTACGTGCCGGGATTCGCACAAACACGCAGGAACCAATCTATTCAAAGAGTTACCCTTACCCCGCTAACATGCGAAAGGAGGTGGAAGTTCAAATAGAGGAACTTTTGCGCGAGGGTATTATCAGACCTTCAAAGAGCCCTTATAACTCTCCAATTTGGGTAGTTCCAAAAAAGCCAAAACCAAATGGGGAAAAACAGTACAGAATGGTGATCGACTATAAACGCTTAAACGCCGTCACTATTCCTGATAAGTACCCAATCCCAGATATAACATCCACCTTGTCTAGCCTCGGGGAGGCAAAATTTTTCACGACTCTCGACTTGACATCTGGCTTTCATCAGATTCACATGAAAGAGTCGGATATTCAAAAAACAGCCTTTTCTACGTTGAACGGCAAATACGAATTTCTTCGTCTCCCATTCGGTTTGAAGAACGCCCCTGCGGTCTTCCAAAGGATGATTGACGACGTGTTACGAGAGTATATCGGTAAGATGTGCTATGTTTATATAGACGACATAATAGTCTTTAGCAAAGACTATGAGTCTCACTGGCATAATTTGCGCATGATATTCGATAGACTGAAGCAGGCAAGATTACAGGTGAATTTGGAAAAGACTCATTTTCTAAGCACCCATGTGGAATTTTTGGGTTACGTAGTGACTTCAGAGGGTATACGAGCAGATGAGAAAAAAGTTAAAGCTATAAAAGAAATGCAGGCCCCCACTAACGTAAAAGAACTCAAGAGTTTCCTAGGTATGACTTCTTATTACCGGAAGTTTATCTTAGATTATGCAAAAATCGCTAAACCATTGACCAATCTCACGAGGGGTGAGTATGCCAAGGTAAAAGCGTCACAGTCTAGAAAAATACCAGTCGTTCTCGACGACGAGGCTTTAAAGGCTTTTGACGATTTGAAGACCACCCTTGCCTCGTCGGAGGTTTTAGCTTTCCCGGATTTTAATAAACCTTTTCATTTGACCACAGACGCATCCAATTATGCTATTGGTGCAGTCCTTTCTCAAAGCGACGCTGGTAAAGACCGCCCTTTAGCCTATATTTCAAGGGCTTTGAACCGCACTGAAGAGAACTATGCCACAAATGAAAAAGAGATGCTTGCTATAGTGTGGGCACTCGACAATCTTCGATCTTACCTTTATGGGGCCGGATCTATCAAGATCTATACAGATCACCAGCCTCTAACGTTTGCATTAGGTAATAGGAACTACAACGCTAAGTTAAAACGTTGGAAGGCTCATATAGAGGAATACCCGCGACCACGCGTCGCGGCCTTGGCATTTTAACCCACACGGATAACTCTTCCTTTCAGCCGTAGCCGATTAGTAATTATACTCTTACAACTTTCATGTTACTTTTACCTCAACATGTTAAAACAGATGATTTCGATGAAAACGTTATAAAGGTATTTATTCAAAGTTTCGTTATTACAATAAAATTTCAGCGACTGATCTGCTTCGTGCTCCAAAAGGTTCTAGCCCAGCCGTTTGGCTTTGGGTCTTACTAAACCTCCGCCGTCGCTGGCGTGAGAACAGCTAACGCTGCAATCCGAGCCCGCTAGCCGTTGTTGTTGTTGGCCGCTGCTGTTGTTGGCCGTTGTCGTCGCTGACCGCCGCTGTTGTTGGCCGTCGCTGCCGAATTGCAAGCTTTGCAACTCGAGCGCTCACGTTGTCGCGCACGTTGCTATCTTGCGCAACAGCGGATGTTTTTTTGTCACAGCTGAATTGCAATCGGATATTCCAACAGCGCGCGGGGCGTTCACCTCATTATTGGAATGCGGTGAACTTTGAGGGGGTTAACTTATATAATATACAATATGGTCCAAACCTGTCCAGAAAATTTCATTCCAATCGGATGATAAACACGGAAGTTATTCAACTAACAATGTTAAAGGCAAAAGGAAGAAGAAGAGACGCTAGCGACCTCCGTGTTTATTAACTTCGTAGTGGCGCCATCTATTGTTTGGTACGCATTATTGAAGAACAGTGAATAGTGAACGCTTTGCACTCAAAAAGTACTGGGTCTCCTACTGTCGAGCTTGCTCCACTGTAGCTTACTGCATTTTTTTAAAATTCTTTTGTTCTCTTATAAAGTAAAATAAAGTTACTATACAGTACTCTTTAAATGAATTGCCCAAAACCCGAATGATTTTAGATTTAAAATACCCTACAAAATTGTGTTGAAATATAATGTATAATATAAATTCGAATAGTGTCACTTACTCTCTAGAGACTATACTGCCAAATAGCAGAGTATTTTTTGTGCAGTTCTAACAATATGACAAAGTTATGATAGACGTGTGGTATGGAGAGTATGGAGCATACGATATGTCTGTGTCTGCCACTTTGTCTAAAAGACATTATGCGACAATATCGCAAAGATCTTTAGCCGATTCCAATTTCGAATGTAAATGTGAATGTGACTTGTAAAGGGTCTGCCCAACTTCCCTTCATATGTCTGCGTTCACCGTAATCGGAATGTGCTCATCTTCATCTTCTGAATCGTGACGTGTCGGCGGAACAGAGAAAAGGCAACCGGGAACCGGGAACAAGGGAATTGCCATTGGGATGCTCCTGTTCGCTCGCAATGTTAATGCAAAATAGCATTTGCATTCATGCCGATGTCGAGATGCCGTCGCCTTGGTGTATTTCCTTTTTTTCCTCCCCTCCACAACCCCTAGAGCCAAACCTTACCGCAGAGCCAACAGCTGTGCTGATTCGCAATTTTTCGTTGTCAAAAAATGGCCCATAACTCATGTCACCGTTGTGTTCATTAAATGTGAACTGAAAATGCTGCCCACCCGGTCTTCTGGTCCTTGGGTTCAGTTCATCAGTCTACACCAGTTGCACCAGTAATTGTTCTGGGTGGATTCCGTTTCACATTTTATTGTCTATGTGCGCATATGGTCATCTCATTGTGAACTCGCTTATATTGCCATTATCATCATCATGTTGCGATTAATGCCCCCTCTCACATTACAGAGATATGAATGTACGTGTTACATCTATCACAGCACACGTTTCCCAATCTTCATTCAGTCTTGTTTTTTTCATTTTTCA
>JAWNMD010000247.1:0-13426 GCA_035044365.1 Drosophila neotestacea
TTAACTTCCTATTCTTTGAACATTAAAACTTTATAGTTAAGTCACTAATGAGCTGTTAAATAGCTGCTAAGAAATTCTTGTAAAATACGCTGTTGTATCTCAAAGAATAAAGTTGTCCACGCCCATTTGCCACCCCAATGCCTGTTATGCAGACATTGTAGGAGATGAAAATGGTTAGCTGGACTTAATCGGTGTGTCTTATTGGCCACTCAACAAGAAAAAAATTAGTGTAGTGTAATATGCAATATAAATTGCAAAAATATTTTGAATTAATTTTTGTATTTTTGTATTTTTTAAATACTATCTTGAAGTCTAGTACTATTATCCCAATATGAAACTTAATAAGTAAAATACTGAACAATTTGTTGCTTAACAAATTAAGCTATAAAGCTATTAAATTGAATACTATTTTTAGTATAATATTAATCTGTAAAATATTTTATAACTTGAGAACATTGAAATTTAATACTATAGTTTAGTATAACATTAAATTGCAAAATATGTAAACCTTGTTAAACATAACACTCCCCTCTTTCCCCCGCAGGACCCTCACGCCACTACCACTTTGCTGGTAGGGGCGGGGGGGTCCTGTAGGGGAAAGAGGGGAACAAAGATCATTGCGCCTGAGTAAATCGGAATCCAGGAATACTGATCTGATTTTGCTCAGGTGCCAATTTATGAATTTCCATAATACCATTTAACTTCCTATTCTTTGAACATTAAAACTTTATAGTTAAGTCACTAATGAGCTGTTAAATAGCTGCTAAGAAATTCTTGTAAAATACGCTGTTGTATCTCAAAGAATAAAGTTGTCCACGCCCATTTGCCACCCCAATGCCTGTTATGCAGACATTGTAGGAGATGAAAATGGTTAGCTGGACTTAATCGGTGTGTCTTATTGGCCACTCAACAAGAAAAAAATTAGTGTAGTGTAATATGCAATATAAATTGCAAAAATATTTTGAATTAATTTTTGTATTTTTGTATTTTTTAAATACTATCTTGAAGTCTAGTACTATTATCCCAATATGAAACTTAATAAGTAAAATACTGAACAATTTGTTGCTTAACAAATTAAGCTATAAAGCTATTAAATTGAATACTATTTTTAGTATAATATTAATCTGTAAAATATTTTATAACTTGAGAACATTGAAATTTAATACTATAGTTTAGTATAACATTAAATTGCAAAATATGTAAACCTTGTTAAACATAACACTCCCCTCTTTCCCCCGCAGGACCCTCACGCCACTACCACTTTGCTGGTAGGGGCGGGGGGGTCCTGTAGGGGAAAGAGGGGAACAAAGATCATTGCGCCTGAGTAAATCGGAATCCAGGAATACTGATCTGATTTTGCTCAGGTGCCAATTTATGAATTTCCATAATACCATTTAACTTCCTATTCTTTGAACATTAAAACTTTATAGTTAAGTCACTAATGAGCTGTTAAATAGCTGCTAAGAAATTCTTGTAAAATACGCTGTTGTATCTCAAAGAATAAAGTTGTCCACGCCCATTTGCCACCCCAATGCCTGTTATGCAGACATTGTAGGAGATGAAAATGGTTAGCTGGACTTAATCGGTGTGTCTTATTGGCCACTCAACAAGAAAAAAAAGAGCTCGTGAATAAAATTAAATTAAAGTGGTTTCTAGACGGAATTAATTCCTCAAAACGCTGCCAAACCTTTTTACAAGGCACGCAGTACGCGTGTGTTATTATATTTGGCACCAAATAATGGTGTTTAATCAATAAAATACAATATAAAATCTTAGTGAATAAATTTTTCCACATTACAAAAAACTGGCGCCACGCGGGCGCCGGCTCTCAGACTCTTTTCTCTCTTTTCTTCTCTCCCACACACTGTGTCACACACACGTATAGCGACGCGTACAGTGACATATACAGACAACTAATTTGAGCTGTATACTAATACATTGCCATGAGCAATATTAACTGCCCTGACACATTGTGTCTTTCTGACGATGATGCAGATGCCAATGAAGATGTGTTTTCCAAACAAAATAGTAAGAACCAAGAAAAACCGTCAACTTCTCGTGCTGCCGCCAATAAAGCTGCAGCTGTCAAAAAAGTTTCAAGCAAAATCACAAAGAAAATTGCCACTGCACCTGGGCAGCAAACTCTGGAAAGATTCATCGATAAGAAAGGTGATGTTACTAAATTACTCTCGCAAGTGCCTAAAAAAGCTAGTAAGCGGCCATTGAGCGATAAGCCCAACTCAAACCTTAAGAAAAGAATGAGTGTCCCGGACCTATGCTCCACTGACGCTATTTCTGATATCCTTGACGACGAAATGTATACCGCTGATGACTATGAAGAAATTCTATTGCAAATGGAACATGAACCACCTGTGCGCGAAAAATCTGTCTCAAATTCTGAGCTAAATCCGCAAGTAAACTACAATACTGAATTTACTAATAAATCTGCACCTGATTTGTCTGATGCTGTCAATACAAATGCGCCCCGCATTATTTCTGATATTAAAATTGCTAATGCTCGGCTTCTCGACAATGCTGTTGCTGCTACTAAACCCACCTCCGTCACTGCCACGAATGTCTCTCTGGCTGCTATTACTACTCCTACCCTTGCTGACAAAGCACCTACTGCTCCTACAACCAATTCAAATGGGCCAATTTCTTCTACGGTTAATTTCCTTAGTACTGAAAAACCCAAGCCAATACACCTGCCTGCTGTTGATAACATGCTTGAGTTCATCTCAGCTACTAAACTAATAATTGGCAATAACTTTGTTACCAAGCCCACTAGGCAAGGTATGCGTATACAATGTGGCGACATAGATACCTATCGTAAGCTGATAAAACACTTACACAGTCAAAATACTACTTGCCATACATATCAGTTGGAGCACGAACGAGGCCTCAGAGCCGTCATCCGCCATTTGAAAAAATCTACGCCTTTGGACTGGATTCGAGAAAGATTTACTGAACTTGGGTATCGCGTTAGATACCTCAAGGGCATTAAAAATCGCTATGACAAAGATTATAAAGACCTTTTCCAAATAGAGTTTGAGAATGACAAAAAAGCTCATGAAGTATTCAATCTCAGAAGTCTGGGAAACCCAAGAAATTTCTATGGAGTTGCCTCATCGCTCTACAGATGTAGCTCAATGCCATAGGTGCCAGCAATTTGGGCACACCAAAAACTACTGTCGTCGTCCTTTCCGATGCATGAAGTGTGCAGGTGGTCACCCGTCCACGGAATGCCCAAGGAAAAAAGAAGATCCTCTTAAATGTCCTAACTGTGGTGGGCCTCATACCTCCAATCATAAAGGTTGCAAAGCTTTTAAAGATGCGTGCAAATCCAAAGAGCCAAAAAGTATTGCGAGAGCGAATAACATCCTAGCTGAACTAGGTATCCCTCAGGTACCCATAAGGCAGCAATTACAACGTCCCCGGCAGCAACAACAACAACAACAACGACAACCAATTGATATGCAACAACAGCAACGAGCTCCACAGCGAGCGCCAGTACAACAATTTCAACAACCATCTGCAGCCACATATCTACCGTCAACTCTGATTCCTAATGGCTCAAATCGTCAAAACAGTTATGCCTCAGTAGTCAGGGGCTTCGAACAGCAGCCTAGGCAACCCAGGCAGCGCAATTCCAGACCAACAGCACAAATGCCACAACAGCCAGCACAGCGCTTTGAGGTACGTAGCCAAAGTCTCAGCAACGGAAGAAACGTTACTTTCTTCAGCCAGCAAAATATTGAGAGTCTTACCCAGCAAGTAAGTAACCTCGCGCAAATTATTACCATAGACCGCGCTGAGCGCCTTGAACGCGAAAAGCGTCTTGATTCCACCACTGCTCTAATGTCGAATCCACCAAATGTCTCGCAGCAACAATTTGAGCAACTCTTTAACGTTCTTACAACGTTAGCCACTCATATGAGCACCATCCTAGCTGTCAATGGCACTCAAAATGTATAACAACGCTACTGCTAATCACGGTCCTTCAGCTCAGTCAGCATCTTCGCACCTCAAAATCGTTTCGTGGAATGCTGCTGGACTTTTAAGCAAACTTGCTGAAACTAAAGCTTTCCTTAGCAGTCAAAACATTGATATACTACTACTTTCGGAGACCCACACACTCGACTCAGATAGTATAAACATCCCCGGATATGATAGCTACATGACAAATCACCCTTCAAACCGTCGTCGTGGCGGCACGATTATATTCATCAGAAACCACATCAGGCACATTGCATTGGCCTCAAGCCCATCTACTAAAATTCAATTCTCCTCGGTCTCAGTCACTTTGCAAAACGGACCGCCTATTACCTTCGTTGCAGCTTACTTTCCGCCACAAAATATTTGGACGCCTGAAGAATTTCATGAACTCTTTTCAAGTTTTGGCTCAAGATTTCTGGTTGCTGGCGACTTTAATGCCAAGCACGCATGGTGGGGCAATGATCCCTATCGTAATTGCAGCAGAGGAATTGCACTACTGCATTGTGTACAAAGACACAATTACAACATTCTTGCCACAGGTTCGCCTACGCACTTTCCTAACAATACGCGGCAGTCTCCTTCGGCAATTGACCTTGGTGTCTATTCTGGTATTCGTCATGAATTGTTAAAAATCACATCGCTGTATGATTTGGGCTCAGACCATCTCCCATTACAAATAGAACTGCTTGGCTCTGCTCCGCTCAAATACTCAAAGTGTTTCTTGCTCCCGCTCAATGCAAGTATTCATAAATTTCAATCCTGGCTCAATAATCACGTTCTTACTGAAACTGAAATTCGCTCAGGTGCTGACATAGACGACTGTGTCGATATTTTTGAAAGAAATGTTACCTACGCAGCTGCTTATGCTACGCCACTGTTAACGCACAATCACAGCTCACGTACGCAACAACCTTCACTTCGTCCAGAAATTATCAAAATGCTAACAGCAAAACGTATTTTAAGGAGGAACTTAATTCATTTTCACAACCCGGTAGCGAGAGTTATTTTTAACCATCTGTCAAATCGTATTAGAAGAGCAATAAAAGACGACAAAGATGCTAAAATGCAGAGACTGCTTGAATCAATTGAACCTGACAACAGGTACAACATGCAAAAACTCTGGCGAATAACAAATTCAATCAAAAGGCAACCAACCCCGAATCTGCCAGTTAAGAAATTTACAACGCAAAATAGCAACAGTCTAAACTCTTGGTGCAAAACAACTGAGGAGAAAGCTGAAGCATTCGGACAACACCTTGAAAATATATTCAAACCAGTCTACACCGTCACTGACTCAGACAGAATCCAAATTGAGCAACGAGTTCAAGATATTCCTTCAACAAACGAGCTGCCATTCCGGCATATATCTATCACAGAAGTTCAAGACGAAATTAAGCAACTTAAATCTAAAAAGTCACCTGGACTTGATAGCATAGATAATCGAACCATTAAGGCACTTCCACCAATTGCAGTTCAATATATCACGCTCATTTTTAATAGTATGCTGAAGTACGGTCACTTCCCGACCAAATGGAAACGAGCGGTCATCAAAATGATTCCTAAGCCTGGCAAGCGACCGGAACATTTATCGTCTTACAGACCCATTAGTCTTCTGTCTGGAGTTTCAAAAATTTTTGAATCCCTATTACTAAAACGTCTTTTTGAAATCGATGAATTTGCCAACACAATACCTGTCCATCAATTTGGGTTCCGCAAAGAACACGCTACTGAACAACAACTGGGAAGAGTTACGCAATTTATTCTCAAGGCATTTGAAAACCAATGTTTCTGCTCTGCTGTCTATTTAGATATCAAAGAAGCTTTTGATCGTGTATGGCATGCAGGCCTCCACTACAAACTGAAAAGTATTCTCCCCGATGTACTATATAGAATCGTTCGTAATTACTTAACGCAAAGAACCTTTGTGGTCGAATGCAACGGCGGCGTACGCTCTGAAGTTAAAAACATTAATGCCGGTGTGCCTCAAGGCAGTGTCCTTGGACCCGTGCTATATAATATCTACACATCTGATATGCCCTTGCCCGGTTATTCAAATGCCACAGACGGTATGCTACTGGCCACATATGCGGACGACACTGTTATAATGTCAGCACACGTTGCTCCTACTATTGCCTTTAATCGTATGGATAGCTATTTAAAGCGCTTTGAAAAATGGACCACTAAATGGTGCATAACAGTCAATACAGCCAAAACTGTACATGTGCTGCACTCTCTTCGCACCTGCACAATGACTCGTTCGCCTTGCTACGCGGGAACTGCACTTCAGAACGAAACCTCTCACACCTATTTAGGCGTAAAACTCGACGCCAAATTGAATCTAAACAGTCATGTATCACAACTGGTCATTAAAGTCCGTAGAAGGGAACAAAAGCTACGATGGCTATACGGTAGGAACAGTAAACTTCCTTTGAAAACGAGAATCATTATCTACAAGCAATTGATTGCCCCTGTCTGGCAATATACAATTGCAGTTTGGGGACCGCTCACAAGTCAAGGTTCGTTTAATAAAATATATGTATTGCAAAACAGAGCGCTCAGAGAAATCACGGGCTGCCCATATTACGTTAGAAACTTAACGCTATATACAGATCTACGTATGAAAACAGTTGACGAGATATATGACAATATCTGTGATAACTACGCGCAGAGGCTGCTCAATCACCCTAACATTGAAGCCAGAAAACTTGCATTATATCCATATGTCCCAGTACGTCTCTCTCGCCCAAGATATCTGCAAATGATTGACCGCTGCTTGCCACTGCATATGCGCCCGCCGATGCCACAATCGCCACAGACTGAAGCTGCTGAAAGACCCATGTTAAACGTGCGCCCTTTCAATTTTAGAGACCAACTGCTGCTTGCACCCGTTTACAGAGGCTGGCATCCTGCCACGCCGCCAGCTGTAAGTCATAGAATAGTTATTCCTGTTAATCCACTGCACGTGAGAGTGCCTACTGCAGATGTAAGCGGTACTCCTGCAAACCAAAATGCTCAATTAGTTAATATGCAAGCCAATAATACAAACATCAGAGACAGCACTGAGATCGTTTCGGCAATTTTGTCAATTACCAATAATCCTGTTTTTCAAGCGACGTCTAATGTCAACAGTCTTCTAAGCCCTCATGCTGCCCTGCCGTCGGCAAATCAACCTGAAACAGAACATACTGAATGTTGTATAAATAATACCCGACTGGGTGCTGAATTGTACTCACATAATAGTCCAACCAATCAAGCGACAGAATCCACACAGCCTGGAACTGAAGAAATCAACCTGCCTCAAGACACGCCCGGTTTTGCCACTTCTGATGACTTCGAAATACTTATTGCACAACAACAGATCGAATCAGCTAATGCACACTCTGTTTCTCACAGCTGATCGTCATTTACGGCTGCTAGCCTAGAAACAATTCAACTATGTTTTTTCTCTATCACTGTGCAGCTGTGTGCCCTTCTGGCATCTTTTGCTTCTGTTCTTGCTTTTGCTTTTGCTTCGGTATTGGTGTCATGAGAGCGAATAGCTGTGCACGGAAGAGAACGCCCCTAAACAAGAACACACACTTACGCACGCTGATGTAGGCTGAAGATGAGCTGTCCAGCGCAACTTACACACACACACATACGTACCGAGATGAGCTGACAAATAGTTCTTTCACGCAAGGTCACACACGGCAATGTTTACGTTTGTTGTGACGTCACATTTAGTTCATTCATTATTTTTCCCTGCGCGTACAAAATACGCTATGTTCTATTAGTTTTAGCCTTGTAATTAATAATCAATAATATTGAACAATTATTGATACCGTGGTGTATATACTATAGTATTAATATAACACTAAATTGTAAAATATTTAATTATTTGAATTCAACACTTTAGTGTAGTGTAATATGCAATATAAATTGCAAAAATATTTTGAATTAATTTTTGTATTTTTGTATTTTTTAAATACTATCTTGAAGTCTAGTACTATTATCCCAATATGAAACTTAATAAGTAAAATACTGAACAATTTGTTGCTTAACAAATTAAGCTATAAAGCTATTAAATTGAATACTATTTTTAGTATAATATTAATCTGTAAAATATTTTATAACTTGAGAACATTGAAATTTAATACTATAGTTTAGTATAACATTAAATTGCAAAATATGTAAACCTTGTTAAACATAACACTCCCCTCTTTCCCCCGCAGGACCCTCACGCCACTACCACTTTGCTGGTAGGGGCGGGGGGGTCCTGTAGGGGAAAGAGGGGAAAGATCATTGCGCCTGAGTAAATCGGAATCCAGGAATACTGATCTGATTTTGCTCAGGTGCCAATTTATGAATTTCCATAATACCATTTAACTTCCTATTCTTTGAACATTAAAACTTTATAGTTAAGTCACTAATGAGCTGTTAAATAGCTGCTAAGAAATTCTTGTAAAATACGCTGTTGTATCTCAAAGAATAAAGTTGTCCACGCCCATTTGCCACCCCAATGCCTGTTATGCAGACATTGTAGGAGATGAAAATGGTTAGCTGGACTTAATCGGTGTGTCTTATTGGCCACTCAACAAGAAAAAAAAGAGCTCGTGAATAAAATTAAATTAAAGTGGTTTCTGACGGAATTAATTCCTCAAAACGCTGCCAATATATATAACAAGGCACGCAGCACGCGTGTGATATTAAATTTGGCATCAATAATGGTGTTTTAGTTAATAAACATTAAAATTAAAATTGGCAAAATTTTTTCGCCTGCTATTAAAACTGGAGTCACGTTGCGTTGGCTCTCAGGCCGCTCTCTCTCTCACACACACACCGTGACAATTACATGCACAGGGACACGTGCACTCACACACATAGTCTATGCTATTGAACAACATACATACACACTTGTAGGCCACGCATGCCTAAGTAATTAAGAGCCATAAGAAGGTAGTGATAAAGTAAAGTGAAACTTGAAAGTACAGACTGTGCTTGATACCATACTGTAAAGCCTGCAATACATGCAAATTATACAATGGCAAGTAACTACTACGAAGTAATTAACCTAGATGAAAACGAAGACGTAGACATTGACACATTTAGTCCAACTAAACAGTCAAGTCAATTAAAACGCATTATTGGAGTTCCGCGTGCAGTTTCTAAAAAAGCTATTAATAAAACTGCTGCTAAGAAATCCAGTAAAGTTGCTGATAAAGCTGCCACTATTTCCAAGCAACAAACTATGGATAACTTTGCGAATATGAGTACTAATAAACCTGAATCGTCTCCATCCTGGATGGAACGAAGAGAACGTAAGCGGCTTTTACATGAAAAAGCCCTTGAAGCTCACAACATGGAATGCTTAAAAACCGCAACTACTGCCCGTGATGAGCTACCTATGACCGCTGATGACTACGAAAAACTGATTGAAGATATGGACTGCACTTCTGAACCTGAATTGAATTCTACAGAAGAGCCTGTCTTGCCAAAAAATAACCCTCCTGAGGTTACAAGTACTGCTGCTAAATCAAACTTTAGATGCTATGATCTTAACAATGCAAGTAATGAAGCTGAATACTTTTTCGTTAAAGGCCCGCACTATTACATTCCCAAAGGCGAAACTGCTGCCGTTTTTTCAAACCTAAAATCAGCCGTTGCTGCCGTTGACAATGCTTCATCTATGAATACTAAACCAACGCCAAATAAAGCTCCGCCTTCAGCTGGCGCTGTCAATGAATCCACTTCTACTGCTGCTGTTGCTGAAACGCCTGCTGTCCCAGCTCCCAAATTCCCTAGGACTGAGAAACCTAAGCCAATTCATGTACCCGCTGTCAATGACATGCTAGCGTACATAACTTTTTTGAAAGAAATTATTGGACATAATTTCGTCACCAAGCCTACCATTAAAGGCACGCGTATTCAATGCGGCGACATTGATACCTATCGAAAACTTGTCAATCATCTCAGCGAAACTCAGATTGAAAGCCATACGTACCAGTTAGAACACGAGCGAGGTTTCAAAGCTGTAATTCGTCACCTTCACAAATCAACTCCATTGGACTGGATCCGTGATAGATTTACTGAGATTGGATATAACGTACGATACCTTAAAGGTATCAAGAAACGTTTTTCCAAGGAATTAACAGGCCTATTCCTGATTGAATTCGCGCGAGGCGAAAATACTTCCGAGGTGCTCAAACTTAACAGTTTGGGTAATCAACAAATTTCTGTGGAGCTTCCCAAACCGTCCACAGATGCAACACAATGTTACAGGTGTCAGAGATTTGGGCACACCAGAAATTACTGCCAACGTCCTTTCCGCTGTCTGAAGTGTGCTGGAATCCACCCAACTACAGCTTGCCAGAAAAGGAGAGAATATCCCCCAAAATGTGCCAACTGTGGTGGGCCACACCCGGCTAACTACTTTGGCTGTCAAGCGTTTAAAGACGCGTGCAAGCTCAAAGAGCCAAAAAGCCTCGTAAGAGCCAATAATATACTAGCAGAGCTAGGTATACCACGTATACCAGAAATTCGTCAACCTCAAAATACCCGAAGACAACAACAACGTTACTTTCCAACACAACAACAACAACCCTTGAATCGAGCTCCAGCTCAAATGCAACAACAATCTTCCAACCGAGCACCTGCTCAACCAAACCAGCAACCGATCGGAGCACCTGCTCAGCCAAATCAGCAACCGAACGTCACCAGTACAAGACAGCCACTTCAACGTTTTAACGCCAGGAGCCGCAGTCTCAGCGCCCGTCGAAATGACATGAGCCTTCTGTCTGACTCCAACATTGCTAAAATTAACGCGGCCACACAACAAGTTGAGCTCCTTATCAACATGTTTAATGAAGACCGTGAATGGCGACGGAGGAATCCCATTCCCACTCCCGTTACTACTCCCCCTGATGATACGCACCTCAAAGTCAAGCAGCTTACTGACATTGCTACAACACTAAATGCTCAGATGGTTGCCTATCTCGCTGCCAAAAGCCCTAAAAATATTTTGAATTAGGTTCTCCTGCTACTCAGAAGAGAACATTATAATAAACTAATATTAGATTATTACTAGAAGATTAGCCACGAAATTTTGAATATTTACAGAAAACAATATTAAAATCAAATTATATAAATTTTAATATTAACAACACTTAGCCATAAATTAATGAAGTTAAATGTTATCACTTATAACTACTTATAGTTTGTCATTAAACTCCCCTCTCTCCCTTGCAGGACCCTCACGCTTCTACCACTTTGCTGGTAGGGGCGGGGGGGTCCTGTAGGGGAGAGAGGGGAACAAAGATCATTGCGCCTGAGTAAATCGGAATCCAGGAATACTGATCTGATTTTGCTCAGGTGCCAATTTATGAATTTCATAATACCATTTAACTTCCTATTCTTTGAACATTAAAACTATATAGTTAAGTCACTAACGAGCTGTTAAATAGCTGTTAAGAAATTCTTGTAAAATACGCTGTTGTATCTCAAAGAATAAAGTTGTCCACGCTCATTTGCCACCCCAATGCCTGTTATGCAGACATTGTAGGCGATGGAAATGGTTAGCTGGACTTAATTGGTGTGTCTTATTGGCCACTCAACAAGAAAACTATGCAAGTTTATGCAGTTAGCAGAAATTGGCGGGAAAAACGCGACGCGCACAGCAGCCTCCGTAGCGGGAATTAAGACCGGGGACAGATCCAGCGATGCCACTATCAGGTGAGCGTTCGTTTAGAAGGCAGAAGCCCACTAACAAGACTTTCTGCTGTAATTTAGGTATGGAAACACCAAACTTCGTCCAGTTCTCTTTTCGTTGGGCTGCGACTTGAGCAGTGGCAACACCTGCAATCTTGGAAGCTTGCATCTGGTGCCTGGGCTTTTTCGATGGTGTTTTGGACTGCCTGTGCTGCTTGCATGCAAGTTTATGCAGTTAGCAGAAATTGGCGGGAAAAACGCGACGCGCACAGCAGCCTCCGTAGCGGGAATTAAGACCGGGGACAGATCCAGCGATGCCACTATCAGGTGAGCGTTCGTTTAGAAGGCAGAAGCCCACTAACAAGACTTTCTGCTGTAATTCAGGTATGGAAACACCAAACTTCGTCCAGTTCTCTTTTCGTTGGGCTGCGACTTGAGCAGTGGCAACACCTGCAATCTTGGAAGCTTGCATCTGGTGCCTGGGCTTTTTCGATGGTGTTTTGGACTGCCTGTGCTGCTTGCATGCAAGTTTATGCAGTTAGCAGAAATTGGCGGGAAAAACGCGACGCGCACAGCAGCCTCCGTAGCGGGAATTAAGACCGGGGACAGATCCAGCGATGCCACTATCAGGTGAGCGTTCGTTTAGAAGGCAGAAGCCCACTAACAAGACTTTCTGCTGTAATTCAGGTATGGAAACACCAAACTTCGTCCAGTTCTCTTTTCGTTGGGCTGCGACTTGAGCAGTGGCAACACCTGCAATCTTGGAAGCTTGCATCTGGTGCCTGGGCTTTTTCGATGGTGTTTTGGACTGCCTGTGCTGCTTGCATGCAAGTTTATGCAGTTAGCAGAAATTGGCGGGAAAAACGCGACGCGCACAGCAGCCTCCGTAGCGGGAATTAAGACCGGGGACAGATCCAGCGATGCCACTATCAGGTGAGCGTTCGTTTAGAAGGCAGAAGCCCACTAACAAGACTTTCTGCTGTAATTCAGGTATGGAAACACCAAACTTCGTCCAGTTCTCTTTTCGTTGGGCTGCGACTTGAGCAGTGGCAACACCTGCAATCTTGGAAGCTTGCATCTGGTGCCTGGGCTTTTTCGATGGTGTTTTGGACTGCCTGTGCTGCTTGCATGCAAGTTTATGCAGTTAGCAGAAATTGGCGGGAAAAACGCGACGCGCACAGCAGCCTCCGTAGCGGGAATTAAGACCGGGGACAGATCCAGCGATGCCACTATCAGGTGAGCGTTCGTTTAGAAGGCAGAAGCCCACTAACAAGACTTTCTGCTGTAATTTAGGTATGGAAACACCAAACTTCGTCCAGTTCTCTTTTCGTTGGGCTGCGACTTGAGCAGTGGCAACACCTGCAATCTTGGAAGCTTGCATCTGGTGCCTGGGCTTTTTCGATGGTGTTTTGGACTGCCTGTGCTGCTTGCATGCAAGTTTATGCAGTTAGCAGAAATTGGCGGGAAAAACGCGACGCGCACAGCAGCCTCCGTAGCGGGAATTAAGACCGGGGACAGATCCAGCGATGCCACTATCAGGTGAGCGTTCGTTTAGAAGGCAGAAGCCCACTAACAAGACTTTCTGCTGTAATTCAGGTATGGAAACACCAAACTTCGTCCAGTTCTCTTTTCGTTGGGCTGCGACTTGAGCAGTGGCAACACCTGCAATCTTGGAAGCTTGCATCTGGTGCCTGGGCTTTTTCGATGGTGTTTTGGACTGCCTGTGCTGCTTGCATGCAAGTTTATG
>JAWNMD010000249.1:0-91282 GCA_035044365.1 Drosophila neotestacea
AATAATAATATAATAAGTACGCATCCTGGCAACCCATCGGGGCCTGGGGAGAATACTGGTTTTATTAAGTTGGGTTCACATAGTACTGAGTCTTCAGTGATCACGGGTTCAGGAATAAAGTTAGATTTTTGCAAATTATAGGGATAGGATGTACAAGGAGAGCTATTAACATAGTAAGAAGATTGACAAAATTCTGCAAATAAATCGGCTGCAGCCTGATCATTATTTGCCGTCGTATTTTCATATGAAACTGAATGAGGTAATAAAGATGATTTACGTTTAGAATTTACAAAATTGTAGAATCGTTTAGGATCCTGAGCAAACTGCAGCCGGCAATGACACAAATAATCGTAAAGTTGCAAGTTAAGTAAGTAAAAATTACATTTTGCAATAGAATACCGTGAAAAATCCACATCGTTCCTGGAACGTTTATATATTTTAAAATATCGCGATTTTAATTTTTTTAGACTTGACAGCTCTCGGGTAAACCATGGGGGCTTATTAGACATCACTGAGTACCTTGAAGAGACGCATTGATCAAAAAAGATGTTCAAAGTGTCATAAAAAAAAACATAGAGCAAATTCTAAGCTATTGATCGCAAAAAACTGAGACCAGTCATGATTAATAATAATATTTAATTTGTTAAAATCGGCTTTTCTTAAATAGCGAGGCTTAGCCGCTGCTTCAGGGAGCACAGTTTGCTCAAGAATAGGTAGGTCACCATACGTTAGAAATGAATCTTAGGGAAGCACAAGCGGATCTATTCTACTAACAGCACAAACTGAAGGATCAGATACAAATATTAGCTCCAGAAGACGGTTGTTACAATTACGAATATTGTTTACTTGATAAAGTGAAAGATCCAGGATGCTATTTACAAACTCATGAGAACTAGTAGGAACAACCAGATTATCAACAATAGACCAAGATACATATATCAGGTAAGTTAAAGTCTCCCAATACAGACAAAAAATCTCTACCCGAAAGTTTAGAGGATATTAAATGTATATTGGAAAAGCGTTCAAGATAAACAGAAAGATCCGATTGCCTGTCTCTCCTCAAAATTAAAAATTTTTCCCCTCACCCTGAAAGTAGGCTACAAATATGGTTTTGCTGCGTTTTTAAGCAAACAGCTGATGTAACGTACAAAAACAAAAATCCAAAATTTTTAACAGACACTATTGTCAAATTGTGGATGTACCTCAAATTTTTGGTCGCTAGGTGAGTGGAGAGAAAATAACCTGCCTTTTCAATTTGAAACGTGGCACAGAACAGTCACACCCAAGCCTAGTTTTATTTTCAAGTGTCGCCAAACAGCAAAGTCAAGCTGAGCGTCTAAAACTATATCAGTTACATACTGCGATTGTTAAATTTTTATTACCAGTGGCCAAATCAATCAAATTGGTGAATGTAAGATTTGAGAGAAAACAAAAAAAAAATACAGTAAGCTACAGTGGAGCAAGCTCGACAGTAGGAGACCCAGTACTCCTTGTGTGCAAACCGTTCACTATTGAATGTTCTTCAATAATGCGTACCAAACAATAGATGGCGCCACTACGAAGTTAATAAACACAGAGGTCGCTAGCGTCTCTTCTTCTTCCTTTGCCTTTAACATTGTTAGTTGAATAACTTCCGTGTTTATCATCCGATTGGAATGAAATTTTTTGGACAGGTTTAGACCATAGTGTCTATTATATATACCAATAATCAAGTCGCTAACATTAAAGGGGCTCCTTCAATTCGACTTCGAAATTTTGTATTTCAATTTCCGGGGGCGAAGGGGGACGTGGCAAAAATCTAAAACAAACTTGATCAATGGTAGATGTGGATGATCATACATACCAAATTTGGTGTCTCTAGTTCTTATAGTCTCTGAGATCTAGGTGTTCATATTTTCGAAATTTTGAACAGCCGTATACTATCCGTTTATTATCCGATCCGGATAAAACTTTCAGGACAGGATTGGACTATAGAGTTTATTATGTATGCCAAAAATCATATCGCTAGCATTAAAGGAGCTTTCGTTATTCGACTTTGAAATTTTGTTTTAAATTTACGTGGGCGGAGGGGGGCGTGGCAAAAATCTAAAACAAACTCGTTTAATGCAAGACACAGATGAACGTACATGCCAAATTTGGTAGCTCTAGCTCTTAAAGTCTCTGAGATATAGGTGTTCAAAAAAGGGACAGACGGACAGACAGACGGACCACTGCTAATGGCTGTGAAATGCAGAAAAAGCCGACTGGTGGATTGTGTGGCAACCGTACCTTAGTAGGCAAAACGCCAAAACGGATAAATACGGACCACCGTGCCCGGTGCCGAATACAAAAATTATAATTTCCCCGCACGAATTCAGCACTTGGGAATGAAACACAGCAAGAAGCAGTAAAATGAAAAATAAAAATAATTCATGAAAATTTAGGCTAAGAAAAAACATAATTGAAAACAAATACTAAAGTCTTTTCTATTTCAGAATACACTTGTAAGAGAACTGTTTTATCAACACTACACAAAAAAAACGAGGAGAATCAAAAACAAGGGGGTGAGGAAAGCTTTCTTTTTTCATTCCTTTACCCTCACACAAAAAAAAAGTAAATAAAAGAATAAAATAATGAGGAAAAAATAACGAAAAAATTTGAGAAACTCAATTGAACAATATTTTTTAAGAAAAAGAACTTTTAGAATAATAAGGGCAGAAATGGAGGAGTTGAAGGAGACATTAAGTAATTTTGATGCAACATTGTCGATGTTGACTACGGCGGGGTATGAGAGAGGAAATGAAAAAATTTGGCGCAAGGGTCGTCACCAGACTGTGTCAAAGAACTCCAGGTGTTCGAAGGCCAGTCTGAAGGGTATATATCTTGGATTAATAGGGCGCAGTCTATTTTGAATGATTATAAGATTGTAAAAGATAAGCTGTTGTATAGGTCCATTGTCGTGCATATCAGGCAGAAGATAAGGGGTAGTGCGGTCTTGGCGCTCGACGTCTTCATCAGAGGACTTGGCGCAGATACTTCTAGGCTATTGCTGATCCGTAGTCCTAAAGATTTACCAGAGGCTATTCCATATGTCTAGAACTCCAGAGACTGGGTCCCAGGGGACACGCTGCGCAAAGGAACGCAGTAAGCAAGTTTTTGCCATATACCCCGGCATCCACCCCATGAGCTCCCAGAGATTCCCATCTTCCTTCCAAATGGCCGCCAATGGGCACGGCGTATAACCAAGGTTTTAATCGGGGTTCACCACACAGATTTTAGGGACCAAGACCGGTGATCAAAGCCGAATCCAACCAATCTGGGCAGAGTTACCGGTCTAACTTCAACCCATCCCCAGAGGCTGGGGTTCCCGTCAAGCGCAGCCCACTCACACCCGGTGAGGCGGTAGACACTAGCGTAAGGGCAGAAATTCGGACGAGCACTTCAGACCCAATTTACATGAAAAGCTACCATTGCCCAGCCAATATGAGGTCGGAGGTAGATAGACAGATAAAAGAGCTCCTGAGCGAAGGGATAATCAAACCATCTAAAAGCCCCTATAGCTCCCCGGTCTGGGTAGTTCCCAAGAAACCCAAGCCCAACGGCGAAAAGCAATATCGCATGGTAATTGATTTCAAACGGCTGAAAGCCGTCAAAATTTCAGACACTTACCCGATTCCGGACATTACTTCTATTTTGACTAGCCTCGGTAAGGCAAAATGACTTTACGACCCTCGACTTGACGTCAGGGTTCCATCAGATTTACATGAAAAAATCAGACACGCCGAAAACAGCGTTCTCAACACTAAATGGGAAATATGAGTTTCTTCGTCTTCCATTTGGGTTGAAAAACGCCCCCGCTATTTTCCAACGTATGATTGACGATGCTCTGAGAGAGTACATCGGCAAGATTTGCTACGTGATATCGACGACATAATAGTCTTTAGCGAAGACTATGATAGTCATTGGAAAAACCTTCGCGCCATCTTTGACAAACTAAATAAAGCAAGACTTCAGGTGAATTTGGAAAAGACACATTTTTTATCAAGGCAGGTCGAATTTTTGGGTTACGTGGTGACCGCAGATGGTATCAAAGCAGATAGCAAAAAGGTGGAGGCGGTGACTAAAATGAAACCCCCTTCCAATGTTAAGGAATTGAAGAGTTTCCTGGGTATGACTTCATACTATAGGAAGTTCATCAAAGATTATGCCAAGGTAGCGAAACCATTGACAAACCTGACTCGAGGAGAACTCGCCAGGGTGAAGTTGTCGCAGTCAAAGAAGTCCCTATTGAGCTCGATGAGGAAGCTCTGAAAGCTTTCGATGATCTGAAACCATTCTTTCATCGTCAGAAGTGCTAGTATTTCCCGACTTTTCTAAACCACTTCACTTGACCACGGACGCGTCAAATTACGCTATCGGGGCAGTTCTTTCCCAAGTCGATCAAAACAAAGACCGTCCGATCTTCTACATCTCGAGAACACTGAGCAAATCTGGGGAAAGTTATGCCACCAACGAGAAAGAGATGCTTGCGATAGTCTTACTTGTATGGTGCGGTATCAATCAAAATTTTTACAGATCATCAGCCACTCACATTAGCATTAGGGAACAGAAATTTCAATGCTAAGTTGAAGCGTTGGAAAGCTCGGATTGAAGAGTACAACTGCGAGTTATTTTATAAGCCAGGGAAGTCTAACATCGTCGCTGATGCCCTTTCACGTATCTCATCTTACGTGAACCACTTGGGCTCAGACACAGCCACTGCATCCGAAGAAGATGCAAACTCCGTGGCAACTATTCATAGTGCCTTTGAAGACGCTTCAAACTTGATCCCTCATGTCGAGGTTCCTATTAATGTTTATCAGAATAAATTGATATTCGACCCCAATCAGTTGGAGTACTCGAGAGAGCAGCCACACTCTGGCTATGTGCGCCATGTAACTCCAATAGAAAGCGACACAATGTCGAATTTGACAGATTCCTTGAAAAAATTCTTGAAGCCTTCTGTAGTGAACGGTATCAAAATGCCGGATGCTTACCTGCAATTTCTTCAAACTTGTTGCCTCGAAAACTTTGAACTATACAAGATCCGTATAGCCCAGCGTCTCGTAACAGATCTATCAGACGAAGAGCAGATATGCAATGTTATCGATAAGAAACATCGCAGGGGTCATAGAAGCCCAAAGGAGATGCGTGTACAAGTATTGGAGAAATATTATTTCCCTAGGATGTCAAACATTATACGTAATCAGGTGTCAACCTGCATGAATTGCAAACTCTTTAAATATGACAGACATCTCCATAAACCGGCCTTTCAACCAACCCCAAGTCCAAGTTACCCATGCGAAATACTCCATATTGACATCTTCACACTGGAGAAGAACACATACTTGAGTTGCATAGACAAATTTTCCAAGTTCGCTAAGCTTTTCCCATTGCAGTCTAAAGCATCAGTCCACCTGCGGGAGAAACTTTTGGAGGTCCTCCATTATTTTACGGCACCAAAGATAATGGTTTTGGATAATGAAAGGGGTCTCTTGTGCCCAACAGTCTTAAACTACTTGCAAACCTTAGATATCGAGTTATACTACACTCCAACTCAGAAAAGCGAGGTTAACGGCCAAATTGAGAAATTTCACTCCACATTTTTCGAAATTTACAACTGCATAAGGCCCGAGGTAAAAAACACTGAGTTGGTATCGATTGCCGTAGACAGATATAACAACTCGGTCCATTTAGTAACGGGCAAGAAACCAGTAGACATTTTTTTCGACCGAGCAGAAATAGAAGTGACCCCGTCTCCTACGCACAAGGCGATACAGTCTACGTTGCTAACAAACAGATAAAGACGAAAGAAAAGCAACGATTCAAAACGGAGGAGGTCCAAGAGGACAGGAAAGTAAAGACAAAATCTGGGAAAATCTTCCATAAATCCCATTTGTAAGCATCGCCTCAAGTTAGCAGGTCGACATATTTATATATATCGACGCACCTCCACAATTATCGGTATGCGAGGAGTTCGATAGAAAAGAAAAAAAAACTGACGCTGGTGCGAAACGGATCGTATCGTTGGACTATACGTAATAATTATATTGTTTAAGTAATAAAGACTCAATTAAGCATATATTGAAGTTATAATTACTTGGCCAGAATTCTCGCACGAATCGCCTGACAAAATAGCACCACTTTGGAAAGTCAGTCTTTCACATTTGAAAAGTTAAAATGCATTCCCGGGACAGTTTGTTTTGTCTTTTATCGGTCGTAATTTTAGCTTACATCTGCCTACACCTTATAAGTTAACAACCAAGTTCACGAACGCCCCTCGCAATGAACTTATTGAGCAACCCGCGCGAATACTATGTTGGCGTATCATATTACAATTCCAACGAACAGACCAGAGCAACGACCAATTGTTTTGATTATGTCGTAAGCACTGAGTTAGCATTAGAATTATGCTGAGTCGGCTTATTGACCACGAATCCACTGCATGTCCAAGAATCCATTTACTATGTATCATTTATGTATTTAAGTTTTGCCTTTATGTACTTAGCTTTAGCTCCCCATAATTTGTTCTGTAGAATTCAGTCTCGAATAACAACTGAAACATTAAAGTTGCGTTACTCCGGCAAACAGCCGTAATCAATTCATTTTATTTACTTAACACATCGCTGAGCCACAAGGCCAGTGATCTGGATACCCGACACGTATCCCAACCTAATCAGCCTAGCTTTGATTTAACCCGTATCTGCACGACGGCTACCTCTAACGAGGAACCAAGGATCGGAAGACAAATCGAGCTACAACATCTATATCGTTCTGGAAGGAGATCTCTAACGAGGACTGGAAAAACATATAAGATTAACTGGCGCCCAACAGGATAAAAATTAATTTAGAAGACCCCAAACCCTAAATAAAATATGTAAGTGACTGTTCGCTAACAATTAGAAAAAAATATAAAAATAAAACAACACATATAAAACTCGAAATTTTAAATAAATAAGCAGCGCAAACGTCTGCAGTGTTATATTACAATATCTCTGTGAATTTATTCTACCACAAGTGCAAATAACAATTAGGAACTGATTCCGCTTCACTGATTGCTCATGAGTTGGGCTTATAGACAAGTTAAAGTCGAATACGATAGCGAAGAAGATCAAGAAATCGGTTTTAACCCAGAAATAAACAGACAGGTAGACATGGATCCAACAATGTTGAAAGCGTTAGTAGAAGGCGCAGTGAACAGCGCTCTTATCGAACAAGAGAGGCGCTTAAAAAGTGAATTTCGTGCAGAACTCGAAGCTGTCAGAGGTCAGGTAAACGCCCTGCAAATAGAATCACCACAAGTAGAAGTATACCAGAGAGTGACCATTGACCCCACCATTAGGTGTGAAGTGAAACTAGATATTGTCAAATCAGTGCCCCTGTTTGATGGAAATCATGAACAATATGTGTCCTGGCGGCAGGCGGCCGTAGATGCATACGAAATTTTCAAGAGATACGTAGGTAGCGAGGCGCATTACGAGGCTGTGGCCATTTTAAAAAACAAAGTAGGTGGAACTGCGCGAGCTGTTCTCACATCACATAATACAGTGCTCAATTTTGACGCGATTATAGCTAGACTTGACTGCACATATGCAGACAAGACATCTTTGCGTGTTCTAAGACAGCAGCTAGAACTCGTCAGGCAAGGTGACCTCGAATTAATGGACTACTACGACGAAGTAGAAAAAAAATTGACCCTTGTAACAAACAAAGTAGTGATGACTCATAACGATCAAGCTGCGGCTATTATCTGTGCAGAAGTCAGAGATGATGCCCTTCATGCCTTCATGGCAGGTCTAAAGAGGTCCCTGAAAGCCTTAGTTATCCCAGCAAAGCCCAAAGATTTGCCGTCTGCTTTAGCAGCGGCTCGTGAGGCTGAAAATAGCATCGAAAGGAGTGCCTTCGCTGCATCATATGCGAGAGTTGTAGAGGAAAGAAACCATTTCCAGGAAAATGGTAGGAATGGAAATCGCAACCAAAATAGACAAGGTAGAGGACAGGAGAGAAATCCACATTTTGTGGCAAACCAAGGACAGAACAAAGCTCAACAAAATGACTACGTGTTGAGGCCCAATGACAAAGACACACAGCATAAGAGCCAGGTCCAACCCATGGACGTCGATCCTTCGACATCCAAATTTAGGCAACCAACAAATTGGGGAAAACCACAGGGCCATGTTGCGCAAGGCGAAGCCCAGAAGAGGCATAACACCTCGGAACGTACGTCAGGCTTTAGACGCCAAAAGGTGAATAACATCACCCAGGAAACCCTGAGCCAAGAAGAAAATGAGTACGATGGCATAGCCGAGACAGCTTGTGTTGAAATCGATGAAGAAAGTGACACGCCAGGGGACAGTGATCTCCTTAATTTTTTAGGGAACAGTCCCAATTGCCGTTCGTCGAGCGACAATTGGCTGGCAGAACACTAAGAATTCTCATCGACACCGGGGCGGCAAAAAATTACGTAAAACCCGTAAAGGAGTTAAAAAACGTAACAGCTGTCGACACCCCATTTACTGTGAACTCCATTCATGGTTCCAGTAAAATCCAACAAAAATGTTCAATGGTAATTTTTGGGAAAGTTGCTACATTCTTCATATTGGACACCCTTGATACCTTTGACGCCATAATAGGCTTCGATCTGCTAACGCAGGCGGGGGTAACCATAGATCTAATGGGGAATAGCATAAACTACGGTAACACTTCAGAGATACTTAAACACTATCCCTGCGATAACGTAAATTTCACGCGTATCGATGATATCGTAGTCCCAAATTCGGTAAAAGGCGATTTCAAGAACATGTTAAAGAAGAGAATTGGTGCATTTTCGACCTCTAACGAGGCGTTGCCCTTTAATACTTCAATCGTCGCCACAATCCGTACCGAAGACAAACAAGAGGTATACTCAAAGCTTTATCCATATCCTAATGGCGTTGCAGATTTTGTGAACAAAGAAATCACTCAATTGTTAAAAGATGGCATTATAAGACCATCAAGATCTGCATACAACAGTCCAGCTTGGGTTGTTGACAAGAAAGGTGTGGATACCAATGGCAACAAGAACAAACGTCTTGTCATTGATTTTAGGAAGCTTAATGAGAAGACCATTGCCGACCGTTACCCGATGCCGAGCATCCAAATGATTCTAGCGAATCTAGGGAAAGCGAAGTATTTCACCACACTGGATCTCAAATCCGGGTATCACCAGATTTATCTTGCAGAAAACGACCGTGAAAAAACTGCCTTTTCAGTAAATGGAGGAAAATACGAGTTCTGTCGACTGCCCTTTGGATTAAAAAATGCGGGAAGCATTTTTCAAAGAGCAATAGACGACGTTCTCCGAGAGCAGATCGGTAAAATATGTTATGTCTACGTTGACGACGTAATTATATTCTCGGAAACCGCTTCTGAACATGTCCGCCATATCGACACGGTTCTTCAACAACTTTACGAGGCAAATATGAGAGTCTCTAAAGAGAAGACAAATTTTTTTAAAGAAAGTGTCGAATACTTAGGCTTTGTCGTTACTAGCGAAGGAGCAAGAACTGACCCAGAAAAAGTCAAAGCGATCCAAGATTACATCGAACCAAAGAATTTATACGCCTTAAGATCGTTTCTAGGCCTAGCCAGCTACTATAGGGTATTTATTAAAGACTTTGCATCCATAGCAAGGCCTTTAACAGATATACTAAAGGGAGAAAATGGTACTGTAAGTAAGCATATGTCCAGAAAAATAGCTGTCGAATTCGACGAATCTCAGCGTGACGCCTTCAATCGATTAAGAAATATATTAGCTTCGGAAGATGTCATGCTAATGTACCCTGACTTTAAAAAACCTTTTGACTTAACAACAGATGCTTCTGCAAATGGCATTGGAGCAGTATTGTCCCAGGGCGGGAGACCGATCACCATGATCTCCCGAACATTGAAAACGTGTGAATCTCACTACGCAACCAACGAGAGGGAGCTATTAGCCATTGTATGGGCTCTTGGCAAGTTGCAAAACTACCTATATGGTACTAGAGAATTACACATTTTCACTGATCACCAACCCCTCACATTTGCAGTATCCGAAAAGAACACCAATGCAAAGATCAAAAGATGGAAGGCCTTTATTGAAGAACACAATGCCAAGTTGCATTATAAGCCAGGAAAAGAAAACTTGGTAGCGGACGCATTGTCCAGACAGGAGCTTAACGCTCTCCAAGACGAACCGCACTCAGACATAGCCACCATCCACAGCGAGGCTTCCCTAACATACACAATACAAACATCGGAAAATCCCCTAAATTGTTATAGGAATCAGGTGATCCTAGAAGAATCACGCTACATGTTACATCGTAGACTTATCCTATTCGGCAAAAAAACTCGCCACTTAATTCAATTTACGGATAGAGACAACCTTCTAGATACATTGAAACTTGCGATAAATCCTGAAGTTGTGAACGCATTACATTGCGATCTTCCAACCTTAGCGGCCATTCAACACGAGCTAGTTTTGGCATTTCCAACAACTAAGTTCTGGTATTGCAAGAACGTTGTCTCAGACATCACCAATAAGGACGATCAGGTAGAAATAATTAATGTCGAACATAATCGTGCACATAGAGCAGCACAAGAAAATATCAAACAGATACTCCGCAATTACTACTTCCCTAAAATGACTAAATTGGCTAATGACATGGTTTTAAACTGTAAAGTTTGCGCTATTGCCAAGTATAACCGACACCCAAAAAAACAAGAGCTCGGGGAAACGCCAATCCCGTCATACAGCGGAGAAATGTTACACATAGACATATTTTCTACCGACCAAAGACTTTTCCTGACGTGTATCGATAAGTTCTCTAAATTTGCAGTCGTTCAGCCTTTAACGTCCCGAGCAATAGTAGACATAATCAACCCCATTTTGCTAATCATTAATAATTTTCCCAATACCAAAACAATCTACTGTGACAATGAGCCATCTTTTAACTCCGAAACAATTACTTCGTTATTAAAGAATCAATTTAACATTGACATCGTTAATGCTCCCCCGCTCCACAGCTGCTCGAACGGCCAAGTGGAACGCTTTCACAGTACACTAATAGAAATTGCCAGATGTTTAAAAATAGACAAAAAAGTTAACAATACAGTTGAGGCGATTATGAGAGCCACGATAGAATATAATAGAACTCTCCACTCAGTAACAGATCAAAGGCCAATCGATATAATACACGCGTCTCCAGAAGAATTTCAGGAAAAAATCAAGATTAAAATATCAAAAACCCAGCAAGACCAACTAAACAGATGCAACCCCAGTAGGCAGAACAGAGTGTTTGACGTAGGAGACAAAGTTTACCTCAAGGGCAATAAAAGATTGGGCAATAAGCTATCTCCGTTGTGTACAGAAGGCACCATACAAGCAGACCTGGGAACGTCTGTACTTATTAAGGGGAGGGTAGTCCATAAAGACAATTTGAGGTAAACACAGGTTATGGCACAAACTTCTTCAACAATTATTAAAAATAGCTTAATCGTTTCACACAGGTCCATCGGAATAATCTTCGTAATCCTCATAACCACAACCCATGCACGCATCACCGACTTCTCGCACGCGAAATATGTTCCGGTATTGGATGGTAACGTTCTATTATGGAAACAGCGTAGTTATGTGAGGCATTCAACTAATTTATCCAACTTCGTGAGCATCATAGAAGATACAATAAAATTATCACAGCTTTTTCCCAAATCACATATGCGAAAATTACTAGAAGTAGACATAGACCATATGCAAAATAGCTTATCAAGTTTGACAATACACCACAGGATAGCAAGGAGTCTAGACTTCTTGGGGACAGCATTGAAAGTAGTTGCAGGTACACCTGATGCGGCAGACTTAGAAAAAATAAAATTCATTGAAGCTCAACTCGTAGAATCAAACAATAAACAGGTAATAGTAATCACTGAAGCGCAGAAACAAATTAATGCACTAACAGATACAGTAAATAAATTAATTAAAGAAAAAAGGAATGAATTCGTGGATTCCCCACATTTGTATGAAACTTTACTTGCACGAAACAGAATGTTAATCACAGAGATACAGAATATCATGCTCACGATCACGCTCGCTAAATCAAATGTAATAAACCCCACAATTTTCGATCATGATGATTTAAAGTCAATTTTTACCGAACAGCTCACAGAAGTCCCAATAGTTAGTTTAATGGGTGTATCAAATATAAAAATATTTCAATCCAATAGTATAATTCACATTCTAGTTGAATACCCAAAAGTTAAGTCTATTTGTAAGAAGGTTTTGATATATCCTGTGGCCCACAACAACACCGTACTACAAATACACGACAACATAGTAGCCGAATGCGAAGATGGAGTCTTACCAGTAACAGAATGCGCCACGACTAACTATGCCACGTTCTGCAAAGTATCGACACTCGAAACCTGCGCTAGCGGATTACATTCAGGAGGTACAGCTTTATGTCATACACAACCCAGTCACCTGGAACCGCTTACTGTAGTGGATGAAGGAATAGTCATCATCAACGATCAAACTACAAGGATCAGAATAGATGACGGGCCCATTATCACAACAAGGGGCACACACCTCATCACTTTCGAGCGGGTAGCGACGATTAATGATTCCACCCTCATTAACTACAGTAGAGTCGTAAAGAAGAGTCCAGGCATAGCCGCATCTCCACTGTTGAATATCACCGGCCACAACAACGTACTCAGCTTGGCAATGCTACATAGGATGAACGAACACAACCTGCACGCGATCCGGGAAGTGAAAGACGAGGCGAGTGCCGAGAGATCTCCGAAAATCTGGTTCGCAGCCGGCGTAATCCTCAGCCTTGTACTTTACAGCATCAGCTTCATATACCAATGCTGGCACCGGAGGAGTTCCTCAATTAAGCTACAAGCCTTGGTAAAGGAGTTAAGTGTCACCGAGGACGGCAACAACCTTAAGGGGGGAATAGTTAACAACCAAGTTCACGAACGCCCCTCGCAATGAACTTATTGAGCAACCCGCGCGAATACTATGTTGGCGTATCATATTACAATTCCAACGAACAGACCAGAGCAACGACCAATTGTTTTGATTATGTCGTAAGCACTGAGTTAGCATTAGAATTATGCTGAGTCGGCTTATTGACCACGAATCCACTGCATGTCCAAGAATCCATTTACTATGTATCATTTATGTATTTAAGTTTTGCCTTTATGTACTTAGCTTTAGCTCCCCATAATTTGTTCTGTAGAATTCAGTCTCGAATAACAACTGAAACATTAAAGTTGCGTTACTCCGGCAACAGCCGTAATCAATTCATTTTATTTACTTAACACATCGCTGAGCCACAAGGCCAGTGATCTGGATACCCGACACGTATCCCAACCTAATCAGCCTAGCTTTGATTTAACCCGTATCTGCACGACGGCTACCTCTAACGAGGAACCAAGGATCGGAAGACAAATCGAGCTACAACATCTATATCGTTCTGGAAGGAGATCTCTAACGAGGACTGGAAAAACATATAAGATTAACTTATATGCCTTTTTTTTATATGAAAAGAGTTGATGGTTGTTTTTCCATGCTCAATTTTAAAGTCAAGAAGTGTGAGAAGGGAATTGAACACGGAATGCTTTGCAAACTTTTGGGCATTGGCTCTAAAACACTAAACAACAGAAAGCACACAAGCATACTATAACTATAAGTAAAATTAAGTAACAATTTAGCTAAATGCGGTGGTACGGGTTTTTTCTTTTACAAACTAGAACTTAAGCAAAGACAAAACAAGAAGCAAATAAAAAATAACACAAAAGCAAATTTTTTCACAACGAAAAGATAAAAAAAAAGAAGTCCTAAAAATAAGAATAACACTTAAATGAATTTTTTTCAACTAACACAAGTTCTCAATTTAATACCAAGAATTACTACAACAAAAGTACACGAAATATTGTTTAAGTTTCACAAAACCAAAATTTAGATAATTACCCCTCTTTTATACTATAAGCTTAACCATAATTCAAACAGTAGCCGCCGTTCATGTCTTTAAATACGACGCACCGGTTATTCCCCTGCAAAAAGGCGTTGTTTGGCGGATCAACGGTGTCTTCAAGCTGGCTCACGTCGTATACCTGGAACGCATGCAGTGCGTCGTCAATGAATTAACAAACGAGCCCGCTGGAATTAACGATCAAAGGGTCAAGGCTTTGACCGATTACTACCTTCAACAAGCAACGGAGGGGATCACAAGAATGACTAGCACGTCACCACGCAGGCCACGATCCATAGACTGGCTGGGATCGCCAGATGCGTCGGACTGGAACGCCATCCTGAAGGCACAAGGCAACGTCGATAGGAACAACGACCAGCAAATACGGATAAACACGAGACTTTTTGACTCAACACACGAGTCACTCCATCGACTCAACGATGTGATAGCAAAAGTCAACTCGATAGACGGGGACTTCCATGCAACGACAGCCGTGTTGCATAAGTCCATAATCCTCGCAGGCGAAGTCAACGAAATGACAAGGGCGTGTCAGCTGGCCAAGACCGGAGTGGTCAACTCCAACCTGCTGGACCACGATGAAGTCGAGACGATCTTGTCGGAGGTAGATAGCCTCCCATACCAAAATGTGGTCGAGGCTGTCGAATTTTCCCGGCCCACAATTCTGACGAACGGGACTTCCTTGTTGTACATCTTGGCTATGCCCAAGGTAACGGACAGGAAATATCGGTTGATGTACCTTTACCCAACGATATCGGATGGGAGACAAATTGTACTGGAATACAACAAACTGGCCGTGGACGCCCGTGAAACTTACGCCGTCCTGGGAAACTGTCTATCCATCGGCAACACGTTAGTTTGCCAGGAAAAGGATCTTCACAAATTGGCAAAGAACAGCTGCATCCCTCGGTTGGTGAAGGGAGGCCACGCCGCATGCGACTACGTCAGAAACGACCAGGAGGTGGTCGAACTCATCGACGACGGAACGATCTTTTTGACGCACTTCAACGGGACGGTAGCCACCAGTGCAAAAAACTACCATTTGGAGGGATCGTTCATTGTTCAATACGACAACGAAACGATCACGGTCGGCAACAGGAACTACAGTAGCTACTCGTATACCCACCTGATGGCGATGCCGGCTGTACTGACACAGATAACGGCAACAGGATACCAGCTATCGTTAAATTATGTTCACGATTTCAACCTAAAAAACCTCCAAAAATTGTCTAACATGTCTACGGAAATTCTGATTTCTTATTTCACAGAGGTACTCATGGCTTCAATTTTCATGGCGGTACTCTACATCGTCTGGAGGAAGATAACGTCAACAAAGGGTATCCCGAAACTCTGCAGTTCCCCCCTGGGCCTGGAACCACAAACCGCCGACGAACCTACGACCAAGGCCTGATGATCTGTGGGACACAGATCTTGCGATGGGGAAGAGTTCACACGGGCTGGCACTCTTCTTCCCCCGACCCCTATGCCAGCCAAGTTACGCTGCTGCGACAAAAGCTGCAGCGGTTCGTTGACACTGGCTGGTACTCTTCTTCCGTGTCCGTGTATTCTTCCGCTTCTATGTCGTACCAGATAAAAACCAAACCGAACTCCATATCCCCCAGCACGCGAAGAATCTAATACATCATATGATAACCAAGCGAGCACCTCTGCTTATCGGATCCTTCATTTTACCCGCCCATTAGCTACCGACTAACTAGAAGCCGGATACAAGCGCGTGCTCCGTACATCGCGGAAATAACATCAGCTCGTTCGTCTTAGCGATATGCCGAATCGATTTGGGATTCGTTATCTGCTACAAAACAGAAGTTTGATAAACAGTTAACTTAATTCCAAGTCAGAATCAACTGCGATTAATACGCCGCCACCCAATCGTGTCAAATGGTCACCTATAAGTGGTGTACTTGTTAGTGAATAATGACAAATTAGATATTTCAGACTTTAATCAATTTTCAGTGAAGGCAAGAATTTTTTAATGAAAAGAGATACTATTTAAATATAGATAAGTTAATTTAGGTTGGAGGCCTCTTACATCTTGATACGCTAACAGGAAAGGAAAATGTAGTTTTTTGAAAGATTCGATGGATCAACTGGTTCAACTGTAGATAAATTTATTGGTAACGAGACAGTAGGTCTACTTCTTTTATAAAGATTAAAGTCTTTGATAAGCAAATCATTTGGCCAAAATTTTTTACAACAAATTGTTGTGAATAATTCCGGCGGCACATTCAATTTATTAGATGATATGTCTCTAGCAAAAGAAAATTCAAATTTATCTACAGCTATAAGAGCATTAGGAGTCTTTGATTGAAAATATGCTTTTACGTCATCAATCAAAGTATCCGGATGCGGAGGAAATGTGGTAGATATGGTAGGCAAAAGTATATTTGATGATGGACCGGCAACATGATCACTAACTACAATTGGAGGATAGACTTTTTCGGTACTATGTTAGGATTTTTGATAGGAATATATATGAAAGTATTCCCTGGAGACAAAGGAACGACGACATTCATAGGTGTATTAATAGGCGACTTTGGAGAAACGTCCAGTACCTTAAGGGCATCGAACAGCTTCTCCATTGTCTTAAATTCTTCATGCAACATATTAAAACCCATTCGGAATCTACAGAAATTCTCTCTTGTTTGACAAACAAATCTAGACATGTCCGCCTCAGCTTCACGACAAGATTCGCAAGACCATTTCAGTCCGCTGTTATTTACAATGGAATCTTTGATTTTCATCGTGAAGCCGGCACATTTCAGATGCACAAACTTGTCACACAACCTGCAAACAATGCATGCAGCATTAAAATCTTGCTGGCTGTAGTGACCTGTAAACAGCCCAATAGATATATAATAAGTGCACGTGATTATTCAAATATACAAACAATATTTATTAGTTTTTCAGTGAGATCTGTACTCTGCAAGAGTATATATATGTAAGACCAACTTAATGAGAGTCAGAATGCTCTCCGCTCTCAGCAACGCTGGCAGTGACAGTCTGCCTCATCCCATCCAATATTTTTCAGCTTCATCTTCAAGCCCTGCTGCGCATCTGAAGGCAGCTCCACGGACATATCCGGGACCGATTCGGCTTGCGGTAACGGTGGTGGCTGTGCACTATGTGGGGCACCATTTTCTTGCTCGCTGCCATCCGACCATTGAGAAGATTCGATGTTTAAACCAGAACCCCTGAGATCTTTTTAACATGAAGTATATTTCTCAAATACGTTTTACCTCCTCCCGATATCTTCACTACGCTTCCATCTATCTGAATTACCTCATAGACTGTTGTATCAAAAGAAGGAGTTAACTTGTAAGGAAAAATCAAGTTCTTTAGCACTACTTTATCTCCCAATTGTATTTTATAGCCGCTTTCCACGAGCACTGTCATTCGCGTCGTTCGGTGTCATTCAGTTTTGTCAGATTTTGGTCTTTCCACGACAATTTGACGTATCATTCGTTGATTTGATTTGATTTGATCATTCAACCAAAATAAAGCAGCTGTTCAAATTGTAAACAGGCGTTGGCTGCGTTAAACATTTATATAAATATACTGTTAAATTATGGCGAATACTGACAGGAACAACCCAAAAAAATGTGAAATTATGAATTGGCTGAAGTCGATCATAAACTCAAGCGGCTTCCTTTTATTTTTGGACAGAAATTATAACAATTTAAATATTTCTTGAAAAATATATATTTGGCGCAATTGTTTCGCTTACCATGCTTGTCATCTTTTCAGCTGTTTATGGTGATGAGAGTCTCGGTTTTCACGAAAACATCGATGAACATCGGCTGTTCGATAAAAAAAAATACTAAAATTCGATAAGCCAAATATCTCATTCGCTGTTATTCAGATCGAATGATCATTCGGGGCCTTATGGGAATTTGTACAGGCTGAATTTGTCATTCGGCTCGAATGACAAAATTGTACTGAATGACGCCAAATGACGGCTCGTGGAAAGCGGCTATTAGATTCGGTGGCTCTCCAAGTTTTGTCTGCCACCTCTTTTCCTTTTTCCTTATTAATAAAATCCCTGTCTCTCTCTTCAGATTCTCCCACTTCCCCTACTATATCCTGAACTCCCGGAATCTTGTCTCTAATTATGCGACTCACATATTGCCTGCCATTGTCTGTTCTTAACTTTTTTGGATACCCCAATCTACTAAAAATTTTAGACATCTCTTCAACAAGCACCTTCGATCCTATTGATTGTACAAATTTTACTTCTATGTATCTAGAGTAGTAATCGATGAGAACTAACAAGTGCTCATTATTTGGCAACGGTCCTAGCAAATCAGTGGCTACCCATTGGAACTGGATTATCTGGTAAAGATACCAATGTAAAGTCACGACAATCCTTGACATATTTTTCTGCATTCCTGTCAATTTTTGGCCACCATACGTTTGATCTAAGTCGCATTTTCATTGCTGCTTCTCCAGGATGTTCCTCATGAGCTAGTGTTAAAACTCTCTGTCGTAGTTGTTGTGGGATGATCAGACGACTTCTTCTTAATAGAATACTGCCAATATTTGACAGCTCCAGACGAAACGGATGATATGGGCTAGTTGTTGCAGAATTCCAGCAGTCGTTTTTCAGGCATGTTATGGCATCAAGTAATTTATCGTCTGTTGTACTCATTTCGGAAATCTCGGATATATTTAAAGATGTGAGAGTAGAAATTGAAGCCATACCCGAAGCAATCTTATTGATCATAGAGTCTGAGCATCCATTTGATGACATTGATTGTGTCTGCTTGCTCACCTGTTCCTCAATTAGACAAGCGGACATGACTCCATCCAAGGACTGTTCAGTTGACAGCAACTTTTTCTTCAGCTCAGTCGGTGCCCAAGAATCAATTAGTTTATCCTTGAGACAGATCTCTTCCATTTCTATTTTGGAAGTACCAAGACTACACTTCCTGACCTGCTGACGCAATCGCATAAGAAACTCTCCATCCCGCGGAGTCATGCCACGGTAGAAATGTCGCTCAAATACCTAATCGCGTATCGGCGAATTTATTCATTTAATTTATCCACCAAAGGTGTGAACACATCGTTGCGCTCCTCCGAAACATAACATCGCTACTGGCAAGTTATAGACTGAAGTTGTGAGCCTCCCAAATGCAGAAGCTTAATGCGCTTTTTCAGAGTCGAGCTGATTTCATCGCTGTCCGCATATATATTAAATGCGCGAGTTACCGCACACATTGTTGCAGACACACCGCCGTCCCCCAAACCGCAGCGACACAGATGAATGGTCATTGGCCCATACATTGTGTGCATAAACGCTGAGCTAGGAAACCGGCGGAAGTAACCGGAGCCAGTCGACTCAGCAGCGAACGAAGTCAGCCGCCTTAGCAGCTACGCGGATTCTGACAACTATGCAGATTCCCATTCCCCATTCCATTTCATTCTCATACGTTCCACTTCATTCCAGAAGTTAGCTTTTAGTTTACAAATGAATAAACGATCATTATAATTCTTTTTGTCAACCAACGAAGTTGTGTCTTTATTAAAACCCTCTCTAAAAAACTTAAAACCAGGGAATGAAACCGAAACGAATTTCGGTTACGGTTCCGGTTCCGGTACGTACCGAAACGAGTATTTCGGTAAAAGGTTCTAATTCGGTGTTGTCCTTTCCGGTTCTCGTATCGGTTCATACCGGTACAGTAAAGTAATTTTTAAAAAAATTTAAAAGTAAAGAAAATCGAATTTTATCAACAAATATTTGTGTATGTATAAACGTACAAATGCATGCATTTTAGCATTTTAAGTCTTACATATAATTCGAGAAATTTTTGTATAGTGGCAAAACCATGTTCGTACGAAAAATAACAATCAAATTTTTTTAAATGTACCGAAACCGTACCGGTACGAACGTTTCGGTTTTCGGTTCTTGAAAAATAATTTATTTCGGTTCCGGTTACGGTTACGGTTTCATTCCCTGCTTAAAACCAACATATACATAAACTATAATTGACACTGGATTCTTAAATAGTATACATAGATACTGTAATTGGCGCAGCCGGTAGGACCCGAACCAGGAGATCATAATGCTCCAACTCCTTATCGTACTATGCCTGTAAGAGAGGTAAGTGAACTATGGCGGTGTAAAAAAAAAAAAATAGAAAGATGTAAAGTGAAAACTAAAAATGTAAATGAATTAATTCGTGCAAGTGTACAAGAGCAGGTGTTTATTCGAGTTGTGACCGAATATGTGCATTTCACATTCTTGAAGAAAATAATGAATAACCATAAACAAGTGCAATAATTATAAAGATTCGTGACCGAATATGTGCACATCAAACGCTGATAAGGCACCGGGATCACGTTACAAAAAAAAACGACACATATAAATTGAAGACTTTCACTCGGATTGTGGCCGAATATGTGCACATCAAACGCTGATAAGGCATCGGGACCACAGCCCTGAACGAGTTGAAAACTAAGATACAATGTATATGTATTTATTTTGCTCATCGTAAAAAAAGAGAACAAAAATCCAACTGTACCCTATGCAACAATTGAATTCAAGAAATTACGTCACATTCTATTTTATCAAAGATATTCTCCTCTTTATTGTAGTCGCCATGTGTTCACTTGCCTAAGATAATGTATTTTACCAAATTAAAACAACTCACTAATTTCATATATGTATATATGTATAAGTTAACACGTCCGGTTAGCAGTCCAGTTCAATGCCCGTTGATCATGCCCTATAATAATGATTTTGGTGCATGTTCAGCATTCTTTGCAATCGCTCTGCATGCCGTTGCGACATAGTTGCGCGTCGGCGACAAATATCGTGAGCAACGTTTCCATGCGCTGGCCACCCGAAATATGATCCGTCTGAGTGGAGCGCTGGGCTGACCCAGCAGGGCTAGCTTTCGAATAAGAATACTTTGTACTTAGAGTTTAGTTGATTTTATACAATAAAGAAGATCAGAACATAAAAATGTAACTTATACATACATTACAGTCAACAATAAAAACGACACGAGGAAGAATACCACTGGAACAACACACAGCACTTAATATTAAAAAACTACGCAAGTTATACAAAATTAACACATACAAGTTAACAGTGCAGATATTCCCCCTCGACTCTCGTCGCCCCTGCGACGAGCAAGCTGCCACTTCCAGCCGCCTTCGATGTTCATATTGCATACGGTGCAATTTGACCACCACACGCTGCTGTTGTTTGGCCGCGTTGCAATTGCCATGCACTCCATGGCTGATCGCGAGTTTGGGTCGTCGCCCCGAACTTGCTGATATTAAGCAACAGCGGATATGGTGACCGCTGCCTCAGCGTAGCCGCTGCTTCAGCGGGAACGCTGACTCGACGTGCAGCGGAACGTTGGGCTTTAAGCGGACACCGCGGCAGCGACGCCGCCGTCAACCAAGACTTCGTGGGAAACATAACGGGCCGGCGAGGACAGAGCTTGGCGGAACGGCATTTGGATTAGATGTTAATGTTAAATTAAAACTATCAATAAACACTTATAACGATTTGAATCTAAAGTCTTCTACACTTGGCGTCATTGGGATCTTACTTACAGCTAAAACAGCGCACCCCGGATATCAACGATGTTTAGGTAACTTAGTCGGGTGCCCACAGGGCGCCCGGGCTTAGAAGTCGGGCGCTCACAGGGCGCCCGGACTTAACTGGCGCCCGAGCAGGGACCCATCTATTAATAGGTGGGGACCTTACCAAATAGGTCGAACAAAAAATATGTGAAATGTGAACATGGCAAACAGATACAAAATGTGCGAAATAAGAGACAAGTGTGTGCAGTGCAGTGTGCGTGACCAAAAGAAAAATGTTAAGAATTTATTAGTGAATAAGATTGCAAAACCAATATATGAAAATAATATCGTAGAACTGGCTACAAATATACAGGAATTGAATAACGAAAATCAGGAGACTCTTATAAGATTGCAAAACATTAGTAAACACATAAACGAAGAACAAGAAATAATAAATTTGTTTTTACAAAATTACAAAAACGAAGTATATAAGAAATAAAACGTGGAACACAATGAAATCCACATTCTTCAATATGTTAATAGAATAAGTTACAATATTGATGTATTTTATAATCACCTAAATAGTATACTCGAAAGTATACTTTTAACCAAATTAAATATTATTCCAAAATTCATACTTTCACTCGAAGAAATCAGCAAAATTGAACAAATATTCGCTAAACAAAATATGTCCATAAAAACAAACGAACACTTATATAACCTACTAGGGGGTTTGCCCCCTGCTCGCTTCGCTCGCCAACCCCCGGCTCGCTACGCTCGCTGAAATCTCGGGGAAAATTGTGGTAGGAAAATAGGGAACACTTCTCACAGCTATAGCCGGACCTAATGTCATTTATTATAAGAAAGCGGGAAATGTAAATTAAATTTTCCCTGCAATTGGATTTAAAATAATAGTACTTTATATAATACTAGGGGGTTTGCCCCCTGCTCGCTTCGCTCGCCAACCCCGGCTCGCTACGCTCGCTGAAATCTCGGGGAAAATTGTGGTAGGAAAATAGAGAACACTTCTCACAGCTATAGCCGGACCTAATGTCATTTATTATAAGAAAGCGGGAAATGTAAATTAAATTTTCCCTGCAATTGGATTTAAAATAATAGTACTTTATATAATATAGAGAATTAACATTTTCGCTGCTCGCTGTTTTAAAGTTTTCGCTTCAATTTGATTATAGCAGCAAGAGCTAGTAACAGTGCCATATACTACATTTATTTTGAAAATCGCCACACCAATGAATCGTATACCCCCCACCCCCTCCTACTGCTTTTGATTGTTTATTAATAGCATCAAAAGCCACTGTTCCTATGGCAGCTATATTATATAGGCATCCGATCTTTACCAAATTTTCACAGAATGTAGCAGTGAGTAAGAAATACATAATCTGTGAGTTTAGTTGAGATAGCTAAAAAAAAACTAAGCTCTTTATAGAAAATTTAAATTTGCATCTGATTGTTCCTATGGCAGCAATACGATACAGTCATCCGGTCTTTACCAAATTTCCTAATGATGTAGCAGCGAATAAGAAATACATAATCTGTGAGTTTGGTTGAGAAAGCTCAAAAAACAACATAGCTCTTAATACAAAATTTTAATTTGCATCTGATTGTTCCTATGGCAGCTATATGATAAAGTCACCCGATCTTTACAAAATTACCTCAAGATCTAGCAGTGAATAATAAATACATAATCTGTGAGTTTGGTTGAGATAGCTCAAAAAAGAAAAAAAAATTTCATACTAAGCAATTTTGACCTTTGACCCCCATTTTAGCCCCTTCCAGTGAGGATATCAAAAAATCCCGTCTTATTGCACGATAATTATGTCTCAGCTATGTTGTGTAAAAATTTCATAAAAATATCTTGAACCGTTTGGCCTACAGCGTGATGACTCAGTCAGTGAATCAGTCAGGACAAAGAGTTTTATATATATAGATTAGAAATGACCATTTCGGTCAACAATACAAGCATTATATTCCATGTTAAAATACCTATTTTCGATGAAACAATTTTTAATTTTGCGAATATTATCCCTTTACCAATAAATAATTCTAAATTCTTAAAAATCCCAAAATATATAGCTTATAAGAACATCAATAAAATTAAGGCTTTTAGTAGTAAGTGTATTTGGATACATAACGAGTATATTTGCAATGCACAAGCTATAGAGGGCGCAACGTGGGACATCAACTGCTTAAGAGGAATCTTAAACGGAGACACAGCAACTTGCGACGCAACGGAGGGGGGCACCCAGGAACAAATATTTGAACCTTCAATAGGGTTTATCTTCATATTCAACGGAAAATCAACCAGGATATCGTCTGACGGCCATCAACCATTCGTTTTAAACGGATCAGCGTTAATAACCTACGAAAACTGCGTGGTCAATGTCAACGAATTAAAATATGACAGCATTAGAGTTGAGTGTAGAGTTACCTACTCGGTACCCCGCACTTCCCCTCCTCTTAAACCACAGCCATTTCACTGAGGGTATTGGCACATTTGGACATCCTGTTTAAATGCTGACCATGCGACATACAATATAACACAATGTTCGCAGATGACTTCAACAATTGCGAAACCGCTTACGCTGCATTTACGCCCAACCATAATTCCCGGAATCCACAACACTTGTTGGATTCCGAGCCTACATAGCATTAGCATACTCAGTTAAGATTCATTCGATATACACTATTCAAAGACACAAGAAGTGTTCTATAATAAAGCATTTATTTCAAAAACAACTTAAAGTCTATTAATTACATCAAAGACGGATATATTGAGCCTACTGATCCCGTAACTCCCTAGTTACAAACTATGTATAACTCGCGCTGAGACGAAGATAAAGACGAAGACGAAGCTGACGGAGACGAAGATGAAGACGAAACGCAAGCAATCAGCTTCAAACGCTGCTGTACTGATTTTGAAGACGAATCGCTTGCTATTTTACCGTTGTTTTTTTGTTTGTTCTGTCTATGCTTTGGCGCCGAGCATGTTAAAATTTAGTTGTAATTTGTGATTTCACGGACGCATATGTTTTGTGAAAATGTCTGCAATTAACGAGGAATTAATTGCAGCAGTATTTAAAAAACACTGTTTATGGGACCAGCAAAACAAACTCTACCACAATAGGCAAATAATTGACCAAAAATGGAACGAAATTTAAAACGAATTGAATGTTGACGATTAGTAATTTAATTAATTGTAATCAAAATGAAATAATATAAAAATTTTAAATTTAAATACTATCAGCATTTCTATAGCTGCAAACATAAGTACGGAACGTGTCTCTGATTAATCGACCTCTTTTTTTTGAACTTTCCAATATATTTTTTGGTTTGTTGCTTATACATTTTTTCCCTCTGTCTTGTGCGTGTCCAGATCTTCTAAATCTAACATTGTATTATGCAGTAGACAAAATGCTTTAACAATAATTTCTGCATTAGATGGTGTCGTTTCAATTGGCTTCCATAATATTCTCCATTTGGAGTTAATTATGCCAAATGCACATTTCACACACCTTTGCTCTGGACAAACGACTATTAAAATATTCATTTTCCAATGTTAGATTTCTTCTGGCATATGGTCGAAGAACCCAGTCCAAAAGCGGATAAGCTTCATCTGCAAGCAACACGTATGGCATAGATATTGTGGTATTGGGCAAATAGTAATCCTTCGGAAACTTTAAGTCTCCAGAATTTTTCATTGTGTAAATCGCTGAGGAAGCAAAAGTTCCACCATCACTCTGACGTCCGTAACCACCAACTTCGACAGTAACAAATTTACATTTTGCGTCAGCTACTGCCTGCAGCACTATTGAGAAAAAATTTTTATAATTATAAAACATTGATCCTGAATTCGCTGGGCATTTTAGACGTATGTGCTTTCCATCAATAGATCCAACACAATTTGGGAATTCCCCAAGATTCCAATACTGATCCGCAACATTCTTTAAATTTTGTTCTGTGGGCACAGCCATATGTATAGGCTGCAAAACTGTCCACAAAGCTTCACATGTCTCTATAACAAGAGAACGAATCGTTGAAGCACCCATCCGAAAGTTAAAAGAGATTGATCTAAATGAAGTGCCAGTAGCGAGATATCTAAAATAATAAAACAATTTAAAACAATGTTATGCAACTAATGAAATTTTAATATTAGGGTGTTCACTCGACTCTCGCAGCGTCGCAGGTAGCAGATGTGAAACTTGTCACAACAACAATTTGTACTGAACAATTTCATGCGAGAGTGCGAGACCCCTGCCTATGTATACGAAAAGTGTTTCACATCTGCGCAAACTAGAAATGTGGAAAAGCACGATGAATGTCAATATACTCGATAGATGTTTAGTATATTTTAATATATTCGGTATATTTTAGTGCTAAATGTATGAAAACTTTTAATGGAGTCCTAAATCAAAAAAGTTTAATCCAGATAGCGCAACTAGCAACAATCGACTGGATATTGATAGGGAGAATCTTAAGCTATGGCATCAAGAGATCTTATTTTTGAAGGAAATAGAGGAAAGCAGAAAGACTCTTGAAGAAAACAAGTTAAAAATGGAGCAAGCTAATGCTGCATATGAATTTTAATACAAGCAACCAGAGCTCGAACAGAAGGAGCGAATATTAAACCATGAGCTTGTATTAAATATAAAAATTAATAATAATAATAAATTAAAATTTAGAATTAAGTTTTATTTAAACATAAACACTTGTTTTCTTTGCCGACTACAGATAGTCTACACCACTGGGCTCGGCCTCATCGCTTTCCAACCCTTCATAAATATATTTCTCGACATCTTCTAAAAGAATGTTGTGAAGAGAGCAGCGTTCAAGTATCCAATTGCAAATTAATTAATTAGAACTTTCTTTAGGCTGCAAAACTTTCCGTTGAGAACCCTAACGCAGTTCTCTACTCTGACTCGATATTGGCTGTGTCTTCTGTTGAAGCGGAGCTGTACCATATTCCACGTCCATGATGCGGGTCCATTATCCGGGAGGTATTACTTACATTCTTTTAGATTGCATTTTCTTGAACTAAAATTGTGTTTATGTTAAAAAAGTAAATAAGCAAAGCTAGAAATCGAAGTGCGTCGCAACTAGTTTCAATAACTAATACCAAAGAAATTTACAAAAAAAAAAAAAAAAAAAACTCAAGTTTTTTAATGTACTTAGTTCATACTGTGATATTAATTCCGAATCAAATTAAACAATAACTATCACTGAATCTGTTACATATATTTACATAATTTTTTATTTATTATTTTTTATTATTATTAAATTTTTGTTATAAACAAACCTGAAATAAATAAAGACTGAAAAGGGACGAGTACACCCCTTGCTAATTTAAAAAGTATTCAAAACAAAATTGTTGTCTTTAATATTAAAGTTAAATATATTTTTACAAACAAATATATATCAAACACTACATTTTAAATTTTATCATGATTGACCATTGAATTAAACAATGTCCAAGTTATGATAAAAAGTTGCAACTTTGACAAAATAATAAAAGGAAATAAATAAAGACTGAAAAGGGACGAGTACACCCCTTGCTAATTTAAAAAGTATTCAAAACAAAATTGTTGTCTTTAATATTAAAGTTAAATATATTTTTACAAACAAATATATATCAAACACTACATTTTAAATTTTATCATGATTGACCATTGAATTAAACAATGTCCAAGTTATGATAAAAAGTTGCAACTTTGACAAAATAATAAAAGGAAAGCTATGGCTTTGAAAAAAATATGGAAACAATTGAGGGACACGTTTCGAGCTGAATTAAGGAAATGTCCACCGAACCGTTCTGGCGACGCTGTACCTGATTCAGTCAACAAGATGTGTTCCCAATGGAGAAATTTGAGTCCATGATGTTTAAAAAGGACCAGATAAAGTGCCGCCAGTCTTCCGGAAATTTATGTCGCCAAAAAAACAATGAAGTGCAAGATATGAACATAAATATTGGCGAAAATGTTAATAGTGTAGAAATTAAGGCGCCGCAATATGAGGAAGAATGCGACATGAGTACGTTTCAAGTGCAAACGTCCACCCCACATCATCCTCCTACAAATCTTAAACGGCGTCATAATAACATAGAAGGTGAAATGCTCAACATCCAAAAAAAGAAGTTGGAAGTGTTAGAACAGAAAACAAAAAACAAGATTCCAGCCGACGATGAAGACATGGCTTTTTTTGTGAGCCTATTGCCACACGTTAAAAAAATGGATCCGCAAACGAAGCTTTTGTGCAGAATGAAAATGCAAAAATCGGTCTATAATCACGCGTACAACGTGGGGCGCTCTTTTAATTTACAAAATATTCAGAACCAAGCTTCTTATATATCTGTACCATCACCGACTCTACTTGAATCTTCATCAAATCAATATTCTGATAGTGCTTTATCCCCACAAGAACCGAGCACTTTTGTTACATTAGGAAATATTATTACATTTTCAAATTAAGTTAAGACAGTAAATAAACATGTAATTAAATGAAAAGTAAAAATCAATAAAATGAATAAAACTAAAAATATATTTTAAATAATTTTTTACCTTAACGTCACAATTAGGCTTTCAACAGGCATAGTTACGGTTTTATTAAAATTAGTCCAATTTTTAATAATTAGTGGTTCAATTTTTATAAAGATGTAATCAAATGAGCTCATTTTCATTCTAGTATATTCCACAAATTTTTTCTCATCTTGGCGCAGGTCATCAAACAAATGATGAAATTCGCCAAATGCTTTTCTTCCCAAATTTATAGGAGGAATTTTTAGACCCAGTACTTTAAAAAGTACAAATGGGTCTATTAAGTTTGTCCAAAAAAAATGTGCGTAATAGGCAGAAGGAGGCGTGGCAGACCCCATAAAGTGTATATATTCTTGATCAGCATCAACAGCCGAGTCGATATAGCCATGTCCGTCTGTCTGTCTGTCCCTTTTTGCGTCGCCTAGATCTCAGAGACTATAAGAACTAGAGACACCAAATTTGGCATGTATGTAGGTTCATCTATATCTCCCATTGACCAAGTTTGTTTTAGATTTTTGCCACGCACTACTTCGCCCCCGGAACTGAAATACAAAATACATTTAATATACCAGGGAATGAAACCGAAACGAATTTCGGTTACGGTTCCGGTTCCGGTTCCGGTACGTACCGAAACGAGTATTTCCGTAAAAGGTTCTATTTCGGTATTGTCCATTCCGTTCCGGTTCTCGTATCGGTCCATACCGGTACAGTAAAGTAATTTTTAAAAAAATTTAAAGTAAAGAAAATCGAATTTTATCAACAAATGTTTATGTATGTATTAACGTACAAATGCATGCATGTTAGCATGTTAAGTCTGACATATAATTCGAGAAATTGTTTTATAGTGCAAAACCATGTTCGTACGAAAAATAACAATCAAATTTTTTTAAATGTACCGAAACCGTACTGGTACAAACGTTTCGGTTCTTGAAAAATAATTTATTTCGGTTCCGGTTCCGATATTTCATTTGAAACGGTTAATTTCGGTTAACGGTTCCGGTTCCGGTTACGGTTTCATTCCCTGTAATATACACTATAGTCCATAACTGCGCTGCAGGATGATAAGAGCAGAAGTTATTTAACTAACAATGTTACGGGCAAGAGGAAGAAGGAGAGACGCTAGCGACCTGTGTGTTTGTCAACTTATATTCGAAGTGGCGCCATCTATTGAATGGTACGCAACATTGAAAAACAATCTATAGTGAACGCATTGCACTCAAAAAGTACAGGGTCTCCTACTGTCGAGCTTGCTCCACTGTAGCTTACTGCGCTATTAAAATCAATAATTGTTCACTTACACTTGAAGATTACTCCATTTCAACTCACAAAATAATTACGCTCAAAACTTATATATCACAAACAGAATAACAAAAGTTGTTCCAATATCCCAAATAGAAATTAAGAAAATTGTACTTAAACACTGTAAAATAGTTCTCAACCGGGGTACAGATCTCAGTCCGATTGGGTTCACTATTCACAAGAAATTTGTAAATATACTGGTCGTGAGGGGGAAAGGCGGGAAATGTTAGGCTGTGTAGGCATAAAACGAACACTCGTACCAATATTAATTTCTAACTACAACCACACTATTACGAGGGACTTCCCTACGGAGTTCGTAGCCGCAGAGGGTATCACCCTGTGCCTCACGGACTACCCGTTAGGGTCGCTAACTATTATTACTTGCCGGGATTGTTCACGCGTCCCACGGGATTCTACCCTCGTTGTTCGTCTACTACTAGCGGTTGGTACTGTTGGGTTATTGGTTGCCGCGATTACTCACACTTCCGACGGGAATCTATCCTCGATGTTCAACTACTGTTCGTGGTTAGGGAAGGAAAAATATTTAAGAAGATCAGTTTGTTTCACTTTAGTTGAGCTGTTTTAATTTTAACTTATTAATTACAAATGTTACTACGTATACTTGGTCTACCCTGCTGCACTGTACTCGGGAGCCCTTGGTGATCGGCCTTGTCTATCCCTTACTTACACCCTGTCTTGCATGACGCGTCAACTCACATGTCTGCCTTGCTTCACTCTCCATCGCTGACTCCTCGAGCCCTTCGCTCGGCAGGCACGCGCTGGCGTCGATCGCACAACTTCACCACAGATCTTTCGCTCTCTCTACGAGGTGAAGCCGCGCTCTATTCGGCAGTGTTGTGCAACCGATCAAACTGTGGGACGGTAACCAAGTTACACGCAAAAAACTGAAAACATGCTGTACATCACTATTGAAACAAAAATTTTAACTACAATTGTAATTTTTATCTATGTATAAGTACATATCTTATCCCAAAAAATTAATTATAGAAATAAGAAAAAAATATAGCGCAAGCTAACTTTGGCGCGCCAAAGTTTGGATACCCTTGCAGTGCCCTGTGAAGGCCGTCAGATTTTTTACAAAATTTGTTGATTTTGAACCGATCGATCCTATGGCAGCTATATGATATAGTAGTCCGATTTACACCAAATTTGGTCAGCCTGTTTAAAACTTAGTCAAACACAGAATGTGTATATTTGGTTGAGATATTTTGAGAAACAAAAAAGTTTTTCATACTAAATATTGTTTTCGATCCGATCGTTCCTATGGCAGCTATATGATATAGTAGTCCGATTCACACCAAATTTGGTCAGCCTGTTTAAAACTTAATCAAACACACAATGTGTATATTTGGTTAAGATATCTTGAGAAACAAAAAAGTTTTTCATACTAAATGTTTATTTCCAACCGATCGTTCCTATGGCAGCTATATGATATAGTTATCCGATCCGGCCGGCTCCGACATATGTGCTGCGTGCAGCAAAAAGACGGATCTGTACCAAATTTCGTCAAGATAGCTTCAAAACTGAGAGACTAGTTTGCATAGAAACAGACGGACAGACGGACAGACGGACAGACGGACAGACAGACGGACATGGCTATATCGACTCAGCTCGTCGCCCTGATCAAGAATATATATACTTTATGGGGTCTGTGAGGCTTCCTTCAATGCGTTACACATTTCGTGACAAAATTATAATACCCTCTGCAAGGGTATAAAAAATCAAAACACCTCAAACACTTCAAGAAATTGAAGTACCCCAAGAAATTTCATCTGACACTGCTAAAAGCCCACCACCATTACTTTATGCAACTATAAAAGTCTGAGGACAGGCTTCATTCAAGTTGTGGGGGAGTGACATATCTATCTTATCACATTGATTTCACAGTCAAATCCCACAATGCAGCCTTCAAATTCCATTCTCACAGTCCGTTGCTTAGAATTCCACTAAGTCTCCCACTCTTCTCAAATCACCTAATAAACAAAAGACCCGTTCGGTCTCTTACTATAAACAATCTCGGCAGCCACCAAACTCAGCAAAAAGACCCCTCCAGCGTCTTATTTTCCATTATACCCTTCGGTATCTAGCTGTAAACATTATCACCCCTATCACTAACCAATGAATCATTGGTTTCGGGAATTCAAAGTCCAAAGCTTAGCCGAAAATTAAGCTCTGTCCGAAACTAAAAGATCTCGGGCTTTTCACCTCAATTCACCATGATACAGAAAAGCTCCAGCACCCTATAAAAACAGTTTTCTTGAAGAAAAAGTACTGCAAGGTTTTTAAGTTATGTTTATTTATAGAAGACAACGTCGAGTTTTCGATCGAAATAAGTAAATGGGACAGATTAGTTTGTTTTTATTTGCGAATGGTTGACCACGTGGAATTTGAACTTTTTATATTGAATTCTGTTTAGAATATTAAAACAAACAAAAATAAGTGAGTTTTAACTAAATTCATTATTTGTAACAACTCCCAACTGCTTTTTTTGTTAAGAAAAGTCAAGTTTTGGCCGTTTAACCGATATCGAGTGTGGAAGAATTTTGGCACTGCGTGATTCGGGGATGTCAATACGCAAAATTGCAGTCAAGGTTGGCAGAAATAAAAACACGGTGGAAAAATTAATAAAGAACCCAGAAAATCATGGGAAACAACTCCGCTCTGTGCGCTCACCCTTGGTTGACAACCGGGACAAAAGGCGAATAAAAAATCTAGCGGACAAGGAAAATTTCAGCGCATCCCAAATACGGAGCAATTTGTCTCTACCGATATCCACGAGATATGTGCAACAAATTTAAAGAGTTCCGAGAATGTTTCGTATGAGAAAAAACGGTTAAAACCGGAACTACTGCCTTGGCACAAACCTACTCTATAGCATATTGCCAACAAATATAAATTTTGGGATACTAAATCGAAAAATATAATTTTAAGCGACGATAAAAAGCTTAATTTAGATGGCCCTGATGGCTACCGTTGTTATTACAGCGATGTACGAAGCCCAAAAAAAGTCCACGGGTCCAGAAATTTCAGCGTAGGGTCTCTCATGATATGGGTTGAGTTCGGCTGCAATGGAAGGACACCCATGTGTTTTATAACGCATAAAATGACTGTACAAAATTATGTGGAGCTCTTGTAGACTTTGGAGAGGATAATTTCGGTGATACCTGGATTTTCCAGCAGGATAATGCACCCATCCGTACCCCAAAGCTCACTAAGGCTTATTTTAAAGAATCCCAAATTCCTCTTTTAGAGTGGCCAGCACGCAGTTAGGACCTAAACCCGATTGAAAATCTTTGGGCCATCTTGTTTTACCGGATTCGCCAACGGGAAGCAATTTTCAACTCTAAAAGAGTTAAAAGAAGCCATTATAATAGAATGGGAGATTTTGGATATACATATGCTCCAAAACTTGGTCAATTCAATGCCAGGACGGATAGTGAAGGTGTTGAACAACAAAGGGAGTACTATTTAAGATATTGTTATAGTTTAAACATTTTTGTTTTGCTTTTTTTAAGTTTTGACATACAAATATTGAATTTGTCCCAGTTACTTATTTCGCTTCAGAATATTTTGTCTTAATTTTTTCTTAATTTTCCTAATTTTTTTTTATTTAAATATGTTAAAGTCTATTCATAATATTATTAAGTTAATATAAAAATTTGTTTTTTGAAAATATATTAAACGGTTAAGTTGTTATTCCTTACAACGTAGTGTCCCATTTACTTCTTTCGCGCACCTTATTTCTCATTTGTTAGTGTATAACACATGTACATAAGAAATGAATAAAAAATATTAAAAATAATTAAAAGAATAAAAATAAAATAAAATTACATTTTTTTATTTCTCTTACATTAAGTTTGTTCTAAAAAAAAGTATGTAACAGGCAGAAGGAGGCGTGGCAGACCCCATAAAGTGTATATATTCTTGATCAGGGCGACAAGCTGAGTCGATATAGCCATGTCCGTCTGTCCGTCGGTCTGTCTGTCCGCATGAACGAAAGGATCTCAAAGATGGTAAGACATAGAGACACCAAATTTGGTATAAAGTCTTCATATATTTGCATGCAGATCAAGCTTATTAAAAATTTTGAATGCCACGCCCCCTTTCGCCTACAATAAGAAAAACACGAATAGCTTAAGCAACGTTGCAGTTACAGATTCCACACGTATTGGCACGTATAATAATTAATTGAGTCCGGACCAACCCTGAAAATTTCATAAAGATCGGATAATAAACACGGAAAATAGAAGCAATTATTGAATTCTTCAATTCAATGTGTTTGTTGTTGCTCGGTTTGCTTATTCGTTTAATGCATGTATAAGTTAACACATCCGATTAGCAGTTCAGTTCAATGCCCGTTGATCATGCCCGATAATAATGATTTCGGTGCATGTTCAGCATTCTTCGCGATCGCTCTGCATGCTGTTACGGCATAGTTGCGCGCTGGCGACAAATATCGTCGGTAACGTTCCCACGTGCTGACAACCCGAAATACGATCCGTCTGAGTGGAGCGCTGGGTCAGCACCTTAAGCGACAGGACTAGCTTTCGAATAAGAATACTTTGTACTTAGAGTTTAGTTGATTTAATACAATAAAAGAGAATAGAACATTAATTTGATTAACTGGCGCCCAACCGCAAAAACCCCCAAGTCAATATCGAAATAATAAGTAATCGAACCATTAACTCTTACTCGTGATACAAAGTACGCGAATAGTATATTATAAAAACAACGTGCCGTAAGACCCTCGGGCGTTTCGTTTTCAAAAAAATAATAATAATAATAATAAAAACAAAAACGTTCCGTAAGACCCTCGGGCGTTTCCAAATATTTTTTAAAGAAAAAACATAAAATCAAAATTCAACTCAATAACGCCAGGCCGGCGCAACAGAGAAGTCAACAGCAGCCAGCAGAAAAAATAAATTAAATTTAAATGAGAATAACCATGTAAGTAGAGTGCTCATTTATTGTTCAAATTTTAAAAAATAAAAATACGATTAAATTTTTTTTGAGAAAATAAAAATAAAGTTTTTAAAATAAAATAAATAGAATGTGAGAGTAAATAGAAAACATCAAACAAAATTTTCGACCCCAAAAACAACAACAAACATGCAACCTCGTGATAGTGAACTCGAGGAGCTGCTGTCTAATATAGATCATATTTCCGAAGAATTTAAAAAGTTTAGGGCACAACAACACACTGCCATCAACGAAAGCAGTGAAGAGAATTGGTGGTCCGATAAAAAAGAGACAAATAAAATGCTCGACGCTGCAAGTTTAAATGTCCTAATCGAGACTGCGGTCAACGCTGCACTCGATATCCAAGCAAAAAGTTTTGAAGAAAAATTAAAAATAATTCAAGGATAGGTTGATAGTACTCAGATAGTCGCACCAGAAGTGGAAATTTTTAAAGATGCTGAGATTGATACAAGTGTTAAATGTGTCGAGAGCCTCGATGTAGTGAAATCAATTCCCGACTTCGAAGGGAAACACGAGACATACGTGCCTTGGCTGAAATCCGCGCATACAGCTTATAAAATTTTCGAGCCGTATCAAAGTAGCTCAAAACATTACCAAGCATTGGCCATTATAAGAAACAAAAATATAGCGCAAGCCGTCAGATATTTTACAAAATTTGTTAAATGTTGATTTTGAACCGATCGTTCCTATGGCAGCTATATGATATAGTAGTCCGATTTACACCAAATTTGGTCAGCCTGTTTAGAACTTAATCAAACACACAATGTGTATATTTGGTTGAGATATTTTGAGAAACAAAAAAGTTTTTCATACTAAATGTTTATTTCCAACCGATCGTTCCTATGGCAGCTATATGATATAGAGATCCAAGCCGGCCGGTTCCGACATATGTACTACGTGCAGCAAAAAGACGAACCTGTACCAAGTTTCATCAAGATAGCTCCAAAACTGAGAAACTAGTGTGCATAGAAACAGACGGACAGACGGAAAGACAGACGGACATGGCTATATCGACTCAACTCGTCGCCCTGATCAAGAATATATATACTTTATGGGGTCTGTGAGGCTTCCTTCAATGCGTTACACATTTCGTGACAAAAATATAATACCCTCTGCAAGGGTATAATAAAGGGGCCGGCTGATATGGTGCTGTCTTCATATAACACAACATTTAATTTCAAAGCCATTATTGATAGATTGGACTTCACATACGCTGAAAAACGCCCAATCTATTTGATAGAACAGGAACTATCAACGCTTCGTCAAGGAAACTTGACCCTTATAGAGTACTATGATGAAGTTGTGCGAAAACTGGCACCAAAAAACAGTTTAGTGACATACTTTTTTCGGCACGTCCCAAAGACTTGCCATCGGCATTGGCATTGGCTCAAGAAGTCGAGGCCAACCACGAGCGTTTCCATTTCGCAAATAATTATGCGAAAAGTCTGGAAGACAGGGCTCAGCGAAAAGAGCACCGTCAACAAAAACAACAGACTATGGACAGCTCACAGCAAGGCGAAAGCCCTTTTTATAACAGACCCAGAGCACCAAATAGTTCCCCATTACCGAAACATGATCCACAGCAGCCATTGGATGTGGGCAGCTCGTCTAGATTTAGACAGCCCACACAATACCAAGCAAATCAAGCGGCCCCTCCTTACTTATTATGTCAAAATAAGACCCGAAAGAGAGCAAATAGTGGCACAGCCAGGTTTACAGGTCCCAAACAACAGAGAATAAATAACATTGTACAAGAAGAATACCATTTGTAGAGCGAACGATAGCAGGAAGAACCATATAACTACTAATTGACACAGGGGCCTCGAAAAATTATATTAATTCGCTAGAAAGCTTAAAAGGGGTAATTCCGGTAAACAAACCTTTTATAGTAAAGTCCCTTCATGGTAGTAACTCAGTTCAAAAGAAATGTTTTATGCACCTTTTTAATATCAAAGCGACATTTTTCTTTCTACCGAATTATACAACGTTTGACGGCATAATAGGTCTTGATTTATTAAATAGAGTAAATGCTACATTAGATTTCAAAAACAAAAAATTTCATACTGATTTTGGATCTGAGGAAATTCAGTTCCTAAAGTGTGCAAACGTGAACTTTACAGAAATCAAAGATATAGAGGTCCCGGAAAAAATTAAACTGCAATATCAGGAAATGCTAGAAACAAGAGCTGCTGTCTTTGCAGATCCTAACAAAGCCCTACCATATAATGTAAATATGGTCGCGACTATACGAAAACGAGGACCCATCTACTCAAAATTATACCCATACCCAATGGGGGTATCCGACTGCGTTCACTCTGAAACAAGCAGTGTGTTGAAAGATGACATAATTAGGCCATCCATATCCCCATATAACAATCCGGTGTGGGTGGTAGATAAAAAAGGAACAGACGGAAAGGGAAACAAAAAGATAAGGCTTGTAATAGATTTTAGGAAATTAAATTTAAAAAAAAAATGCATTAAGCTACAGTGGAGCAAGCTCGACAGTAGGAGACCCAGTACTTATTGATAGCAAAGCGTTCACTATAGATTGTTCTTCCATGTTCTCTCCCATTCAATAGATGGCGCCACTACGAAGATAAGTTAATAAACACAGGGGTCGCTAGCGTCTCTTCTTTTTCCTTTTGTCCGTAACATTGTTAGTTGTAGTTAGTTTCACAGTAGATTGGAATGTGGACAGGTTTGGACCATAGTGTATATTTTATGTAACAAAAATCAAGGCGCTAGCATTAAAGGTGCTCTTGTAATTCAACTTCGAAATTTTATATTTCAATTTCCAGGGGCGGAGGGGGGCGTGTCAAAAATCTAAAACAAACTTGGTCAATGGGAGATATAGATGAACCTATATGCCAAATTTGGTGTCTCTAGCACTTATAGTCTCTGAGATCTAGGCGACACAAAAAGGGAGAGACGGACAGACAGACAGACGGACATGGCTATATCGACTCGGCTGTTGATGCTGATCAAGAATATATATACTTTATGGGGTCTGCCACGCCTCCTTCTGCCTGTTACGCACATTTGCAAAAACGTAATAGGCCCATATGTACTTTTTCAAAGTACTGAGGCTAACTGCGGCAGATATGTAAGTATCCGATACCCAATATAGTGGTAATGCTCTCAAATCTTGGAAAAGCTAAATATTTCACAACACTTGACCTAAAATACGGATTTCACCAAATTCTTTTGGCAGAAAAAGATAGGGAAAAAACAGCTTTTCTGTAGGAAACGGGAAGTATGAGTTTTGTCAACTTCCCTTTGGATTGAAAAAGGCTGCAAGCATTTTTCAAAGAGCTATTGACGACGTTCTCAGGGAAAACATAGAAAAATCGTGTTATGTTTACGTCGATGACGTAATTATTTTTTCTGAAACCATGGAAGAACACGTTAAGCACATCGCATTGGTATTAGATAAACTATATGATGCAAATATGAGGGTTTCAAGAGAGAAGTCTCAATTTTTTAAAGGAAAAGTAGAGTACCTCGGATTCGTGGTCTCTCGAGGCGGCATTTCGACAATCCCCAATAAAGTTGAAGCAATTAGCCAGTTTTTGCAACCGACAACCTTGTTTCATGTTAGATCATTTTTGGGTCTAGCAAGTTACTATAGGTGCTTTATAAAAAATTATGCTTCAATGGCTAGACCGCTGATAGAAATTTAAGAAGGAGACAACGGCAAATTTAGTGCTGCACGATCAAGGAAAATACCAGTTAGTCTTGATGAAATTCAACGCCTGGCATTTGAGAAACTAAAAACTATTCTTGTTTCCGAAGACGTTTATTACTCTACCCTGACTATCAAAAACCATTTGACTTGACAACAGACGCCTCGTCCACTGGTCTGGGAGCTGTCCTATCTCAAGAAGGAAAGCCGATCACTATGATATCCAGAACCGTTAAGGACCCCGAGTTACATTTTGCAACAAACGAACGCGAGTTACTCGCAATAGTCTGGGCTTTAAAAAACCTAAGAAACTATTTATATGGGGTATCAAATCTTAACATTTACACCGATCACCAACCTCTTACTTTTGCGGTTTCGGACAAAAACCATAAAGTCGTTACTGAATAACCGTTTCAATGTTCAAATAGCGAATGCCCCTCCATTACATAGTACATCAAATGGGCAGGTAGAAAGATTTCACAGTACCCTAGCAGAAATTGCTCGGTGCTTAAAAATAGAAAAACACTTGAATGACATAGTTGAACTGATACTTCAGTCAACTATTGAATACAATAAAACAATCCACTCTGTCACCAACAAAAAACCGATCGAGATAATTCATTCTTCTGCACCAGAATTTGAAGCAGAGATAAGGGAAAAAGTAAATAAAGCCCAAGAGGTTCAAATGAAAAGGTTAAATGAAGCCAAATGGAATAGAACCTTTCAGGTAGGCGAAAAAGTCCTTCTAAAATCAAATAGGAGGCTAGGTAATAAACTAACGCCTCTGTATGAAGAGGAAGAAATAGAAGCAGACTTGGGAACAACGGTTCTCATTAGAGGGAGGGTAGTCCATAAGGACAATTTAAGATGAGTTTTTATTATTTCATTAATTCGTATCACTACTTTTATTCAGGATTTTTATCGTGCTACTACTGGTAAGTAGAGATACTGCAAAGTTAACTGATTATTCAAACTCGGATTACATCCCGCTTGTAGACGGAAACGTAGTTCTCTGGAACGACTATGAGTACCTCAGACACTCATCGAATCTCAGTATGTACTCGGAAATAGTCGAGGAGACCAAATTATTAATAAACCATTTTCCCCAGTCTCACATGAAAAAGATTTTAGAGTCAGATATAGGCCATATAAAAACACTATTAAAAACACCATAGACACGCTAGAAGCATTAACATTCTTGGTACTGCTCTAAAAGTGGTAGCAGGAACCCCGGATTTTGATGACTTCGAAAAATTGAAATTTAATCAGAAAACCTTAATTGATTTAATGGAAAGAAAAATCGTTATACATAAATACAAAAGTGCAAGATCAGATTAATAAACTAACAGAAACTGTAAGTGTCATAATTGCTAACGAAAAAACTAAACAATAATAATAATACTGGCCACCTCTATGAAACACTACTAGCAAGATATAGAATTTTGATTCTAGAACTCGAGGCATTAATGTTGTCTGGAACCCTTGCAAAGATTGAAATTGTAAGACCCGCTATTCTTGGTTCCACAGATTTAAAAAATTTATTAAATGAGCACTCTACAAAATTAACAATTGCCGATTTAATGGAAGTAGCTTATAACAAAGTTCTGTTAAATGATAATTTTTTACATTTTATAATTAAATTTCCAAAACCTAGCTTAGTTTGAAAGAAGTTCACTTTGTTTCCTGTCCAACACAACGGCACCATAATAAATTTTGAGGGATATAACAACGTGGCGGATTGCGACAGTAACTTTCTGGCTATTGGAAACTGCAGTGCTACCCTTACGTCACCACTGCACATTGCACCACTCGTCCCAGTCACCTTAAGCAAATAGAAGTTGTGGACGACGGAGTTATTATAATCAACGAAGAGACTGCCACGATTACCATGTCTAGTTGCACGGAAAGGACGATCCACGGCACGTTCCTGCTGACATTCGAAGACGAAGTAAAAATAAATGGGTCTTTGTTCCGGAACTTAAAAACCACAGTCCAACGACACCCTGGTTCAGCGTCATCGGCTCTTCTAAATATCACTGACCATCAAGAAGTTCTAAGTCTGCCATACCTTCAAAGGCTTAACATTCAAAACCTGCGGCACATCGGCAACGTCGAAAAGGATCTTGTAACGACACCTGCAATCTTCGCTGCGGCTACAGTCCTAGCAGTAATCATTTGCCTCTTCCTTTGGAAACTACACCGAAGCCACGTGAGGGCCAAAAACTCTGCTTCTATGCGGATAACCATTGACAGCTTTAAGAAGTCCGTGGACAGCGAGGGAGGAGTTAACACATCCGGTAAGCAGTTCAGTTCAATGCCCGTTGATCATGCCCGATAATGATTTCGGTGCATTACGGCATAGTTGCGCGCTGGCGACAAATATCGTCGGTAACGTTCCCACGCGCTGGCCACCCGATATACGATCCGTCTGAGTGGAGCTCTGGGTCAGCACTTTAAGCGACAGGACTAGCTTTCGAATAAGAATACTTTGTACTTAGAGTTTAGTTGATTTTATACAATAAAAGAGAATGGAACATTAATTCGATTAACTTATACAATGTATATTATACATACATACATATGTCTATTCTTGATCAGCATCAACAACCGAGTCGAAATAGCCCTGTCCGTCTGTCCCATTTTGTGTCACCTAGATGTCAGGTACGATAAAAGCTGGGGCAACATGAATTTACTATAAAGATGCCCTATTCACCACAGCCGCCCTCTTTTGAGGTAAACCAAATCGACAGTGTACATGCAAACGTCGTCGAAAGAGGTTATGTAGCGCTTGTTTTCTTTCATTTCATCGTTTTCGACTTTGCAAATAAACTTGTAAACAGGAAAACAATAAAGCAAATATTCTTATAACTAATTGTTTATATACATAAAGTTTGTTTAAAATTATTGTTTTTAATATATAACTGAAAGCAGATACAGTAACAAACAAATAGTGCAGAACGTAAAACGCTTGCTGTCTCTTTCTAGCGTGAGAGCAAGTTATTGAACAGACCACCTTATTAGTAATTTAGTCTTGAGGTAGGGGCGCCAAACTTGGTATGTATGCTCATCTATGACTCGCACAGATTAATTTTGTTTTAGAACGCCTCATCCGCCACCGTAAATCGAAAACCAAATTACAAGAGCGTCTTTTATACCTGCACCTCTTTTGGTATATACTATAATACACACTATAGTCAGAATCTGTCCTAAACGCGGAAGTTATTCGATTAACAATGTTACGCAGCGTCTGGCTAGAGGAAGAAGAGACGCCAGCAGTGTATCGTAAAGTTTGCGGTCTGTTTGCTTTTCACTACTATTTTTTTACCACTATTTTTTCACCACTTTTTGCTCTTTTGCATAAGTACATGGTCTTCTACTGTCGATCTTGCTTCACTGTAGCCTAATGTGATTCTTGCACTAATCCATAGCACTATTTTTTGTTCCTTTTAAAGAGAATAGGGTTTGCTGAATACGAAAGCAGTGTAGACTAATTGTTGTTAACATTAGACCTTTGAATTTTTATATTAAAAAAAAACGCTTGGTAAATATGAGCAGGATTTCTTTTATTCTTTTATTCGAATTTACCCAATGTATCCGATAATATACGTACATAATTATATGATTTTCGATTTTTTTAAACCATTTTGAGATACTAATTTAATGCAACTGTAATATTATTTTAGCCTGAACTGTATATTTGTTTGCTATTGATTGTTGGAAATATTTAATTTTTGACTAATAATTTTCTCATATTCAGTTCTGTTCATTATTAGTCTGACAAAGACAATAAAATGACAGCTACATGTCGGAAGAGGAATGCAAATACAGCTTGATTATTATTTTAATCTGACAACAAGTTAAAAATATGCCTTATTGTTAATAATATTATGTAAAAGCTTCTGCAAGCTAAACGTATTTTAATATAGATTTATGTCATTATTGTTATACAAAAAAACTAGATGTACTTTAAATTGCGTCAAATATTGGTATGTTAGTATTAATCATTTCTCATTTGTACATACACCAATTTCAAACGAATTGTAGGGTAACGAATCGACGTTAACAGCGCACATTTTGAGTTCCTTTTTAATTTAAATTTCTGTACGCTACTTACAATAATTTGCTTTAAAATAACTAAACTTTTGAAATTGTAATGTTATCTTATTTTTTTAGAAAGAATTGCTAAAATACAGCCCTTTATCGGGAGCCACTTGCAACCTCTATAAGAATCTAGGTGGCCCAGAATTCATTGCACCTGAAGGGGGGTGTTGTGGAGCAGGCGAATTCTGCCCCTGTCGTAGTATATCAAATGGTGAGTTCGAACGCTGCATGATGTGGTGGTAGTTGCTTTGCGGCAGTTGATGCTGCATTGGATGATTTTATTAGTTCGAAAAGTACTTAATAATAATAATAATAAGATAAGTACTCACCTGTAAATTGCGTAAGGTTATCACTCCAGCAGCACTACTGATAATGTGAGGACTTGGACCATCTCCTAAATCAAGTTGCAAACTTTCAGACATATCACTGTTGCTACCAATGAGGCGATTACTGGGATTTCTCACGCAACTGGAGCCTCCTGTGTTGAGATGTAGCTGACCCAAGGACGCAGTAGCCATGGCCACATCGGGCATCATGTCAGAAAGATGTCCGTTACCCGTTTCTAATCCACTGGAACTGCTTTCAACTTCCCTGTCTATGCTCAAAACATTACTATGTGGAAATCGAAAGTCACCTTCTGTAATCAATGCTGGCAATTCATTGCGATGATGCACTGACGCCGATAGTCGGGCATAACTTGACTGTAGTGCAGAGCCAGAGTTGGTTGGTAAAAGAGCTTCTACGCCGAGTAAGCTACTCGATTGATGACGTGGGAAAGTTGAATTTCGACTATAGCATGGTTGCACAGCATTTGTACCGCAAACGGAAGACGCGGAAGAAGCCATTGACGAGGTTGATAAAAATGAAGCGGCAACCACTGTACAGCGAGCGGAGTCTGTAGCTGCCGGTGACGGTGGCGGACTTTGATCATCATCTTCCAATAGACATTCTTCCGTTTGAGTAGTTGATGGATCACCGTTGCATTCTTCTCTACTGCTGCCGCCTCCTTGATTTGTCAAAAGAGAATTTTCTAGCAAATCAGATACTTCATCTGGCAGATTAAACTCTCTTACAACACGAAGACGAATTTGTCGGTCGATTTCGTGTTTTGATGAAAGCGGCAGCAACAAAGCTCTTTGACACATTGCCGATTGACGAAGTTTATGCTCACGTTTTCGCATTGCTGAAATCGTTTGACTATCTGGCGGTGGTATAACGGTGGTTTCAACTTTATCCACACTGTCACCACCAATACCACAAGTGACACCAGCGGCAAAATCGCTATTGGCAACGGCATTCATACGCGATACCATGTAAAGAGTGTCTGGTATATCAGGAAAGTGACGGGACCTACGCATACGCATGAGTTCAACTTGGTGATGAGAGGAGGCCATACGATCTTCTAATAACGCTTTTATCTCCTCAAAATACGGCATAAAGAGTCGTGGTCGTACAAAGAGACCTTGATTTTTTCCTCCGCGTATCCAAGCATTGACACGTACATTTTCACGTTCATCGCCAATCATTTGTGATGGCGGTGTACTGACAAGACCACGGCGTATAGCTTGACATAACACTTCGCTGTTTGGCGGCAAAACGTGATCCATTCTTACCAAAGGTAGTAGTTCCGAAAGTATTTCGCGCAACTCAATGTCACTTAGATCACGTCTTTTAACGCCCTTTCGCGCCACCGAGTGAGCAGTATGCGATAGTAAATTTGGCTCTCGATCTTCCATACGTCGAATTAGCTCCTGTTCACCCCATTTAAGAACAGCTTGTAATACCTCCAATTCTGATGCTTGTAAGAAGTTACTTTGTAATATATGTACAAGTTGTCCCTTATCCAACTGGCAAAGCACTGGTGAGGCGCTTACTGCGGCGAATTCTTCGCGTAAGTATTGGCACGCTTGTCGAAATACCCATGCGGAACCATGAGGCTGGCAGCCCCATTTTAAAACCATTGATAACGTATCAAGGGACAACCACTCAAGTATTAAGTCTTCACAGCCTTGCGCTAAAATATCAAGTTCTAGAAACCGGCCAATTTGGTATAGCTCCATTGCTTCTTCAAGAGTAGTTGGTCTAACACGACCAGTATTCGTTAATGCGTGAACTTCACCAAGAGAGCCGGTAGAGCTGCCAGTTCCTGCTCCTCGCAGTATAAGTGTCAAATCGACCGTATCTAAGTATATTGCTTGAAGTAGAACTCGTGCATATCTCTTCGGAATCACTGTTTCATCAAGAACAATTCGTGTGGGTACATGTATAGAGCGCTCTATGTACTCATCAATGTTACGCGCTCGGCGGGCAATAAGATTACGAAAGAAAGGTGAACGTGCACTTAATATAGCTTTATGACATGGAAGCTCAAGTTTCGGTCTAAAGCCATACTCAGAATTACCCGAGTCTTGACGCAAACAATCATTTGTACCTTCCGCTGTAAAAACTAGTGCGGCATCGGCATAATCGCCAGTTTCCAACAAATAACGTAGATCGTGTTCAAGGGGATTAGGTGTTCCAAAGTCGTCACCCAGTTGACGGAGCAAATTAATATTGATGGTCGGATCATGTGGACAAAGATCGCCGGTATACAAGTAACGCAACAATGAAGCGAATATTTGCACGTCGATTGGCGACGAAGGGAGCTCGAGACAAATCCGTGCCCCAAACCCAGGACAGCCAGAAAGCAAGTCTCGAAAATATGTACAACGCGACGATAATATGGATCGATGCACTGGAAAAATGGTTCCACGAAATACAAGGTCACAATCTGTACACAAACGTAAGTCAAAAAGAGCAGCCAGATCTTGTTTGTATGTTGTTGCAGGGGGTCTCGCCAATTCCGCTTGCACCTGTTTAAAGACAAATGTTTATAGTAAGGCTCGATCTGATGTAATGCATGCTTACCGATAAATCTCTTAATGCCGCTAATGCTTCAAACTCTTCACAGAGCGCAGCCAATTCAAGGGGCGCCCAGTCACACACAAAGTCGCGTAAGACACGCGCATGATCACATGCTTTTGACGAACGCCGCCGACGTATAAATTTCCTCTTCAGCGTAGCAAACCCAGTAACTCGCTTTCGCCTTTGGTCCCGATGGTAATGAATACCACTATAAACCACACTCGAGGCAGGACCTCCACTGCCATTAGATCCCGAAGAGCCCATGCTTGCAGTTGTAATTGCCTGAAGTATCGATATGTTTCCGTTTCCATTTTCATTATTAGCACTTGCGTTTTCAGAAGGTGTGGCTAGAGGATAACCACCACTGGAAGTGTTTGCCCCCATTTGCCTTGAACCAATTAAACTGCTGCTAAAGCAAACGAGTCTAATTACAGGGATATCTTCACTTTTAATGTTTTTAGAGTGTCAACATTATTTTGTAAAAATGCAGCGTTTTCGTCACCGTATGATATTTTAATGAATCAGAGTATTTTCTGCAAATAAACGATTCATACACATTAGTTTTATAACATTAAATATCAAACTGTTAATAAATTATTAAATATTTATCTAAGTATAAAAATGAACCCAAAAAAATGTATGGGTGTTCAACAATTATTAAGACGATTTTGCGAAATTTCAATTGGAAAAGGGCCAAAGTTCCAATACAGCTCTGGAACAAATATTGTCAAAATCGGATGGCTACAACATATAGGTGACATAGGAACACTAAGATAAAAACCAACCTTGAGTAGATAATCTTTTTAGACCCTGTACTTTAAAAAAGTACAAATGGGTCTATTTAGTTTGTGCAAAAAAATATGCGTAACAGGCAGAAGGAGGCGTGGCAGACCCCATAAAGCATATATATTCTTGATCAGCATTAACAGCCGAGTCGATATATGCAATGTCTGTCTGTCCGGCTGTCCCGTTTTTGAGTTCCTAGATCTCAGAAATGTTGTCAACAAATAGCTCAGCCAAATACAAAACTCAAAAATCTTCACGCGTTATTTTTCCACGATGCCAGAATGGGCTGTCTGAACTAGAAGACCCCTTTAAGGAAATATTGGGGGTGGCGGAGTGGTAACATGTTCTGAGTCTCTAAAAAGGGTCTCCTTAAAAACGATATGTTTAATGTTCACACGATTTCGGGGGTACACTACACCTGAAAAACAAAAGTTGGGGAACTAGTCAGTATGCATGCCCTTTTCGTGTCAAAATCGGTCCAGCAGAACTTGAGAAATCGTGTGAACATGTTTGGAAAACATGGTTTCGAGAAAAACGCGTTTAAAGTTCTTACAGCGCTCGAAAAAAATGTACTGAATCTTGCTTGGTTGCTTCACAAAAATGGCTGTATCTCCTAAACTATTTAGAATTTTAGAAAATTCTTGTGATGTAATATTCTTAAATATCTAAGCTAACAAAAAAAAATGCAGTAAGCTACAGTGGAGCAAGCTCGACAGTAGGAGACCCAGTACTTTTTGAGTGCAAAGCGTTCACTAAAGATTGTTCTTTAGTTTTGCGTACCATTCAATAGATGGCGCCACTTGATAAACATAGAGGTCGCTAGCGCCTCTTTTTCTTCCTTTTGCCTGTAACATTGTTAGTTGAATAACTTCCGCGTTCATCATCCGATTGGAATGAAATTTTCTGGACAGGTTTGGACCATAGTGTATATTATATATACCAATAATCAAGGCGCTAGTTTTAAAGGTTCTGTTGTAATTCGTCTTTTAAAATTTTGTTTTTCAATTTCTAGGGGCGGAGGAGGGCGTGGCAAAAATATAAAACAAACTTGATCAATGCAAGATATAGATGAACCTACATGCCAAATTTGGTGTCTCTAAAATCTAAAAAAAAAAAATAATTGCTGAACTAGAGCATTAAGGGGGTGCCTTATTGTATAGGCATGAACCGAAGTGCGCTTTGCTTTGTTGTGTGCGTTCCTTATGGGAAGTGTAATATCTGTGTAAGACCACGCGCACACTACAGCAACGATCTTTCAGTGTTGAAAAAAAATAAACGCATGTGCCGCCTGTGAGTGCGCACACTGAAAGCTGAGCTGACGATGAAGATGATGCATTTCAGCTGATCAGCATGCTTAAAGCGGAAAGTGCATGAGTGAGAAAGCAAAGAGAAATAAGCTTTTCGATCAGCTCTACTGATAGTGTGCGAACTCTGTTCATCTCATGATGGCAGCTGATGTTGGCTAAGCTGAAAGTTCAGCGTTCAGCTCCGCTTTTAGCCATGGTGTGCGCGTGGCCTAAGCCTATACGCCTACGAAAATGTACTAAGTGTATAGGGCCTGGGCAAAAAAAAAATTTGTTCAACTAAATATTGATTTCAACCGATCGTTCCTATGGCAGCTTTAGTAATCCGATCCGTCCGGACATATGTACATATGTATGTACTGCGTGTATCAAATTGACGGAACTGTGCCAAGTTTAATCTACAAGTTGAAACTTCAAAACTGAGAGACTATGGCAGCTACATGCACTACTGGTCAAAATAACGCTTATGTGCTTCCCTCCTCGTCTTTTTAAACTTTTGTAAGAAGTAAAGAAATCCAATTCACTTCAACTTTTCTAGTCGACATATATACTACTTTGACCATAAAGTTCGCGGAAACCCCACCGTGGGGCGCTTGCAGTCACCTGATTTGATTTTTATTTTTTTTTTAAGATTCACACATCTGTTGTTGATATTGTTTTTAAGTTTTATCTTGATGGCTTCACATTTGTACAATTTATGCCATATTGAGTGAAATGCAATTTTGCATGTTTTCGATTTTGCAATAAGACGCGCTTTTTTGATATTCCCACTGGAAGGGGTTAAAATGGGGGTCAAAGGTCAAAATTGCTTGGTATGACTTTTTTTTTGTTTCTTGAGCTTTCTCAACCAAACTCACAGATTATGTATATTTTCCTTATTATTACATTCCACTGTGGTCCAAAAGTCGATTTTTTTTTGGCATAAACTCTAAAAATTTACTTACAGACCTCAAACTTTGCACATTTTGTTTTTTTAAATATATCATTCAGTCGGGAGATCCCGACTGTAGAATACCCTGTGGTAGTAGAGTACGCCACTCAAATATTCTTCTAATTATATTTGTTATTTATTTGTGCTGTCTGTTTTGTATTAAAAAGTCTTAGCAACAAAGAGCACGATATTTTCAAACTAACTAAATACAAATTTAAAAAACTATTTTTAAATGTATACAAAAATATTAAAAAATTAATAAGCAAAGAATTTAAGCGCGCCATTACTGGGATTCGAACCACGATCCCCTGTCTGCCTAAACGGCACCTCTACCACCTACACCATCACACTTCTTGTATAATATGGATATGCATGTATTAACATCCAAACAGAGATAACTCGAAAGAGAGAGGGAGAGAGGGCGAAAACTCACTCAAACACAGCGCGCTCTTACATGCATATTTACATATGTATGTATGTATGTATACATGCATTCAACGAATAAGAAAAGCGAGCAACAACACATTGAATTGATGAATTGAATAATTGCGTCTATCTTCCGTGTTTATTATCCGATCTTGTTGAAATTTTTAGGATAGTCCCGGACTCTATTAATCGTTATACGTGCTATGTCTCATTTCTGTAGCTGCAACATTGTTTAAGTTATTCGTGTTTTTCTTATTGTAGGCGAAGGGAGCGTGGCATCCAAAATTTGAAACAAACTTGTTCTGCGTGCAAATATATACCAAATTTGGTGTCTCTAGGTCTTACCATCTCTGAGATCCTTTCGTTCATACGGACAGTAGACTCGGCTTCTGATGCTGGTCATGAATATATATACTTTATGGGGTCTGCCACACCTTCTTCTGCCTGTTACCTACTTTTCTTTTGAACAAACTTAATATACTCCACAGGGTATAACAAGAAGAGTATGCAAACAAATTTTTGAGTCTGTGCGACCACGCCTCTTCTGCCATCCCTACAAACAAATTCCTAGTATAAGATTAGATTTTTGAGCTAACTCAACCAAAAGCACAGATTATGTATTTCTTACTCACTGCTACATTCTGCGAAAATGCGGTCCAGATCGATGATCATATCATATAGCTGCCATAGGAACAATCAGATGCAAATAAATATTTTGTATGAATAGCTTTGTTGTTTGTTAAGCTATCTCAACCAAACGCACAGATTATGTATTCCTTAATCACTGGTACATCCTGAGAATTTTGAAGAGAATTTGGTGAAGATCGGATCACTATATCATATAACTGCCATAGGACAATCAGATGCAAATACAAACTTTGTTTTTGAGATATCGTATAGCTGCTAAGGAACAGTGGCTTTTAATGCTATTAATAAACAATCAAATGAAGTGGGGGGGGGGTGTTACGATTCATTGGTTATGCGACTTTAAAAATAAATTTTCTCAGTATATGCAGAAATACTCGCTCTTGCTGCTATAATCCAATTGCAGCGAAAACTTTAAAACAGCGAGTAGCGAAAATGTATATTCTCTATATTATATAAAGTACTATTACTATTATTTTAAGTCCAATTGCAGGGAAAAATTTAATTTACAGTTGGCGAGCGACGCGAGCAGGGGCAAACCCCCTAGTATTATATAAAGTACTATTACTATTATTTTAAGTTCAATTGCAGGGAATAATTGAATTTACATTTCCCACTTTCTTATTACAAATGACATAAGGTCCGGCTATAGCTGTGAGAAGTGTTCCCTATTTTCACTCCACATTTCTCCCCGAGATTTCAGCGAGCGTAGCGAGCCGGTCGGCGAGCGAAGCGAGTATTAGAAGGCTTGCCCCCTGCTTATACAGAGTAATATTATTTTAAGTCCGATTGCAGGAAATAATTGAATTTACATTTCCCGCTTACTTATTACAAATGTCCGGCTATAGCTGTGAGAAGTGTTCCCTATTTTCACTCCATATTTTTCCCCGAGATTTCAGCGAGCCGGGGGTTAGCCAGCGAAGCGAGCATTAGAGGGCTTGCCCCCTGCTTATACAAAATACGAGGGCTGTCTGATAAATAACCGACCTAACCATGATGCACGCGACTTTTTCAAAATTTTTTTATTTATTTTTCTACATAGTCTCCTTGTAACTCCACACACTTCTCCCAGCGATGCTCCCATCTCTGCAACCCTTCCAAATAGTACTTGGCATCTTTGTCTGCAAAATACGAGTTCACGAAAGAGATTGCCTCCTCATTTGACGAAAATCTCTGGCCGCCGAGCGCAGTTTTAAGTTGAGAAAACAAAAAAAAGTCGCTTGGTGCTAGATCCGGTGAATAAGGTGGATGGTCAAGCAGTTCGAACCGCAATTCGTGGATTTTCGCCATGGCGACTGTTGAGGTGTGAGATGGTGCGTTGTCTTGGTGGAACAAGACTTTCTTTTTTTGCAAATGTGGCCGATTTTTCGAAATTTCTTCCTTTAGCTTGTCCAATAATGATGCGTAGTATGCTCCTGTTATAGTTTTTCCTTTTTCAAGATAGTCTATAAAAATAATTCCATGGCTGTCCCAAAAAACACTCGCCATCACTTTCCCAGCCGAATACACAGCTTTAGGTTTTTTTGGGGCCGGCTCCCCCTTTTCAATCCACTGTTTAGATTGGATTTTTGTTTCGGGCGTATAATGATGAATCCAAGTTTCGTCTACAGTTATCAATCGGCGCCAAAACTCGGTCTTATTGCCTCTAAACTGAGCTAACAGAGCGCTGGAAATGTTCATGCGCGCACGTTTGTGGTCTAGCGTAAGCAAACGCGGCACCCAACGCGCGGACAGCTTTCTCATGCCCAAATCTTGGTTTAATATGTGACAAACACGTTCTTTTGACATCTTCATAATCTCAGCTATTTCTCTAACTTTAATCCGGCGGTCGTCTAGTACCAATTGATGAACTTTAGCGATGTTATCGTTAGTGGTTACAGTTTTTGGACGCCCAGGACGTTCATCATCTTCCAAGCTCCTGCGACCACGTTTAAATTCAGCTGCCCAAAATTTTACGGTGGTAAACGATGGTGCAGAGTCACCATACACAGAGTCCAACTCATCTTTGATTTGTGAAGGCGTATTGCCTTTCAAAAATAAAAATTTAATTACAGCTCGATATTCAATTTTTTCCATTTTGGGGGAATCACCGAAATACACTCACAAAAACGACTGTCAACAGATAAAGGTGCAAGATAAATTTCTGAAATTTTGGCGAGTAGCTATTATAATATGCACAATTTGAAGTAGAAACTTTTTTTTTACTTGTGCCGCTAGCTTCACGTTGAGGTCGGTTATTTATCAGACAGCCCTCGTAATATTATTTTAAGTCCGATTGCAGGAAAATTGAAGTAACATTTACCGCTTTCTTATTAAAAATGACATAAGGTCTCGCATAGCTGTGGGAAGTGTTCCCTATATTCAATCCACATTTCTCCCCGAGACTGCAGCGAGCGTAGCGAGCAGGGGGCACACCCCCTAGTATTATATAAAGTACTATTACTATTATTTTAAGTCCAATTGCGGGGAAAAATTTAATTTACATTTCCCATTACATAAGATCCGGCTATAGCTGTGAGAAGTGTTCCCTATATTCAGTCCACATTTCTCCCCGAGATTTTAGCAAGCATAGCGAACCGGAGGTGGGCGAGCGAAGCGAGCTGGCGGCAAGCCTTCTAGATATTATATAAGGTACTATTATTTTAAGTCCAATTGCAGGAAACATTTTAATTTACATTTCCCGCTTTATTATAAGAAATGACATAAAGTTCGGCTTTAGGTGTTCCCGGGGGTTGGCGAGCGCAGCGAGGCCAGTCCCCTTTTATTTATATATTTGACAAATTTCATGTAACCAAAGCATTTCTAATCTGAAAGCTACGATAAAAACAAATTCAAATTTAAGCACCAATTCACAAAAAGTCATCTGCACTCATATTAAAGATACAAAAATAACCTGAAAATTGATTTTTAAAATTTGGAAAAATCCTGTTTGGGTCAAAAGCAGAGCTCGTAAAATATGCTTAACCAAATTTTTCTTTGCGGTCTGCTCACTCAAAAGACCGACAAAATGAGACGGAATCGCTGTGTCTGAACAGCAACCCTTTTTTTCGTTTCGTTCGTGTTCTCGCTCTCGGGTTGAGCGTAACACACGAATCGGTCTCTTACTGATCGCTCGATACAAACAGAGCCGTTCGTCGCTCAGCTACTGAGAGTCAGTAAGTGAGCAAGGCAAGCAAAGAGTCCGCAGAAAAGGTCTTTAATTTTGTTGTTACGTTTGCCTTATTCTGTTGCCTAAGATATTTCGTCACAGGAATAGCATTAAAGTGGAAGGGAGTAGAGGATTGAGAGAGAGCAGGCCCGCTGTAAATGTTTACCCATCCACACGCGCAACACACATACATGCTCAGATGACCGTTTGCCGAGTTTTTACGAAGGAAACGGTCTCGGGTGAACAAAAGCGCTAAGCGACCGAACAAACGGTCTTCGGTTGAGCGAAGAGCAATCCAAAGAAGAACAAAGTTTGAGGGTATTTTCGGGACAGCTTCGCATCGTGTGGAAGAGTAGTCTTTTTCTGACAACAAGCACGAGCGAGAGCAATTATTGCGAGCTCTGATCAAAAGACAATATTTTTGTAAAGTAAAAAGTCACAGTGAACTAAGGCGCGCTGTCAAAATCAATGTGCTTCTTCGATTCTGAAAAATAACCCTTTTACAAATATGTGAGGTCATCTTCTGAGTTTCGCATTCCTCAACCACTTCCATTTTGCCATTTTGGTCTTACAACTTTCTATTTCCATTAATTTTTTTCATTTTTTATATTTAGTTTATTTTATTGGATTTTTGTCTCATTTCATACTGCAGTGTCTATATGCATAATATAACACCCTGTACTTAAATACATAAGTATGCGACACTTTGTTGCATACAATAACAAACATAAAGCCAAAAGTGCAGAGCCACTGGAGTTTATTGAATCAGGCTCATATTACGCAGCGCGGCCTAGCTAGTACTCTAGCTGGCCGATTAGCTGACGGCGCATATCCCATGTTACGATTATGTAGCGCATACCAAGTGTACCATATGTGTACTCACCAATGCACAGTGGTCGAGCTTGTGTGGAGCCGCGGCCATAAATACTTCTAGATGTGCTTTCGCTATAAAACTTTCACCACAAATCTAGAAAAATATTATAAATATATAATAAAAAAAATTGACCAGATCGTACCACTATATCCTATAGCTTCCATAGGAACGATTTCCTCAGTGGTGGAGCTTTCATGAGAGAGCAGTCATAAAATCACTTCTTGTGGTCAGATCAGGCTGATGTTTCTACTGTAAGTTATTTACAAACATAGAACTATAATACAAAAATATGGGAGTGATTGCTTAACTCCACTCCCACGCCAATCTCCTCAAAAATGTCATGATAACAAAAAAATAGTTTAAGAAATATACATACAGTTTTAAGTCGAAAACGAACAATATTGCAAAATCATATACATACTTTTTAAATTGTTTTATTTAGTAGAGAAATAGTTGACTCTAGTAGCGTTGACTTTTGGTTATAAGTAATTTTTCTTTGCCCACTAATAAATGGGTCAGAGCTTAAAAGCAATCTGTTAAATAAATCTGTATTTGTACTCGTGAAATTTTGCGCGTATGTTGCAATCGAAATTTTTTAATATCTTTAATTCTCGCCTCAGCGGCTTCTTCAGAAAGCTCTCCAGTCGATAATAAAGACTGTTTTATAATATCAGGAGCATGAAGTAAAACTTTATGAACCGGTGGCAGAAGACGAAGACAGAGACAGAGATAGACGCCACAAAAAGCACAGTTACACAAACGAAAAAAATGCTCGAAAACGGCGAGACCACGTTGTTCTTTTCAAGCTTACGCAGCGGCTAGCAAAAACTAGCAGCTGAAATTTTCTCTAAATAATCTGTAAATATTCGTTTATATTTTACTATAAGTTTGATCATTAACTTCGATTAACTTCACAACTAAAAGTCTAAGTGAAACTTTAACTTACATACAAATTTTATATAAAAGTGGACAAATATTACCTTAATTATTAAAAATAGACACAACAATCTTAGTACATGAATATAATTAAAAATAATAGTTTATACCTGTATTTAAAATATTAAATACTTCCATTGTTCGTCAAATCTTTTTTTTAATTGTTTTTATTTATTGTTTCACAAGCTCACTTGAAACGTCGCGACGCGTCGCTCACACTGCAGCACAACAAAATGTTTTGCTCTATGTTTTACAGTTATTCTTGAAGAGGACAGATGGAGCAAAACAAAAATAACAGCAGAGTAAAAAATTTTGAGGTGTTATGAGACAGTGCTGACACGTTTTTAACAGTAATATTATTTTTGTTTTTTTTATTTTTGGCCTATGGGGGCGACCACTGTGCAATGCATGCCCATACCACACACTCTCTCTCTTTTAATAATGGTCTGCTGCGACAGAGCGATACATATAATAATATCTATATCTTAGGTTTTGAAGCGGACAGAGTTCCGAATAAAGAGCATTCCAAAAACCCTACGGAATGGAAAGAGTCGTGTTGTTTCTTTTAACTTCCAGCAAAGTTATTACAATACCTTTTTTGACAACGTTTTTCCTTTTTTTGCTGTTTAACTAGATTAAGTATCATCGCTTTATCTTTTTTCCTGTCTGCCTTCAGGCTGGCTACTTCTTGCTTTAGAATCTCATTCTCGCTAGCCAACTCATTTATCTGATGCGAGACCTTTCCTGGATCCTCCTTAACATCCCTCCTGATTTCGGATTTTTTGAGTACCTCCATTATATCATACATCGTTTGTTCTTCGGTAGATTTTCCAAAACTTTCGTCTAGCTGCTCTCTCTTTACAGTTTGCGACCTCATATCTGATATAATCCAGCTGGCTTATAATTAACTAACAGAATGAATCTTAATTGAAAGTCCCTTAGCTTATATAAAGTTTTGGTTAGCTAATACATGCTTGGTTATTGAAGGCTCGTTGCAAAATTTCTTTGCTTGCCAATCATCATATTTGGGATAGCGATAATTGATATCTTTGCACATCGGTTATTCACCTATATGCAAACTTTAAAATATGAGGCGCATATTTCTTGACCTCCGACAATACTATTCGGTAATTACTTGACCATGCATGTATAAGTTAAGCACAGCTAGGTTCGATTGGGCAACCGGATGCCGTCGCGACTTTGTTACGACACTTTGCTGCAGTAGTACTAACTTTACATTGTCGGTTGGCCAGCTCAGCGGGGAAATATGACCCCTTTGGTATGCGCGCTTATTGGCCGCTGAAGAACGGCACGAGGCTCAGTGTCAGCATTCTGTCATCGTCGCTGCTAGGCAGCCGCGGTTAAATGTTAGCTTAAGAAATCTCTAAGTTTTATAAGAACCTGCCCTTGAATCAGTTCATTCAATAAACAAATAAATAATGCTTTATAAAGGGTGTTTATTTTTTAGAGGTTGGTTTTTTGAGTAGAGATAAAGCTGACATTTTTATACCCTTGCAGAGGGTATTATATTTTTGTCACGAAATGTGTAACGCATTGAAGGAAGCCTCACAGACCCCATAAAGTATATATATTCTTGATCAGGGCGGCGAGCTGAGTCGATATAGCCATGTCCGTCTGTCTGTCTGTTTCTATGCAAACTAGTCTCTCAGTTTTGAAGCTATCTTGATGAAACTTGGTACAGGTCCTGTCTTTTTGCTGCACGCAGTACATATGTCCGAAACCGGCCGGATCGGATAACTATATCATATAGCTGCCATAGGAACGATCGGTTGGAAATAAACATTTAGTATGAAAAACTTTTTTGTTTCTCAAGATATCGCAACCAAATATACACATTGTGTGTTAGATTAAGTTTTAAACAGGCTGAACAAATTTGATTTAATCGGACTACTATATCATATAGCTGCCATAGGAACGATCGGTTCGAAAACAACATTTAGTATGAAAAACTTTTTTGTTTCTCAAAATATCTCAACCAAATATACACATTGTGTGTTTGAATAAGTTTTAAACAGGCTGACCAAATTTGGTTTAAATCGGACTACTATATCATATAGCTGCCATAGGAACGATCGGTTAAAAATCAACATTTAACAAATTTTGTAAAAAATCTGTCGGCTTACACAGGGCACTGCAAGGGTATCCAAACTTTGGCACGCCAAAGTTAGCATGCGCTATATTTTTTTTTAATCTGGCAACTCTAATGTCATTTATGAACAGGTTGACAAAAGAACAAATTGCAAATCGTGCAAATTTATTTCGAAAATAATGGTTCAGTTCGCGAAGTTTACCGCAAGCTCCGTCCATTTTATGGTCGACAAAATCGTCCATCAGAGCAAATATTTCGGTTAACCATGGATCGTTTTCGCACTACATTTACTCTATGTGATAATAAGAATCCGCAGAGAGGTCGAACAGTGCGCACCGAAGAAACAATTGCCGCTGTAGAGCAAAGTGTTAAAGAGGACCCGAATGAATAGATTCGCCACCGTGCACAGCAATTGGAGCTTTGTCCATCAACTTTATTGAAGATTTTGCGCAAAGATCTTGGCTTACGACCTTACAAGATCCAGCTTGTTCAAGAATTAAAGCCGCGATGATTTTTATCGCAAATCAGCCTGCCGCATTTGGAGTGAAGATAATCCACATGAGACCCTTGAGACGCCATTACATCCACAAAAACTGACAGTTTGGCGTGTTGTATGGGCTGGTGCAGTCATTGGGCCGTACTTCTTCCGAAATTATACTAGAGTGTTAGTTACCGTTAATGGAAACCGGTATAGAGCTATGATAACCGACTATTTTATTCCTGAATTGGATGGCATCAATGTGGATGAGATCTGGTTCCAACAAGACGGCGCTACATGCCACACAGCGCACGTCACAATCGATTTATTGAAGGAAACGTTCGATGGGCGCATAATTTCGCGGAATAGACCTGTCAATTGGCCACCAAGATCGTGTGAATTGACACCATTGGATTATTTTTTTTGGGGATATGTGAAGTCGCTCGTCTACGCCAACAAACCACAAACGTTGGGGAACTTGGAAGCCAACATTCATCGCGTTATTACCGACATACGGCCCCAAATGCTCGAAAAAGGGCTGGAAAATTTGACCTCTAGACTTGGCTATATTCAAGCCAGCCGCGGCGGCCACTTGCCGGAAATCATATTTAAACGTGTTGGCATAAAATGATCCTTCCAATAAAGCCAAATTAACGGACATTAAAACGATTTTCTTGTGTTTTATTTCAATTCGCAGTTCTATACCTCTAAAAAAAAAACCCTTTACTAGTGGGCTTGCCCCAAGCTCGCTGAAATTTCGAGGAGAAATGTAAAGTTAAAACAGGGAACACATTTCAAATCTCGGTAAGAAATGTGGAGTGAAAATAGGGAGCACTTCTCACAGCTATAGCCGGACCTTATGGCATTTCTAAAAAGAAAGCGGAAAATGTTAATTAAATTTTTCCCTGCAATAGGACTTAAAATAATAGTTCTTTATATAATACTAGGGGGTTTGCCCCCTGCTCGCTTCGCTCGCCAACCCCCGGCTCGCTACGCTCGCTGAAATCTCGGGGAAAAATGTGAAGTGAAAATAGGAAACATTTCTCACAGCTATAGCTAGACCTTATGTCATTTCTAATTAGATAGCGGGAATTGTAAATTCAATTTTTCCCTGTAGTTGGACTTAAGATTATAGTAATAAGTAGTACTTTATATAATATAGAGAATTTACATTCTCGCTGCTCGCTGTTTTAAAGTTTTCGCTGCAATTGGATTATTGCAGCAAGAGCGAGTAACAGTGCCATATACTGAAAATTGATTTTGAAAGCCGCAACACAAATGAATCGTAACACCCAATTGACCAAATTTTCTCAGGATGTAGCAGTGAGTAAGAAATACATAATCTATGAGTTTGGTTAAGATAGCTCAAAAAACAAAAAAAATGTTCATACTAAGCAATTTTGACCTTTGACCCCCCATTTTAGCCCCTTCCAGTGGGGATATAAAAAAATCCCGTCTTATTGCACGATAATTATGTCTCAGCTATGTTGTGTAAAAATTGCATCTCAATATCTTGAACCGTTTGGCCTACAGCGTGATGACTCAGTGAGTGAGTCAGGACAAAGAGTTTTATATATATAGATAGAGAATTAACATTTTCGCTGCTCGATGTTTTAAAGTTTTCGTGTCAATTGGATTAATCGCAACACAAAGTGGTCAGACGTTTTCTAAAGTGACCCAACATAAATAATTTAACATGAATTTTGAAGTTGAAGGTATTTACTTAAAATTAAGTAAATACCTTCCTAACTTGTGAAATTATACTTGAGAAATAAATGTTCACGACTTAAGCATTTTTCTGTGTTTTGTGAACGTCTCTTTTATGTTTAGTTGTGATGCCACAAAATGCCACAATTGGTTTGTATGTCAATGTAGTTGTCATGCTTTTAAGTATGTAATACCTTGAGAAACAAAAAAGTTTTTCATAATAATATTGATTTTCGAACCGATCGTTATTATGGAAGCTATATGATATAGACGTACGATATGGCCAATTTTTAGACCCAGTACTTTAAAAAAGTACAAATGGGTCTATTAAGTTTGTACAAAAAAAAAAAATGTGCGTAACAGGCATGTCCGTCAGTCTGTCTGTCTGTGCGTCTGTCCCTTTTTGAGTCACCTAGATCTCAGAGACCATAAGAGCTAGAGACACCAAATTTGGCATGTAGGTACATCTATATCTCCCATTGATCAAGTTTGTTTTAGATGTTTGCCACGCCCCTCTCCGCCCCCGGAAATTGAAATGCAAAATTTGGAAGTCGAATTACAAGAGCCCTTTTAATGCTAGTGCCTTGGTTTGATTGATACATATAATATACACTATAGTCCAAACCTGTTCTGCAAATTTCATTAAGATCGGATGATAAACGCGGAAGTTATTCAACTAACAATGTTACGTTCAAAAGGAAGAAGAAGAGACGCTAACGACCTCTGTGTTTATTAACTTGTCTTTATAGTGGCGCATCTGTTGAATGGTACGCAACATTGAAGAACAATCTATAGTGAACGGTTTGCACTCAATAAGTACTGGTTCTCCTACTGTCGAGCATGCTCTACTGTAGCTTACTGCTTTTTTTATACCCTTGCAGAGGGTATTATAATTTTGTCACGAAATGTGTAACGCATTGAAGGAAGCCTCACAGACCCCATAAAGTATATATATTCTTGATCAGGGCGACGAGCTGAGTCGATATAGCCATGTCCGTCTGTCCGTCTGTCCGTCTGTTTCTATGCAAACTAGTCTCTCAGCTTTGAAGCTATCTTGATGAAACTTGGTACAGGTCCGTCTTTTTGCTGCACGCAGTACATATGTCGGAACCGGCCGGATCGGATAACTATATCATATAGCTGCCATAGGAACGATCGGTTCGAAAACAACATTTAGTATGAAAAACTTTTTTGTTTCTCAAGATATCTCAACCAAACATACACATTGTGTAAATAACTAAGTTTTAAACAGGCTGACCAAATTTTGTGTAAATCGGACCACTATATCATACAGCTGCCATAGGAATGATCGGTTCGAAAACAACATTTAGTATGTAAAACTTTTTTGTTTCTCAAAATATCTAAACCAAACATACACATTGTGTGTTTGATTAAGTTTTAAACAGGCTGACCAAATTTGGTGTAAATCGGACTACTATATCATATAGCTGCCATAGGAATGATCGGTTCGAAAACAACATTTAGTATGTAAAACTTTTTTGTTTCTCAAAATATCTAAACCAAACATACACATTGTATGTTTGATTAAGTTTTAAACAGGCTGACCAAATTTGGTGTAAGTCGGACTACTATATCATATAGCTGCCATAGGAACGATTGGTTCAAAATCAACAATTATCAAAATTTGTAAAAAATCTGACGGCTTACACAGGGCACTGCAAGGGTATCCAAACTTTGGCGCGCCAAAGTTAGCTTGCGCTATATTTTTATCATATGCTTAAAATATTTTTTTAGATTTTGGTATTAATTTCATAACGATATGAACACTAGAAGTATTTATGACCGCGTCTCCCATACAAGAACAACCACTGTGCAGTGGGTATATCAAAAAATCCCGTCTTACTGCACGATAATTATGTATCAGCAATGTTGTGTGAAAATTTCAGCTCGATATCTTAAACCGTTTGGCCTACAGCGTGATCAGGAAGTCAGTCAGTCAGGACAAAGAGTTTTATATACATACATATATAGATATAAAAGAAAAAAAAACAAATTTCGACATTCTCTGGACTTGAAGATGGTGAGATGGAATAAGAGCAGCTGGCTTGGGATAAGGAAATATATAATATGGAATTCCAAAAGGGAAAAAAAAAATATAACATTGAATCCGAAATGGAAAAAGAAAAACGTAACATGGAATCCGAAAAGTTTGATAGGGAAATAGAAGCTAGCAAGGGTAATGAAGCTGGAACATGAAAAAGAGTTAAAAAAGATGGAGATTGAAAAGGAGCTAAAAATGTTTGAAATTAAGCTAAAGTATAATAAATAAAAATGCAGTAAGCTACGGTGGTGCAAGCTCGAAGGTAGGAGACCCTGTACTTTTTGAAAAAAGCGTTCACTATAGATTGTTCTTTAATGTTGCTAATCAGAAAATTCAATAGATGGCGCCACTACGAAGATATCAGTTGATAAACACAGAGGTCGCTAGCGTCTCTTTTTTTTACTTTTGCTCGTAACATTGCACTATGGTCCAGACGACCACTTTTGTTGGGCAATATTAATAACTCAAGAGCGGAACGAGATATATGGGCGTGGCACCGCCTTTTTTTATTAGAGTATGCAAATTCGGTGTTTCCCAAGCGATCCCGACCAAACTTACAAGTTTGGTTTTTAATTAACCTATTAATACTTTGTCAAAAAAAATGATTCAAATCGGTCAACTATTTCATATAGTTCCCATAGGAACAATCGGTTAAAATACACGTACTTGTATGAAGAACTTTGTTGTTTTCTAAGATATCTGTACCAAACTCACCAGTTGTGCGCTCCTGACATATTGGCTAAAAATTATCAAGATCGGACCACTGTAACACATAGCGGCCATGGGGACAACCGGTTGAAATATGGATTATCGTGTCAAAAAAATTAAAATATATTCGTATCTACTAATACGCGCATTGAAAAACTAAAAGCAATTTCCTCCTTTTTGTTTTTTCCAGTCGCTTTGTTCTTCTTGTCAAGCAAACTAGCCAATCTATGCATTTTTGAATTTGAGGTTATGATCTATTAATGCAAATTTCAAGAATTGTGGTTAAATGTCGCATTTTTTATTATATAAATTTTTCGAGAATTCATTACTCTACAACTCACAATAGGTTTTAGGGTGGGAGTAGGTGGGACTCACTTTCTATACCCTTTCAAAAATAAGTTTTCATTACCAATTTTGATATGTTGAACGGCACACGGTAACCTACAATTACGAAGACATCACAACTAATAAATACAATTCACATTACAAAACACGTAGTACAAGCCCGACTGATTAACATTCATCACAAAAATGTTATGTATTAATACAATTTTTCAATTTATGACAAATATTAGTGATGTAAGTCCAAATTGAACATCGATTTAAAAATCGAATTCTTAAAATCGCCTATGCAAATGTCGATTGATCGAAACATCGCAAATTTCGACATCGATTATTTATATACATATACGTTAATAATATTATAGCTCACACTAACAATAGCACATTTGTTAAATTTAACTTTTCTAAGAGTGAAATTTTGACACTGCGTGTGCATTTTGTCGCGTTTGCTAAGGATGTTCAAAGAGGACGATTTTTCATGAAAATCGATTAATCGGCAAAAAATAGATCGAGTTAAAAACCTCAAAAATCGTTTAAGCAAAAATCGATCAATCGATGTTTTTTTACATCACTAACAAATATTAAAACGTATCAAATTGGCGCTTTTTCACTTTACGTGCTTTTCTGTAATAACAACTGTGTTCAACAGCTGATTTCGCGAAAGTGGCGCCATCTACTGAAATTTCTGGTGTGCAACTTTGGTGGTCACACTTTTTCTAATGCAGAGCCATCAAAATCATGTTGATATTTTAAGTATTAAAAAAGGGGTTTCGGCCAAGAAAAGTGGTCGTCTGGACCATAGTGCATTGTTAGTTGAATAACTAACGCGTTTATGATCCGATTTAAATTAAATTTTCAGGACAGGTTCGGACCATAGCGTGTATTATGTGTACCAAAACCAAGGCGCTAGCAATAAATCATTTCTTGTAATTCGACTTTTAAATTATTTTTTCAATTTGCGGGGGCGGAGGGGGGCGTGGCATAAATCTAAAACAAACTTGATTAATCCAAGATTTAGATGCCAAGTTTGGTGTTTTTAACTCTTATAGTCTCTGAGATCTAAGAATTCAAAAAAGGACAGACAGACAGACAGACAGACAGACAGACAGACGGACATGGCTATATCGACTCGGCTGTTGATGCTGATCAAGAATATATATACTTTATGGGGTCTTACGCAAATGTTTCTTGTATAAACTTAAGAGACCCATTTGTACTTTTTTAAAGTACAGGGTCTAAAAATGAAAACATAATGCATAAATTAAGGTTAAAAAATAAATTTTATTTGATATATTTATTGTTTTATATTCATATGTCTTTAAATCATTTGGCGGGAGAGTGCTTGATATTGGGGACTCCATATCAGTACAGCTCCACTAGAATGTTGTAAGTAAACAATCCGTACACAATTTCATCCTCTTCCCTTAAGAGCTGCCAAATAATAAAGCAATTTTACGTGATCATAATCCAATAATTAATATACTTAGCTCACCATTTGAAATATGCGAACGTTTTGTGAGAATATATTCAGAAAGCAAACTCTCATTCAATTGGTTTATTACTATAGTTTTTCCACTTTCTTTCGGCATTTTGATCTTTTGCTGCTCACTTTACTTTTGCGTAAATTTTCAATCAGCTGTTCGGCCAGAACAGTGGGCCAAAACTTCGTAAGCGATATCGTTAATGATAGATATGCGGACTTTAAACGAACAAAACGCCAGTTTTCGCTTCCCAAAACGATAAGAAAGTTAATCATCTCTCGCTCAGTTTGCAGCAGCCAAACGCTCGTTCGTGATATCTTTTGCGGACCTCAAACGTGCGAAAGGCTCAGTTGCGTCTCCGAAAACGATAAGAAAACTAATCACTTGTCGCTCAGTTTGCAGGCGCGACACGCTCGTATGCTATTTTTACGATGCTATTTAAATATTGTAAATATTAAATATAGCGCAAGCTAACTTTGGCGCGCCAAAGTTTGGATACCCTTGCAGTGCCCTGTGTAAGCCGACAGACTTTTTTCAAAATTTGTAAAATGTTGATTTTTAACCGATCGTTCCTATGGCAGCTATATGATATAGTAGTCCGATTTACACCAAATTTGGTCAGCCTGTTTAAAACTTAATCAAACACACAACGTGTATATTTGGTTGAGATATCTTGAGAAACAAAAAAGTTTTTCATACTAAATGTTTATTTCCAACCAATCGTTCTTATGGCAGCTATATGATATAGTAGTCCGATTTACACCAAATTTGGTCAGCCTGTTTAAAACTTAACCAAACACACAACGTGTATATTTGGCTGAAATATCTTGAGAACAAAAAAGTTTTTCATACTAAATGTTTATTTCCAACCGATCGTTCCTATGGCAGCTATATGATATAGTTATCCGATCCGGCCGATTCCGACATATGTACTGCGTGCAGCAAAAAGACGGACCTGTACCAAGTTTCATCAAGATAGCTTCAAAACTGAGAGACTAGTTTGCATAGAAACAGACGGACAGACAGACAGACAGACAGGCAGACAGACGGACATGGCTATATCGACTCAGCTCTTCACCCTGATCAAGAATATATATACTTTATGGGGTCTGTGAGGCCTCCTTCAATGCGTTACACATTTCGTGACAAAATTATAATACCCTCTGCAAAGGTATAAAAACATCCCTAGATTATTATACATCCGCTTCCGCGCCAAACGTTTTTCTTTGGGTACCAGACGTCGAATTAATTGCCTTTGAGGCATCGTACGTATATTCTAAAAGTCATTACCAAAAAGAGATATTTTTGTTTCGACCCTGTTATTGATAGTTTTAGGCAAATTGTCGGCTCATGTTAAAATGTTTTTCTCGTAGTAAGGGTACCTTTCGGGCTGTTCGTCCCGGTTAGTCTATACATTTAAGATGAATCGTCGATGATATTTGATTGCCCACTTGAGCTGTCTGTGAAGATTTCTTCATCTGTGCTCGATTTTCAGTAAGTACTTTTGATTTTAACGCATTTCGAACAAAATATAATTTTTCCTTATTTTTTGAAATTCTTAGCAATCTCCTTTTCTCTAGCACGCACTGGTCCCAAAGCCCGAACTTGTGACTTAAAATCAAATTAAAAAGCTAGAGAGCTAAAATTTGTAACATATAGGCTAATCCTGCGTTGCGGACGTTACTTTTGTACGTAAATTTGATGTTTAATATTGACACAGCAGGCGGTCACGTTGGTTTAATTTAATGAAATTTTTTCAAAATGCACTTCGTTGGCAATACTTTTAAACCTATTTTAAAATAAAATGTTAACTGTTATTGAAAAAAAAATATGCTTGCTTTTAATACCGTTGTGGACGTTACAACAAATGGAAGTCAACTTTGAGGCTCATGTATTTGCATTTGCACAAATTTTACCAAATTTCACATAATAAACAAAGAAAGTCCAATAACAACAAATGAAGTTGAATATAAGATCATATCAATTTATCTTAAAAAATTACGTTAAGTAGTCTAGTTAAATAAAAAAACTAAATTTATGTTTGTTGCGGACTTTACGTTGCGGACATTACATTTCTTCCACTAAGAGACTACTCTCCTGCTGTAGGGTCGATATGATACTGATGCAATCAAGTCGTAAATCGTTTCCCTCTGCTCGGCAATCTCTGCTATGTTCGTTGCTCGCTCGGCTGGGATCTACAAGCTTCGTAAAATTTGTCGAACGACCTGGGATCTATGAGCAGCAAAAAAAAGCGTAGCACGAAAATCGCTGTTTGACACATCTATGTATTCATTGGTTAGTGCCCATATGTTAATTAGACTAATATAGAATTTAGGTTTTATTTTATTTTTAAATTAGACCACTCCTTGACCCCTCCCCATATTTCAATATTTTGATTCAAATTCTATAAAATCGATAAAAAAAAAAAAAGCTATAAACTTAAAATTTTGCACAAACATTGTTTAGAGCTAAACAGAATTTATAATTTTTTTATTTATCAAATTGGACATTGACCCCCACCTCCTGCGACAATAAGAATAAGGATCACAATTTAGACATACAATTTAAAGTTAGTTAGTTAAAGCTAAAGACTTGAAACTTTGCTTGTGTGCTAGTTAGACGAAAGTTGAATCTATAATTTTTTTGAAATTCGACTACGCATTTGCCCCGCGCACTTAGTACTTATGCTCAACGATTTCCGATTAAAAATTAACCTGAAACACTTAATTTTTTTTAAAAGCGAGCAAAGCTGACTTATTAAATATGAATCTATATACATTTATAAAGAACTTGACGTTCTAAGCTGTACGCGTTGCAAAACAAAACTACTTTTGTTACACATTCCTGCTAAATAGACACATACAAAACATTTGACAACACAAATACATATACATTAACATCACGAAAAAAAATTGTAAATTGATTCTAGATGCCTTGATCTTTATTTTCCATAACACTCGAAATATTAATTTTTTCCGAATTTTCGAAGTTGTTTCAACATTTTTAAATATAAGTGTATCCATTTCTAATCAACCGAATTGGCTAAACAAGCACTCAAATTAAAGGTAAGTAAATCCTCTACAACTTTGATTCATAAAGTATTAATATCAATTCAGTAGTTTAGATGCTTTTATAAGATTGAAAATACGGTGGTTTTCTGCTTTTTATACCCTGTGGGGAATATTAAGTTTGTACGAATCATTGGTGTTGCGACTTTCAAAATCAATTTTCAGTATATGGCATTGTTACTCGCTCTTGCTGCCATAATCCAATTGCAGCGAAAACTTTAAAACAGCGAGCAGCGAAAATGTAAATTCTCTATATTATATAAAGTACTACTTATTACTATTATCTTAAGTCCAACTATAGGGAAAAATTGAATTTACAATTCCCGATTTCTAATTAGAAATGACATAAGGTCTGGCTATAGCTGTGAGAAATGTTTCCTATTTTCACTCCACATTTTTCCCCGAGATTTCAGCGAGCGTAGCGAGCCGGGGGTTGGCGAGCGAAGCGAGCAGGGGCAAACCCCCTAGTATTATATAAAGTACTATTCCTATTATTTTAAGTTCAATTGCAGGGAATAATTAAATGTACATTTCCCGCTTTCTTGTTACAAATGACATAAGGTCCGGCTATAGCTGTGAGAAGTGTTCCCTATTTTCACTCCACATTTCGCCTCGAGATTTCAGCGAGCGTAGCGAGCCGGGGGTTGGCCAGCGAAGCGAGCATTAGAGAACTTGTCCCCTGCTTATAAAAAGTAATATTATTTTAAGTCCGATTGCAGGGAAAAATTTAATTAATTAATTAAGTCTGATTGTTCCTATGGCAGCTATATGATATAGTCATCCGATCATGACCAAATTTTCTCAGGATGTAGCAGTAAGTAAGGAAATACATAATCTATGAGTTTGGTTGAGATAGCTCAAAAAACAAAAAAAATGTTCTTACCAAGCAATTTTTACCTTTGACCCCCCATTTTAGCCCCTTCCAGTGGGGATATCAAAAAATCCCGTCTTATTGCACGATAATTATGTCTCAGCTATGTTGTGTAAAAATTGCATCTCAATATCTTGAACCGTTTGGCCTACAACGTGATGACTCAGTCAGTCAGTGAATCAGGATAAAGAATTTTATATATATAGATAAAATTTAGTAATAAGTTTCAGTTGTGGTTCATAGTCTGCCGATCTTGTTTTTGTTGTTCAAGCGCCTTTTTGGTGAGAGTACGATATCATGGACTCCAAGATCTGATTATGGATTCCGGTAGAACACGTCGAAATAAGACAAAATAATTCAATAAATAAATTATAATTTTTTGACTTTCGGCTCGGTTCTCGAGATATTGAGACCGATAAGTTGCCGATTCCCATACAAACTGCTCAGTGATCTGATCTTAATTTTAAACTTTTTTTATACCCTTGCAGAGGGTATTATAATTTTGTCACGAAATGTGTAACGCATAGAAGGAAGCCTCACAGACCCCATAAAGTATATATATTCTTGATCATGACGAGCTGAGTCGATATAGCCTTGTCCGTCTGTCCGTCCGTCTGTCCGTCCGTCTGTCCGTATGTCTGTCCGTGTGTCCGTCTGTTTTTATGCAAACTAGTCTCTCAGTTTTTAAGCTATCTTGATGAAATTCGGTACAGATCCGCACATATATCGGAGCCGACCGGATCGGATAACTATATCATATAGCTGCTATAGGAACGATCGGTTGGAAATAAACATTTAGTATGAAAAACTTTTTTGTTTCTCAAGATATCTTAACCAAATATACACATTGTGTGTGTGACTAAGTTTTAAACAGGCTGACCAAATTTGGTGTAAATCGGACTACTATATCATATAGCTGCCATAGGATCGATCGGTTCAAAATCAACAAATTTTGTAAAAAATCTGACGGCTTACACAGGGCACTGCAAGGGTATCCAAACTTTGGCGCGCCAAAGTTAGCTTGCGCTATATTTTTTTTTAACTTTAAAGCATTTTGAAGTTTTAATATTTATAATCTCTAATGTAACTAAACAATTACCTGTCGATTGCACATAGTTGACATTAAATAAATAAATTAATAAAAACAGTGTTGAAAAACGCTCGTGCTTTTAGCTGGCAACTTTTGCTGAGGATCGCACCAGCTTAAAGTCACAGCAGAAAATTCTGTTTGCGTTTAGCTACTGTTTTTTTTATATAGTTGCCAGTTGCTGGGTACTAGGCTTTAATAGTTAGTTTTCATTAAAACTAGTGATAATAAAAATAAAACAACAAAAACAATAACAACAATAATAATAACAACAAAAACAAAGACAACAGCAAAAATCAACAACAACAACACAGCAAGTGCCCTGCGCAAGCCTTTTTAGGCTAGATAAAAACTAGAAGAGAGCGCCGCGAAATTTTTTCATCTGAATTTATGATAAATCGGGGTCTATCCAGAAAAAAAAATTTCGTGAATTGTGGAGGTGTTGTCCATCCATTTAACAATTACCTTTAAAAAAAATAAAAAAATTTGCAATACAATTTTTAAACTGAATATATAATTAATGGAGTCTGTACCGACAGGGCATAGCAAATAAATAAATAGACATACATATGTATGCTTATCCGTAATTGTCACTTCATACATCAATGTCTTACTTTAGCAAGAATATATTTAAATTTGTATGTATATGCGTACCCCTGTGTGTGTTTACGTCTGCATACACTTGCAAATAATTATATATGTATGTATGTACATTGCCATGGATACTCAATTCATGTCCTTAATACACACATGTACATATATACATACGTAACATTACATTTTCACCTTATTGCATCTGTCGCAAACGATAATTTCACAAATGTACATAAATTTATATGCATATGTACATACATACATACATATGTACATTTTCTAAACGCTTTAAAAATCCTTTGAGGCACGTTTGCATGTATGTATTCTCTGTATATACGTAAAGATATATATAAAGATGTATATGTATGGATATACATATATTTACATATGTATGAAACAATGTGTATATCTTATTGTCAGCGAGACGTTTGTGAAATAAATTTGTATTATATACATGAAATAGTAATACTGTGTAAATTCAATGGAGTTTTACTTACACGTTCATCTACTATGTAAGAACATTTTTTTCCTGGCACAACTGGATTTAATGCCGCCCACAACATATTGTAATATTATGCAGCAACAAACACTTTTCACAGAGCGATTTAATCACTTGAGATTGGACTACACAGGCGTTTAAAAAAAAAGGTTAGTTTTTAGAATGTCTCCCGTTGTTTGACACTACCAGCATTCAGTTGTTTATTTAATATTCCTTTTCATTTATGTGGAACACAGAGGAATTTTCACCAATTTGGGCTGCAGACCAAGAATACAAAATTTATCGATATGTATCGAATATTTTCAGCACAGTATCGTTCAAATGCAACTAGTACCATGCTTATACGGAGCTCAATGTGTGAAATCAATTCACGTATTTGTGTCAAAATTGCGTGATTAACAACATTTCATGGTTACTACGTTTATACGCATCATTAATTAATTCAATTTGTGGAATAAACAATTTGTACAGCACAATAAGATAAACAACATCTCTGAAATTTTAATGAAATGCAAATCATTTTACACATTAGGCCTAGTACAACACATTATAAAAACAAAGGTTGAATGATAACTCTGTTGCTGCAGCCGTTTGTAAATTCAAAAGAGGAAATAAACGCATTGAAAAATATCGTAAATCAGGAATTATCTGTGTATTGAATGGTACGAAAGCGGCAAAGGGGATTGTAAGTATTCTTTTTTTAAATTACACAAATGAAGATTTAAATAAATATAAAATTGTATAATACGTTTCAGTAGTGGTTCATGGTTTGCCGATCTTGTTTGTGTTGTTCAAGCGCCTTTTGATTTTGCTCAAGTTCCCTTAAATTTTCCATTTCGATAATTCACTTATAACTTTTAGCTGACCAGCAGCTGAAATTACAGCGCCACACATATTTTTCTCATCAGCTGCTAAATGTCAGCGTAATAATAGCTAAAACAGTGTTGAAAAACACTCATTCTTTTAGCTGGCAGCCTTTGCTGGGGATCGCATCAGCTTAAAATCCCAGCAGAAAATTCTGTTTGCTTATGTCTACTGTTTTATTTTTATATGGAGTTGCCAGTCTAAGTCTAAGACTAATTTTAAAGATAAGAAAAGTTTAAGCAACTAAAAAGAAAAGCAGTTGCAGGAATCACCCTTATGTTTTTACTTCCGATGCTTCGACAGAAACTTATCGATACATATTTAGATAGAGCTAGATATAGCGCTCATATTTAAATATGTAAATCTCTATATATATTTCACATAATTGAAAATGCCGTAGTTTTACAAATGAAACTCAAAGTAAATCACATCAACAATATCATTAAAGTTTCGTTAAATAATTATTTAAATTCAATAGAATAAAACAATTACAATGTTTCATCTTTTTGAAGCTTTTAATCGAGATCTCAGTTTTACGTTTCTTTTTTTTCTTAGCTGATTCCGGGGCTTCTTCATTAACATCGCCACCGTTTGTTACTGATTAGTGCAATTCTTTTTTGACTTTACTTTTCCGATGCTTGGCGCTGCTGCCCTCTTTCAGCTGTTTATCACCGTCAGGTTTATTGTCGTCATCATCTTCAGCGTTTGTAAGATCCACATAGTTTGAACGTGCGCTACTTGTCATGAGCTTGGGGAAGACGCCCGTTAAGACAGATTGACGGAAATCGTGCTCCTTTTCCTCTAACTTTTGCGTCGTGGCCAACATCTTGCTGCGTATGCTATAATAATTCGAAGTGGAGCGTAAGTTGACAGTCGCCTCGGTGCTTTGATTTTCGGCCAATCGCAACTTTTTTGATGTCTCTTTGTCCACTTTGATAAGTTCCTTATAGTTGCGTCCAAACAACGGATGACGCAAAGGCAATTTTAACTTTAGAAGATTACTTTGTTTTGCTAATGATGAATCGGTTTCCTGCTCAGCGATGGGTTTCTTCATATTTAGACGCTTGCTGACGATCATGTTACCAGCCAATTGCATTCGGCGTAATGTATACTTTCCCTTTGCATTGACGTAACCAATGGACTGATTTAATGGCTCTGCATAATTTGTGGTGCGCACTTGAAGATTATCCACGTAGCGGCGTCCAGGCATTTTAATGCGTTTGTTGGTCAAGGCACTAAGGTTTATTCCCTTGGGACATTGTACAACCCAGGCGTCATGGATGGCGGGGTCAAAGTCTTCTAATTCTGCGGCACTTTCCCTATCGAAAAGATCTTTACGAACCTCAATGTGATCAATCTCTTCCAGGAATTCCTTTTTGCAGACTTTGTAGGAAGGCCGCTGTAAACCTACATTGCTATTCTTTCTTTTCTCAAATTTCACTTGTGTAAGTTTGATCTGAAAGGATATTAGCTGGGTTAGCACACATTACATGTTTGGAATGAGTTTTACTCACATCTTTTTGGTCTTCCGACTCCGTATTTAAATACATTATAAACAAATGTAACAAACAAGCAGCGTATGGATAACAAGAGCGGCCACTGCACGTGTGAAATCGCCAGTGTTGTAAAAGAGCGCTACATGCCTGGTTGCCTAGATCACTAGGCTTTAATCCTAGTACCCAGCAAATTTATGGCAAGAGAGAACTAAAGCTAAGTACCCAGCACTGAAAAATCGTGTTCGCTGAGTGGCAGCTCCATATAAAAGAAACAGTAGCTAAAAGCAAACAGAATATTTTGCTGTGACTTAAAGCTGGTGCGATCCCCAGCCAAAGTTGCCAGCTAAAAGCACGAGCGTTTTTTAGCAAAGTTCTTAGCTGCTATCACGCTGTCATTTAGCAGCTAATGAGAAAAATGTGATATCAGCTAAAAGTGATAAGTGAATTATCGAAATAGAAAAATGGAGGAAACTGGGGCAAAATCAAAAAGGCGCTTGAACAACAAAAACAAGATCGGCAGACTATGAACCATAACTGAAACTTATAAATCAATTTTATCTATATATATAAAACTCTTTGTCCTGTTTGACTGATTCACTGAGTCATCATGCTGTAGGCCAAACGGTTAAAGATATGGAGCTGAAATTTTCACACAAGATTTTATTATCGTGCAATAAGACGGCGTTTTTTGATAGTCCAACTAGAAGGGGTCAATTTGGGGTCAACTGAGCTATCTTAACCAAACTCACTGATTATGTATTTCTTACTTATTGTAAGTGAACATTTGGTCATCATATAATATTATTTTAAGTCCGATTGCAGGGAAAAATTGTAATAACATTTACCGCTTGCTTATTAGAAATGACATAAGGTCTGGGTATAGCTGTGGGAAGTGTTCTCTATATTCAGTCAGCGAGCCGGGGGTTGGCGAGCGAAGCGAGCTGGGACAAACCCCCTAGTATTATATAAAGTACTATTACTATTATTTTAAGTCCAATTGCAGGGAAAAATTTAATTTACATTTCCGCTTTCTTATTACAAATGACATAAGGTCCGGCTATAGCTGTGAGAAGTGTTCCCTTTTTTCACTCCACAATTCTCCACGAGATTTTAGAAAGCGTAGCGAGCCGGGGGTTGGCGTGCGAAGCGAGCAGGGGCAAGCCCCCTAGTATTTGTACATTTATTCATTTTTGTTATTCATAAAATACATAAAAACCCTCACAATAACTGAAACTTGTTATGAAATTTTATATTTCTATATATCTTCATATATGTAATTTATGAAATCCCCTTTACGCCTTTCCTGCCATTCAATACACAGATAATCCCTCATTTACGACATATTTCGTTGCGTTTGTTTTCTCTTTTGAATTAACGATCATCTGCAGCATCAGTGTTCCATTCAAATTTTGTTTATTTTATGTGCTGTGTTGGCAACTCTTCTTTTAGCTGCCTACTAGCGAAATATTAGGAAAGTTCGTTCCCTCCACAACTTTGCTGGGTACTAGGCGTAAACTAAGGCTTTTTGCTTAGCGACACTAGCGTAAAGACAGATTTCCTCTAGCGAAATATTCTTGTTCACTGAATACTATACATTAAGAAAGGGGTGGGAACGCCATATGCCCACACCGGGACCTCTGCTCACAACGCAATTTCTTAAGCATAGTATCCAGTGAATCGAAATTGATTCTGCGACCCATATCCTTATATAAAATAATGGTGGCGGAATGAAAGATAAATATTTTGTCAAGCGAAACCACGAGGAGTATCCAGTGAACCAGAATAATAGAATCACCATCAAAATATTTAACAGCTTTTTAAATTTATGTTTGTAAGCATAACGAAAGCAGCTTCAGAGTGATTATTGTAAGTTTTACAACATTTAAAAGATTATATCTTATAATTGTCACTATATCAGTAAATAAATCTGACATTAGCTGGCCAACAGCTGTCATTTGATGCGGCTTCAGTGTAAACGGCTCGCATCATTATTCCGCAATGTTGCGGCAATGTAAAAATCTTATATGATAAAAAGCATATGGCTAGCTCAAAAAACTAAAATATTTATTTATAAGTTGGCAATTACCTTGCATATAGAAAAGTGCATCCTAAAACTTGTTAATATTAGCTAAAAACAAATTCAAAAGGTACAGAGTGACTGCAGAAGTCAGTTTCAGTAGCAGCTGTGTTGAAAACACAGCAACAATAAGATTCAATGTATTCAAATTCATTTTATTATATTTTTGCTTAGCTCTTACATTTTGACACACTGCGATATATATACAAATGGATGATGGATGGTGGCAGTAAGAATCACTGTTTCACATTCACCATCATTCCCACGCGTTCCGCAAAGATGTGTCGCATGGGAATAGGGTATAATATAAATATACCATCTCAAGAAATTATCTATCGATATATCAATATGTTTACAACAGCCCTAATTCTGAGAGAAAAAGCAAAACTCTGGTGTATAGAAAAGATTAATATTAATAAAAAGAATCATTAAAACTGCAAAAATATAATTTAATCATAAAAATTATAATTAACAATGCCTTCACTAGATGCTGATATTTCAAATGATCAGTTTAACAATGAACAATCAAAGCCAATGTCTGGCCCTATCATTGGCATTATATACCCGCCGCCGGAAGTTAGAAGTACGTTGATGCACATAGTCAAGAGTATAAATACTCAGTTTAAAGATTTAAATGTGCTTAATTTTTATCAATAGATATTGTGGACAAGTATTAATACTGAATTTAAAGATTTAAATGTGCTTAATTTTGATCAATAGATATTGTGGACAAGACCGCCAGTTTTGTGGCACGTAATGGACCGGAGTTCGAGGCACGCATTCGTCAAAACGAGCTGGGCAACCCGAAGTTTAATTTTTTAAATGGAGGCGATCCTTATCATGCTTATTACAGACACAAGGTTAACGAGTTTCGCGAAGGTAACGGCAAGTATTACACTATGCTTTATTGACTAATTCTGCAACTAATGTCCAACCTTCATTTGAACACATGGACACAATAAAAATAGATGCCGGGATAACCGCAGTGACTGGTCTGAAGCAGTTGGCAGTGACGAGTGCCTCACAGCAACGGCAACAGGAGCTGTTAAAGCAAGTTGTAGAGCAGCAGTTTGTACCAAAAGAACCACCAGTGGAGTTTGAATTCATAGCTGATCCACCTTCTATAGCTGCAATGGACTTGTAAGATAACATATGGCTTTATTAACGAATCTTACTTTGATTATGATTTGCAGAGACATTGTGAAGTTAACGGCGCAGTTTGTGGCTCGAAATGGACGACAGTTTCTTACGAATCTAATGAGCCGGGAACAACGAAATTTCCAGTTTGATTTTTTACGGCCGCAGCACTCGCTATTTCAATACTTTACCAAATTATTGGAGCAGTACACCAAAGTACTGATCCCTCCAAAGGATCTACTGGGCAAGTTACGTTCAGAAAGTGCTCCAGGACGCGGTAGCATGGTTCAAGTGTTGGAACAGGTGAAATATCGAGCCAATTGGCAACGGCACCAAGAGGCTCAACGCCGCCGCGAAGAAGAGAAAATTGAACGCGAACGTGTGGCCTACGCACAAATTGACTGGCACGATTTTGTTGTAGTGGAAACGGTTGACTATCAACCGTTCGAAAGTGGCAATTTTCCACCACCAACCAATCCTGACGAGGTTGGCGCTCGTGTTCTAATGGAAGAACGTTTAATGGAGGAGGAAGGTGATATTGAAATGCAAATTGAGTCCGATGATGAAGATGACACTCAATTGGCAAGTCACCTGGAAAGTGGTGTGAAGCTGTCTCAAATGGAAAACCGTGTAGGAATTCAAATGAAGAACGCAACGGCTTATAGTCAACCAGTCAACGCCAAGCGCGACAACACACAGGTACAGGATATGGACGAGGCATCCAGTGATGAAGAGACGCCAACTACAAAGATGCAGCCCAGTGTAGCGCCCATGTTGCCTCCCACACATGACAAGGTTGTGGTCAAAAAATATGATCCAAAAGCTACTCAACCTAAGCCTGTACCGGTGGCTACCGACGAATATCTTATATCGCCAATTACAGGCGAGAAAATCCCAGCTTCCAAGGTGTCCGAGCATATGCGCATTGGCCTTCTAGATCCACGTTGGGTGGAACAACGTGACAAGCATACCGTTGAAAAAATCAACCAAGACAATGTATTTGCTGCTGGAACGGCCATCGAGGCCAGCTTAAAACAGTTGGCAGAGCGACGTACAGATATTTTTGGTGTGGGCGACGAGGAAACTGTTATTGGAAAGAAGCTTGGTGAGGAAGAGACTAAAAAGGATGATCGTGTCACATGGGATGGCCATACATCTAGTGTAGAAGCGGCTACGCGGGCGGCGCGTGCAAATATAACGCTTGAAGATCAAATTCATCAAATACATAAAGTAAAGGGTTTACTGCACGATGAGGAGAAGGAAAAAATTGGACCCAAGCCTGTGGGTAACAAGGCGACGCTGTCAGCCCCCCCACAGCCATCCTCATCGAAGAATCAACACAGCAACTACCCTCATAGCCAGTCGCAGCATCACCAGGAAGGCAGTGGAAGTGGCGGTCATCATCACCTAACTCAACACCATCATCATCAATCGCAGCAACCGCCGCCGTCGCTCCATCAACATCACCAACACCACCAACAACTGCAGTCGCAACATAACATGCCACAGTCTTCCAATCCGGTGATGATGATGCAGAGACCTCCTATGATGCGTATGTAATATTGTTGCTAATATTGTTCTAAAATTTTTCAAAAACAAATGTATTTACAACGTAGCGACACCATTTGGCGGCGGCCCAGGTGGTTACATGAACATCCCATCTGGCAGCGGACCACCACAGATTTCCCCAGCACCGCCAGTTGACCTGACACCTACAGATGATGAGCCGCCTACTAAGAAGATCCGATCCGAAGACAATCTCGTGCCAGAGGCTGAATTTATATCATTGCATAAGGTCAGTAGCTTTATTTTGTTCCGAAATAGTATTGAGAATAATATATGTATATTCACAGAGCCCTGTAACTATTCAGGTTCAAGTTCCACACACTGACAAATCGGAATGGAAGCTGAATGGTCAGATGATTGCCGTCACCCTGGCGCTAACCGATCCCATTGCCAACCTGAAGGCCAAACTGCAGGACGAGACGGGCATGCCACCCGCAAAACAAAAAATTTTCTATGAGGTAAGCAGTGAAAGTGTTTTATTTAAGATAAAAATCCGTGCACAAACTCCAGAATTCACAAAAAAACAAAAAAAAAAAAATTTCGGACCGCGAACTATCATGCATTGTCACGCAATGCAAAAACTACTTAAAACAGTATTTACACTCAAATCAAAAAGAAATCGTCAAAAATCTGGTTTTTTCACTCAATTAACAGAATATTAGTATTTTGTTATCGATATACATGTTCGATATCGATATATGTGTTATCTACGCTGTTATTGTGGCCGCTTTATATAAATCAGCTGTTGTTGCTGCTCATAAGCAAAACAAATTTAATGCTGCCACTTTTCAATAAAAATATAGCGCAAGCTAACTTTGGCGCGGCAAAGTTTGGATACCCTTGCAGTGCCCTGTGTAAGCCGTCAGATGTTTTACAAAATTTGTTAAATGTTGATTTCGAACCGATCGTTCCTATGGCAGCTTTATGCTATAGTAGTCCGACTTACACCAAATTTGGTCAGGCTGTTTGAAACTATACCAAACACACAATCTGTGAGTTAAGTAATGTTATTTTAAGAAACAAAAAAGTTTTTCATACTAAATATTGATATCGAACCGATCGTTCATATGGCAGCTATATGATATACTAATCCGATTTGCACCAACTTTGGTCAGGCTATTTGAAACTATACACAACAAAAAAGTTTTTCATACTAAATATTGATTTCGAACCGATCGTTTCTATGGCATCTATATGATATAGTTATCCGATCCGGCCGGTTCCGACATATGTACTGCGTGCAGCAAAAAGACGGACCTGTACCAAGTTTCATCAAGATAGCTTCAAAACTAAGAGACTAGTTTGCATAGAAACAGACAGACGGACATTAGGCCGGAGCGAAAAACACTTTTTTTTCGATTTGTTGGGTGCGGAATCGTTGACCCGCTATAAAATATTGATGTGTGAAAAATGGCGCACCGACGTTCTTATTTGAAAAATCAACCAAAAATTTAAAAATATGGAGAAAAATATGATATTAAAAGAAAACATGATCGTTTTCCACATAATGCTTATTTTTTATACATTGCCCTAACATTTGTATACCCTTGCAGAGGTTATTATATTTTTGTCACGAAATGTGTAACGCATTGAAGGAGGCCTCACAGACCCCATAAAGTATATATATTCTTGATCAGGGCGACGAGCTGAGTCGATATAGCCATGTCCATCTGTCCGTCTGTCTGTCTGCCTGTTTCTATGCAAACTAGTCTCAGTTTATAAGCTATCTTGATGAAACTTGGTCCAGGTCCGTCTTTTTGCTGCACGCAGTACATATGTCGGAACCGGCCGGATCGGATAACTATATCATATAGATGCCATAGAAACGATCGGTTCGAAATCAATATTTAGTATGAAAAACTTTTTTGTTGTGTATAGTTTCAAATAGCCTGACCAAAGTTGGTGCAAATCGGATTAGTATATCATATAGCTGCCATATGAACGATCGGTTCGATATCAATATTTAGTATGAAAAACTTTTTTGTTTCTTAAAATAACATTACTTTACTCACAGATTGTGTGTTTGGTATAGTTTCAAACAGCCTGACCAAATTTGGTGCAAATCGGATTACTATATCATATAGCTGCCTTATAAACGAAAAATCGGACGGCTTATGCAAATCTCTGCAAGGGTATCCAAACTTTGGCTCGCCAAAGTTAGCTTGCGCTATATTTCTTCTTAAAACTGTATCAACTATTAAGATCGGTGCAAAAATATGGGAACTAGAATTTTTTTTAAAACTAATGAAAAACTAAAACTAAAAAAAAGTGTTTTTGGCTCCGGTCTAACGGGCATGACTCAGCTCGTCACCCTGATCAAGAATATATATACCTTATGGGGTCGTAACACATTCCGTGACAAAATAATACCGATGGACCGCGAATTAGCAATAATTCTCAAGCCATTAGTTCCTTGTGTAATTGTGTAATCGCGACGCTCTTTTTGCATCAAAAATTTTAATTCAAAATGCTTTGGAAGGGTTCTAGTGCCTTCCAATAGCCGTGAAAATCTCGTGGATTCTGTTCTTCCTCTTCCTCTTTGAAGTGCTTTTGAAATTTGAATTTGGGCAAATAACCCACATAATGCTACTTCCTCCACCCATAGTGTATAATGTTGCTCTTTATGTGCCGTCAGAGTCACTCCACGTTCATGAAAGATCTACAAATTTATATAGTTTACATATTACATGTAAATAAAAGACCCAATTTAAATTATTGAACTTGCGAAAACATGATTTGCATTGAAACTTCAAAATGCACTTAAAAGAAACCACTGATGACCGCCAGACATTTCTGCATGACAAATCATAATAACTCGCGGTCCACCGAGGATATTTTTTCGTGCGTTTTTGAGAGGGCAATTACCAAAGATAATCTCAATAGCATTTTAATAACTTTATTTTCAGGGCATGTTCTTCAAAGACAACAATACCATGGCCTTCTACAACCTGCTTAGTGGAACTACGGTGCATCTTCAAGTTAAGGAGCGCGGTGGTCGTAAAAAGTAAACCCCGCACTCTATAAGCAAATGTTGCATTTTATTTGTAAAAGTTTATTTTCGTGAATGCATCGTTTGTAATAAAAAATGTCAATCACAGCGTAATTATGTGAGTCACATAATAAGTCTGTGTAAAAAAAATTTGAGTGTGGAATGCGAAAGTAACATTACGGATCGTTTTAGACATTCGGTTATTGGCTCTAGATTGAAGCCATGTCTCGGTATCGTTGCAGCATAGGCACATATATGGACTCACTACTATTATTTGACTTACAAACGAGATTGAGAAGGTAAGGCTTTAGGCTTAGTTTATAGTCTCGAAAGATTTGAATATGTTTTGTATTACTCGTATTAATAAAGGATGCATATGCGGCTCGTTGCTGAAAAATTTTCCGAATTTGTGGTCCGTTCATAGCGTTCATAGCACTAAGATAAAGTCAACTGAACTATTGTTGTTTCACCAATAGTAGTTTCCATTTCTAAACACTGCTTCGACGTGGATGCGTCCATCCAAATAGGCTTGCGTTTCACCGGAAAAGCAGAATCGTCCAATTGCGCATGGAGGAATTTATTGGAATCGAGGGATTGTAAGGCCGCAATGCCGTGTTTTGACCAATACACCACAGTTCCCAGATCGACTTCTTTCATGGCCAATCTATCCAAGACGACATCCATTGCCTTAACCCACATTACGGGCTAAACAAAGAACCTAAAAAGCTTTCTCAAGTTAAAATAAATTTCTTGAAATCGCAAAAAAAAAACCTGTTAACTTACTCGAATTTTTGGGACCTGCATTGGCGCCTCCAGTAATACGAAATTTTGGAAAACCACTGACGAACTTTACCTCGGCAGACGCAATAACATTTGATTTGGAGTTCAACAGAATGGCCTTGAACTGAAAAGCAATAATGTAAAATCGGAGCAATACAAGTGCATAGTTTTTACTCCTGCCGGCTTAGATAATTTTAAGTGATCAGCAAAGATTTCCTAGCTGAATAGTTTGCAGCTAATGCAATCAGCTTACTATGGATGCGGCAAACGCAATAGAAACACTTTTCGGATTTTTTGCGTCTAAAATTTTTCCGACAATTTGGCCTTTTCCCGCCAAATCTAATTTTTTTCCCGCAGAATCTGGAAATTTAACCGCCAAATCAGGAGTTTTACCCAAAGTCCAATTGCAGCGGAAATGTATTCCTTTCGCTTTTTTAAAACATAATTGTTTTATTATGTAAAACTTGGGGCAACCGGATGAAAATTAACCTTTAATAATGAATTTTTATCGTTAGCGGTATTGCACACCTGAGAATGATGCGATATTGCATGCCCCCTTTGAATTGTAACATAATGTGTATATTTATTAAACCTAGTAAAATACATAATTAATCTTCATAATTAGGATTTGTAAAATATCCAATTAAAGATGAGAATAAATGTGCAAAACATGATTTTTGTAGAGATTCGATTGATTATATGTTAGAAATCAATCCTCATCCGAAAAGTACACTTCATCGTCGGAGGAGAAGTTACACACCTCATCGACAGCGGAATTGAAGGGACACAAATCTCGTAGGTAGCGCATCCAATTGATTTTACCTATTCGTGATTGCGGCGAGTTGCCACGTTCCGTGTCGTAGACCAGCCAATGACAATGTTGCTGGGCACTAAGGGAACTGAGCAAGGTGGGCCAATAAAGAATAAGGTTTTGCTTAGCTAGCTTAACATGCAGTTGATAGCCATGTTGTTGCTCCGACAAAATTTTAGCCTCGCCAAGTAAATTCAATATGCAACGCTGTGGCGGTGTTGTCTCTAGGACCTGATATATCAGAACATTACCCTGTATTATGAGTTTATACTGCGACACCTGCTGCTCAAAGATTAGCTCGATCTGAGTTAGGGTTTGATGCCATCTGACTTTCGGACGCACCGCATTCCTTTCGATTGAAGCACAATAAAGAGCCTTGCTTATCGTATGTGGAATAATCATTTGCTTTGTAGTCTTCTTTCGCTGGGGTGTCGTCCTCTTAGGTGGACTATCATCGGCGAGAATCTCATACATTACTCCATCCTTAACCGACCGCTCGAAGCTATGCAGGTCCCTTAGCCGCATGTCCAAAAAAAGGTCTGTGCTCTCGAACTTAATCATGGGAGAAAGTTCGGAATTATCTGCAATTGATTTTAATTCAACTTTTTTCTTGACTTCACCAGCTTCCTTAAACGTACTTCCCGTTTGCTCGACATCCAAAATCTGGCTAAGCTTTTCATATTGTGGAAACTCCAGTCCCTCAGCGATACTTTCGCTGTCAGATAACTTCATCGACCATCTTATAAGGATCTTTATCTAGATTGTGCTTGTCTTTTTTTCCACCAAAGAACGCCACTCCGGATTTGTAAAGTTCATCCTTCAGTTTTTCATTTTCCTGCAGAGTAACAAGCTCATTTTCCCTGTGAAAAAACTCACCGACAGATTCACTCTTCAATCTCTCTTTATCTAGGCTCTTTTCAGCATTTTCTTCTGGTATATCTTTTATATGAATATCATTCTTCGATAAGCTTTGCTGTTGGTTCTCTTTAAACTCGAGATATATTATACGTAGCCTCTTGAGGCTCTGCTCCTCTCGTTGTCCATACTGCCGACAAACTAATTCATTATGTAATTGCAATGCCTTGACGCAGGTTCGCATTGCAGGACACTCTTGCATCAGAGTTATTTCCCGCACATAAATCGTATCGAGCATTGAAAATTCCACTACTAGCTTCAGATACTGATTTTCACACCGTCCACTCAGTTTCTTGCTTACCCAGTTGGTGGCCTCGGATAGCCAATCGCCCTCCCCAATGATGAATGGCATCAAGCCGCACAATCTTACGTCCATAGCCAAAGGGGACAAGTCCTTAAACTTGGCATCACACTCGAATAACTCGGCTGGCTTAACCTTCAACAGTTCGGTGCCCTCATCTAATTGTTGTACGCTAACCAGACGCTGGTCAGACAGGTCTAGAACCCGGACACGTTGATAACTCCTACCACGAGAGACTAAACAAATGTCTGAGATGTGCAATTTTGCTGCGGACGACGATTTTTTTCCAGGCTCATATGGACGCTCAAAGAAGTGGCGAGTTTTCTCATATTGGATTGGCATAGGGTTGCCTTCCAGGACTCGTTGTCGCCGCATTTGTAACTCTCAGCCATGACAGCAAAGTGCACAGGATTGTAGACTTTGATGAGCTTGCAACGCACCTCAGTCTGCGGTTGCCACAGACCCCAATGGGGCCGCTGAAAATCAGCATTAATCGTGTAATGCCGCTTGTGGCACCACCTCAGTACGCATTCACCCCTGCTCAGTATTTGGGAACAGAAGGCACGATTACGATCTGTCATCCGTCGACAAGAAGCCACCATCTGAACTATACGATCATCTAGCTTAACGTCATGGGCTTGCAGGAACTGCGCCAATCGCGGCAACTTATTGATGCTGGCCTCGTCGAGCATCACATAGGATAAAATGTCCAGCTGTTTCCCCTGTGACTCAAGGCAATTCCTAATATTATCGATAATCGCATGGAAACGATAGGAAAACTTTGATCATGTAGCCGGTAAACTGTAGTGCACCAAGAGTTCATAGTTCCTAATGGGCAATTGTGTTACCTGCTGCAGCTCATCCGATACCAGCAACAGTTCATGGATTTGCTATGAGAAAATTAAAAATAAGAAAGAAGTTTCAATTGAAAGTTTTTTCAAATCAAAATTGAATTTTATAAATAAAGAAGGTACATTTTAAAACAATAGAGCTTTAGAGTTTGCGAACTTGAAGCCTTCGGAAAATCCTACAACACCGGGGTCCTGCCAAATGTATTTTTGGAAGTTAACTATTTTTATAAAGACTTCTTATATTTGCAAGTATATTTCAAATTTTGGATGCCACGCATCCTTCACCCACCCATCGATAAAATGGATATAACTAAAGCAATGTTACAGCTACTGACTTGAGATTTGGCACGTGTGATGATTAGAAGGGTCCGGACCGCTCGTTAATTTCAAATTTTGATGAGCCATCCTTTTCTCCCACAAATAGTAAAAAACCATAACTCTGGCAATTATCAAGCTTTAATTTTTTCGGCGCGAATGATAATAATAACACCACCGTCAAAATTTGATGGCAATCGGATGATAAACACGGAATGCATTTGAAGACAATTCTTCCATATATTGACGCTAATGTTTTGTGCGTGCGTGTGTATGTGTTCTAATATGTTTACATACATATGTATATATGTATTGAGCGCGTTAATTCTGTTTGCATCAGTGCTGCCACTTTATCAATTAAGTTGCTAATTCTGGCAACTTAAAAAATTAGCAAAAAACAGAGACACGAAAAATGTTGCCATAATTACGTTCTATTTTACTTTATGAGTACCTGATACAAATTACTAAGAGAGAAAAGTACGCCGATTTAAGTGAAGCTGATGAATTAGATAGCATTTTAAGTATTCTTCAGTGAAATACACACAAACTTTTTAAAAGTTTATTGATTTGCTTCTTTTTTTTTTTTTTTTTTTTGGCAATTTTCTAATAATTTTTAGCATCTTCTAGCAACTTTATTTTTCCCAAATCTAGGAATTTTTGCTTTGGATAATCTGGCAGCACTGGTGTGCGTGCATATGGAATTTAACATCTTCCTTTACTTCCACAGGGTATTTTATTGTCGGGTGGTCCCGACTGAATGATATATTTTTTCTTGTATACTTTCTATTTCTATTTGCAAGGGCTATTGGGGAGGTATCCAAAATTAAAAACAAACTAAATATTTTATTTTTTATCGTAAACTGTTTATAGTAAGCATATACAATCACAAAACAGTTTTCTTCTTCTCATTATTGTACTAACTAGCAAAGAAAAACACAAACGTTATTTTGTGTGTACTCAACGTTTTAAGTTACGAGCCTCAACACTTTTGAGAATATGTGCGATATAAGGAGTCCACAAACCGAATTGAGACTTTTAGCTATTACCATCTTCACGATTTGATTGCTTATTTGGCCATACGGAAGGACTCGGCTGTTGTTCCTGATCAAGAATGTGTATATTTGTAGAAGGTTATTGTATACTAGGATACGGATACTAGACAAAGGACACCTCGGCAAGGCAATTATAAAAGATTTCATTCAATTGAATTATTAAATTAATTAAATTAATATTAAAATTTGTGTGTAAAAATAATGTTATAAAAGTGGTGTTTACTTGCTTACCTGACGGACTGCATCGTCTAGCCTGATGCACTTATAACCAGCAGCAGTCAGTGCTATTTGCACATTAACCAGCTCTTCCTTGTTCTTGCAGTAGATAACGGTTCGTCTTTTTAAGGATGATTTGGCCAAATAAACTATCAGATTCTGTATCTTTTTGGTAGAAAGTCCTAAAGCCATATCTATTTTCAGACTGCCATAGATTGCTGCCACTAGGAAATCGCCGAAAAGCAGGAGAGGATTGTGATTAAAGCGCTCAATCAATTGCAGGAATACGCGGCCATGCCACTGCTGAGCAATTAGGATAAGCTGAAGATTTGCACGTGTCAGCCTCTGTAGCAATTGAAGCGATTCATTAAGCAATTCGGGAACAGTAGACAGCATACGATCGTAATCATCTACGATTAAGCAATTCAAACGATGCGGATCAATGAGATTGAGCTTGTTAACTTCAAACAATTGTTTCATGTGTGGGACCGTTGTGACCAAAATGCCACAGGAGTCTAAGAGCATGAGCTGTACATCCATCATGGTATGATCATGTGTGCTTACCACCTTTAACATTTGCGTATCGTATGATTTCATGAGGTCGATACAATGATTGCACAGCATACGTGCATTTGCCACTGAATCCGCCAATATAACAGCCAATGGACCAAAGCCGGATGCATCTTCATTCCGACTAGGAGGCCTGCGCATCAAATCCGTAACCCTGGAGCACAGCATGGGCAAATAACACCAGGACCGACCCCTACCAATGCCATCGATCAACACCAACGAATTACCCATCATCAGATGGGGCCAGGCATAACGTTGCATGTGCAATGGCTTCCGATAGTTCATGTTGCCATGTCCATCCATACCTCCTCACAAAACAACTTCTCTGGAGTCCCATTAATAGGCAACACGTGTCCATTGCTGTGCGCCAGCAACAATTGTTCCTTGTGACCCACTTTAGCTTTGAATTTGGTTTGAGATTCCACTGTCGTAAGCGATGTAAGGTATTTGCGGTAAATGCGATCCAGTTTTTCTTTGTCCAGCGATGCTGGCATCGGCTTGACTATTGAAGCCTCGGGTACTTTTATATCCTGCGACTCCAGGACAGCATCCTTCTTCAACTGGACAAATTGAGGTGTCACTTTGATAGGAATTGTCATAACGTTCAAGTCTTTCGTGATGCAGCTCTGCATTATTTTTTTGTTTTTATCTTCCAGGACAACTTCCCTCTTTAATTGTAGGGAGGGTTCCGTCATGCTCTTCACAGGACTTTCTAAATAGGCTATCTCTTTCTTAATGCTACCGCTGCTTGAGGTGCTCGATGAACCACTGATAAGGGCTGTCTGCACGCTGCTCTCGCCGTGATCCCTTACTAAGCTGAGGCGCTTCGCAAAATCGAGTACTCTTGGCGTCGTGTACAATCTGGAAAGAGAGTCCAGCTTTTGCGGCTGCTTACAGGGAAGCGTAGGACTGCGATTCCAGCTTTTGAGTTGACGGCAAACCTTCTCCAACCTGGACTGCTGTTTGTCCTCCTTACGGTTAGGATCGGAAATCGGCGACTTGATGCGCTGCAATTCCATAAGTCTTAAGACCGTTGCGGCACGCTTGCTGGGCTCCTTATCAGCTTCATTTAAATCAGCTGATTCTATATCGAACCGAGCTTTATTATTTCTTTCAGTAATGTATTTCAAATCAAATCGAGCACATTTATTTTTTATTAAATAGCTGGCGGCATTAAACAGTTTCTCATCCTCGAGAGGCGATTTTACCAACAGCTGACCATAGTCGTGGTATCTAATCCGGAATATCAACAGCAGCGCTTCTTTCAGCTTATCGTCAAGCAGTTGTACCTCCCGTTTGGACCACTCCATGCCTCTAGATGAGGCCACACCGGCAAGACCGCCATACTTAATTTCGATGTGACGGTTGCACAGATGTTTTGGCAGTTGCCACAAGTCATGATCATTGCAAAGAATGGTAAAGCCATAGTCCAGCGTCTCCACAAGATAGCCATTTCGATTGAAACATAACACTTGCCCACGCAAATACTTATTCGACTTCAACGGACGATAGCGTACGATCACATACAGAGAATTATGATACTTCTTCCAATAATTGTCAACATGGCAATGCGCTGACAGCTGCGACTCAATGTGGTTCACCATTCTTCCATTTGATTGCAGCTCTTCTAACGTTATGTATCGGAACCTGGTTGGACTCACATAATGCGTAATAATAATGGCTTCCTCTGGCTTTATGTCCATCAGCTCCTTTTCCCGATTACCGACCGGATCTTCAAGTTCCAATTCGAGTTTCCCTATAATTGTATGAAATATAGGTTAACATTGCTTTAATACAGTGCCCCTTAATAAATCAATAAACAAAGCTTAAAGTTCAAACTAACATTAACGAGGGCACTCAGCAGGTAATTATGATCACCAATCATAATACATGATTACTATTTTTTACATTCAGCAGGAAATTTTCAACAGTCAAAAATATCAGATTTTGCTATCGGTATCAAAAAAGGTATCGACCAAGAAGTAGTTTTTGTTCTTGCAACTGCTTTGCTTTTGATTTGATTTCGTCGATCAGCTGATCACAGCTGTTCCACACAAATGTGTAGTGTGCTTAGAACAAATTTGGAAAATTGTGTAACACTAGAAGTCTAAGTCTTCGATTTGATTATCTGTGTGACTGTTCTCCGCGAAGAAATTACACCACATTTCATGTTTGTTTTTATATTGTTAATTTGCAATATGAAGAACGTTGTAAGTATTTTTCATTTGAAGCTTTGAAGCAGAATCAAATCTGTATGCAAAACGGGTCCGTCATTATTTTTGTACAGTAAAAAGTCACAGCGAACCACTATGCGCCATCAAAATCTATGTGCTTCATAAATTTCTTAAATGAACCTCACTACTGATCGACGCAACGCGCTGTAGCCAACTTTCATAAAAATCCACCTTCAAATACATGCGCATTTTGTCTGTCCGCAAAAAAAAACATGAGAGAGAAAGCCACACAGAGACTGCGCTTCCGCTGTAAGGTCGGTACGATACTGATGCAATCAAGTCGTAAATCGTTTCTCTCTGCTCGGCAATCTCTGCTATGTTCGTTGCTCGCTCGGCTGGGATCTACAAGCTTCGTAAAATTTGCCAAAGAACTGGGACCCATGAGCAGCAAAAAAAAGCGTAACACGAAAATCGCTGTTTGACACATCTATGTATTCATTGGTCAGTGCTTGCGGTGACACAAAGGTATTTAGCGTCTGGTTCCAGCATGACGAGCCTCTCATACGAGTTCAGAAAATCTGAGGCCGTCATATCTAAAATAATACCTGAGACTTGCGATGCCATATATAAAGTCTTGAAAGACGAGTACTTAAAACAGGCGTGCGCAGCGCCTATGCACACGACGCACATTTTTTTTTGTATTGCACATAGGATCTGGTAGCCCAGTCGATCCAGAGGGCACGTACAGACCAAAGTCGCTACGGCCGCAGTACCAAAATTTTACATGAAGTAGGGATCGATCCCTCAAGCTGCAGGCTGTCAGCAGCCCGCTCTGTAGTAAGAATCGTTCCATTCAGGGTGTGAATTTCCTACAGCAGCTTCCGCTACGAGCTCAAACGTTTTACTGAGTATAATACTGACTGCTCTGCATATTATTTAGATTAGAATTCTTGCTCAGAGGTTTGAATTACCCACGGCAGCTTCCGCTACGAGCTCAAGCGGTTTGCTGAGTTTGGTATAGCCTGTGCTGCATAGTATTCTGCTAAGAAATCTTCTTAGCTGTAAGGGTTGTCAATACGTTTGCGGTACTCCTAGCTTAGAGTCTAGAGTACGCGATCGGTTACATTTTGTTATGTTGGCAACCCATTTTTTTTGTGTATTTCTATCAAAGTGTCTTTTGCGCAGCAGTGCTATTTGAACGCGTGTTGGATGAACAACGCATTTATATGTAAATGGGTAAGTCCTAGTTTTGCTTGCATTATATTATGTAATTGTTTTATACAGGTACATATTCTTAAATTGGCGGGTGGTAAGTCAAATTTGTTAATAAAATGCTGGACCCACACGAAATGTAAGTATGTATACACAAAAAATAGTGAAATATATGCAAATAAAAACTAATGTATTTACATTTTCTTGTTATCTCCTTCAGTATTAATTTCTTTAATAATATTAATATTAAGTTATTGTACGAAAATGTTTATTAAATAAAACTATAGAATAAGGTTGAAAAAAAATTATATGTATGTAAACGCTTTTTTTTCTGCAGCAGCCAGATCACTAGGGAGGGAGAAATGCCAGCAAGAATTCTAAATGGAATTCCTAAGAATTCCCAACTAGAATTTCCCTACAGCAGAAATGGAAACTGAATTTCCTGCAGAATGAGTCTATGACGAGCTTAGGAAAACGTTAGAGTTCGTAGCGGAATCTGCCTTAGGGAAGTGTGGATTTCCTACCGAATTACCCCGGCAACGCTAATGTAAAAGCGAATGAGACTTTTACACGAACTCGGAGTGCAATCCTCTGAGTTGGGCAGCGGCAAATTAGTACATTTTTCTGCGGAACATTTCCTTCTGGGAGTTTGTGAGGCTTGCACTTTGGTAAGGTTCTGGCGCACATTGCAAATTACACAAACAATTTTTCGTTCTTTACCCTCCCCCATTATTCGTTGCAGCAAAGCAACAACAATTTTTCACTGATCCTTTTCGCCGAACCTTCGCAATTATATTGCTTCGATTTGACGTCGCTATGCCGAATGTATTTTGTTGTTGTCGTTTCGTTTGCTGTACACTGAAAAGTTTTTTCCCACAGGTCCTTAAAATGTGTGATCAACTGGCAAGTGTTTTCTTCGCAGGAAACTTCGTGCGAATACGTGCGATACACGAAAAAAATCACTATCAATATTGAAGTATCGCACGAAAATCGATAAATATATACATTTTAGAACTTGTTGTTTGCCATTAAAAGTCGTTTTACTCCATAGTTAATCAACCGAATTTTTTGAACGATAATATACTTTTGAATATACATATAAAATTATATACTTTTTGAATTTTTGTTTGTACCCCTCTTTGTGTCTTTTTCGCAAAAAAATTGAATTTTTTCAACTTTAAGAGGCTCTAACATTATAAAGATCGAGCTGATTTTTAAAACTTTGAATGGAAAAGTTTTAGAAAATTTCATTACCTTCAGTTGAAACCAAATTTTGTTGAAAACGGTAATCGCATTTACGATTTATACTCGAAGAAACTGAGTCACCTATGAAAAAATTTAAAAAAAAATAATATCTCAAAAACTACTTCATAGAAAAATTTTTAGGATACTTTTTCATGTTTAGGAGGTCAATACCTACACGGGAAAAATACTTAGGTCTAAAAGGCAGACACAGATAATTCATTTGTAAACTAGTGTAATGGAATAGCACCCCAATATAAAAAAAATGAAATAGCACCCCAAAATTTGCTGAAGTTTTTTTTTTAATTTTATTGCTTTTTAATTGAATTTTATAGTTAAATAAAGACTTGCATGAAATTTTCAACAAGCTTTCTACAGTAAGGGCAGTTGGTAAGCTCGAAGTTACTTGCAATTGCATCTGCTTTTTTTTACTCACTAAAATTAAAAATAACGGAAATACCCAAAAACAAAATTGTAAATATTTTTTATCTTGGATATTTGGTAAAAAAAAAACTACTTATAACATTAAAAAATTGAATATTTGATTTTAAAAAAATCGCGCGATTTTTTGTAAAACATTTTCGCCTGCGGCGCTAAGATTCGCAAGAAGTAACGCATTGAAGGAAACCTCACAGACCCTATAAAGTATATATGTATATTCTTGATCAGGGCGACGAGCTTAGTCGATATATGTCCGCCTGTTTCTATGCAAATTAGACTCTCAGTTTTTAAGCTTTCTATTTGTTTCTTAAGATATCTTAACCAAACTCACACACTGAGTGTTTGGTATAGTTTTAAATAGCCTGACCAAATTTTGTGCACATTGAACTACTATATCATATAGCTGCCATATGAACGATCGGTTATAAATCAACATCTAACAAGTTTGTAAAAAATCTGACGGGCACTGCAAGGGTATCCAAAAGCCAAAGTTATCGTGCGCTATATTTTTATTTTGTCATTGTCCTTTGAATTATTAGATAAACAAAACATTAGCGTCACTATATGGATCATCGCAATCAACCTTCGTGGTTAACTGTCGTGCTATTTTACGCGCTCCGGAAAGTGCCACAACTGTGAACATAGTGACAGTCAAAAAAAAGGTGATAAAAGAAAGCCAAAGCCACCCCCTTTATATATCCGAGAGAAAAACTCCAATGCTCTCGTAAACAAAATTATAGAGCTTATTGGGGCGGACAATTTTCATATAATTCCCCTTGTAAAGGGTAACATTAATGAAACAAAAGTCCAATTGAAGTTCTATACGTACCAACTAAAAAGCAGCAAGAGACTGCAACTCGTACGGAAGGGCCTTGAGCCTGACGTTACACCTGAAGAAATAATTAAGGCACTACAAGATAAAGGATTTAGCGCTCAGTCAGTTTTCAACATCCTAAACAGAGATAAGAAACCGCAGCCGCTATTCAAGGTAGAACTTTAACCTGAAAACAAGTCGTTAAAGAACAACGAAGTGCACCCAATATATAAACTTCATTTCTTATTGCACAGTAGAATCACAGTAGAAGAACCACATAAAC